>VZRL01005111.1:0-65764 GCA_013397895.1 Origma solitaria
AATTAAAACTTGCAAGTTCGGAGGTAGCGGTAAAATCTGCTGTCTGCAAAACTACAGTAAAAGTCATAATTACATTTAAGTAGTTTGGAATGATACCTTTTCTGTCCTAGAAATAAGATCAGTGAAAAATGTTTCTATGCCAAAGGTCCTGCTGCAACAGAGCCATAATGGCCTTCCACTGCTCCATGAGTGCTAAAGTAGGGCACGATGACCTAGGGTAGGAGCTTTGTTGTAAAACCATTGTTGTCTGAGATATTAGGGGAGCTGGCTGACTCCATGGACCCCAAAGTTTGTTGTCTCTGGGCAACTGGTTTCATCCTCTCTTCCTGACAAGGATGAGAGAAAATGCAGCTCTGGATCCAAACCGAAATGCTGCTGCTACCAAGGCTGAAAGGCCAATGTCTCTGAGCTTTCATCAGGATCAGAGCTCTGATGGTGTGGCACAGGAGTGCTACATGGACCTGACACGAGCACAGATCTTTGTTCCTTTTCATGGAGCCTGAGCTGGCCACTGAACTCATTCCCCACAAAACTGGAGATTAATGGGTAAAGTGTGGTGGCAGAGCACATACTGTAACTTATTGACCTGACCTGTCACCTTCTGACATTAAAGGTATTTTAATAAAAAGTGTTATTCAGTTTTATCTGTAAGAATTCAGGCTTTCATTTAAAAATAAAAAATGAGTTTTATGGCAGGGGGTACCTCTCGTGTTTTAGGATCACATACTTTATTAATAATTTGTTAACTAAATGGCTGAGAGTCTGCTGTTTCATAGAATAAGTTCTAGAGAATTTACTTATATTCTTTGAATGATTTTATTCTCAAAATTGACTTTCTGGATGCATATAGGTTTAACCTAGACAGTTCAATTTTCACAGTGTTTTTCAGGAGGCAGGATGAAGCACAAATCAGGCCATTAAACCAAGGAAGCTCATGAGGAATGTAGTTCATGAGAGAGTTATTGGACTGGAAATAAAGACTTTTTCAGTGTTTAAGAAAACAAAGCTTTTCCACATATGTTTTCCATTTTTTGTTTCTTTTTTTTTTTTTTTTCCTGAGAAAAGAATATGACAGAAGGAGCCTGAGCCCAAATACTGAACCTACAATCCCCAGGGAAGGATTTTCTCAGATGCTGCAGCTGGTTGCTCTCTTTTCGGCAGGCCAGGTGATGTGTAAGGGTGGGATGCTCAGTGACGTTGCACACTCCGAGAGCCTGACAAGGAGCAGGATGCCTGGTGGGTGCTCAGAGCCAGCAGCTGTGTTGGACACACTTCATGTCCTTTTCTAACAAGCACAACTGCTGTGCTTCTTCAAGCAACTGTGCCAAGAAGCCTTTTAGCATATGCAAGTAGCACCCTTTATTTTTATTCATGCTCAAAGCAAGCTCCGGTTCACAGTAATTCTTTTTATTAGTAACTGCTCACATCCTCCAGGGTCGTGCTAGCCTGTGGACTTAGTTTCTAGTTCCTTGGGCATACTTTTTGAATAGACAGTCATTTACCACTTCAAAGTATCTTTGGGTAAGCTTTCATAGATCACTTGTCATCCTCAACTTGTAAGTGGTCTTTCTCCCTTGTTGGGACACCCTACCTCACTTTGTGCCTTCAGTGAACTCTTTTTTTTTTTTTTTGGACCCTGTTTTCACCTAGAGGTGTTGATTGCAGTCAAGTCTTCATTTTTTAAAAAAAAATGAGTATTCGTGTCCATGTAACGCGGGGGCAGTAGTGGAGTGAGCTGTGGTCTCCTGCATGCACCGAGATGGTTTCATCCACTGCAACATTCATGTACAAAAATCACGTAAGAGAATCTGGCCCATGGCAAATGCTCCAAAGTGTTTAAACAGATTTTTTTGAGAAAAGGAAGAGCAATTTATCTCAAAAGATTTATGTATGTGTCTGGTCAGAGACAGTTTTTGGGAGTGCTTTTTTTGGGCTCTGCCTGACATTTCATTCAACTTGTGCCTCTTTTCTCTTTTCTTCTCCCCTTTACTATTTCTGGAATACACCCACAGCTGCACCTCCCACTGACTGGCCCCAGCATTTGAGTTCACTGGCCTGATCTGTGTCGTGTGCTGTTCCTCTCATTTCACTTAACCATGTAAATAAACGAGTATATGGGACTGAGGGCTTCTTGTATCAAGTGCGACATCAAATATGCAAATCATTGCGGAAATACTCACCTTTAGAAAAATGACATATGTGAAGAAACAATGTCAAAACACCATAACAGGATTTCTAATCATTATGTTTTATACCTAAATAACACAATTAAATGACACAAGAAGTACAAAATCTCTGCCTCCTCTCCAGCTCTAAATCCCCTTCCTCTCAAGTCCATTAGCCTCAAGTCCAAAAGTTATTTGAGATTTCTTTACTACCTAGCCTGGGAAAATAAAGTCTTCTTTAGCATCTCTTCTTCCTTTTATTCTGCTCATCTGCCTTTTTGCATCCTTTGAGAGTGGAATTCAGAGGAATCCCTGTCTTCTTATAATTTTTCCCTGCTGAATGTGATGTTTTTCCTATTCATTTTGAAGTCCAGCTGGGAGACTTGATTGGTAATAATCATCCTACCCAAGTTAGTATTTGTTAGCACTTTACTGGAATGGATGATGAACAAGCAGAAAAAAATATTTAATTTTAATACATTTTGTCATCTTAATATTGAGCTTACAGAAATAAGATATAGACCTAAAATATTTTATAGTCAAAGTAGAAAAGAATTAAGTATATCAAGAGATCTGAATATATACAAGAAATATATGATATATGACGCATTGTACTGATGCTGACATATTTGGTCATTGATTCAGTGAAGTTGCACTAAGTGTAATTTTTACTTTGGTTTCCAGTATTTTCCTGTGTTTTTATCTTCTGTGATTGAAATATTAAACTACTTAATTTATATTTAATGTTTTAGAACTACAATTTGAAGTTTAAAGTCTTTACATATGACCTTTCTGTAATATTAATAAGTGAATCAACTTTGGAGAATTTGGCATTGTAATCTGAAAATAATTTTGTGAGTTCTTTGTGGAAAATTCATTATTTAGAAATTATATATCCCTGGTGTTTCCATGGAAACACTTTCACCTTATGCTAATGAAATCCAAATTATGGGAAAATAAAACATTTAAACATAGAAGAGTATTAGAAAAAAATATTTTTGCAGATTGGAAAAATTTAACGCAGATAAACCTCCAGTCTCTCAGTGCAGCTGTCAATCCAGATCCAGAAATGGGTCAGAGTCATCATCAATGCTGAATTCCAGAAGCTGGATGGGTTACCATGAGGGTAAACCAAATACGCTGTTTACTGGCAATGATGTCTCAAAAGTTTTTGGTTTTTTATTCTGTGTCGAGGCATCTGGGCTCAGCAAGCACTCTGCCTATTCATATTTCCTACTTCAAATAATGTGGTTTGGGTTTTTTGCCCTATATGACACAACGTAGATAGCATTTATCCACTGTGATAATTTTATTCTTCCCAGCACAGGGGAGTAGGAGGTAAAAGCTGGTAGGACTACTGTTGCAATAAAGAAAGGTTGGGTTTATTCCCAGCTTTACCACGGCAGTAAAGCTCTGATCCATCTCCTTGCAATGGTTGACAAAATTCCTTCTGCCATTTGCATCAATTACATCACCTCTTTTGGGATCTCTGCATCCTTTTTGGTGCAGACACACTGAAGGGTGAGTGTGGGGTAGCTGTGAAATGGGATGCCTGGTGGGCAGTCAGAGGGGACCAGGAAAAGCAACATTCCACTGTTCTTTGTTCACTGCAAGTAATAAAGCCCACAATGCCTTCCCCTGTGCTTCCAAGCAGAAGCTGCTGCTCGGAGCCTGTGCCGTGGGTCTGATGCTGAGGGACTTGAAGGAGGGCAGCTGGGATCCATCTCTGCTGGGCACAGCCTGCCCCAGGCAGTCCTGCTCAAGGAGATAGTCCTGTCAAAATATTTGCAGCCCAGTGGCCCCAAGCGTCCTAAAACACCATTTTCCAAAATGTTCTTGGTCCTGATAGCAAGTGGAGAGGATGGAGGGCTGCTGATAGCACTTTTTGGAATTGGTGGATTGGCTTTTGTTGTTTGGTTGTTCGTTTTTCTTATTAATAATGAGGTCTTCTGTGGGTAGGACAGAAAGAAAAAGTTCAATTTAAAAAGTGTTTTTATTTTGGCAAATTTTTCCTCTTATCACAACGCAAAAAACCCACATCGATCAGAAAATATCAAAGAACGTTGTTTTCTTAATCCACTTTTGTAGACTTGCTGTCTGTGACTCTCTAATTAGAGTAAGAATTTACTCAGACTTTATTAGCCTCACTTTTGTTCATGTTGCTGCTCTTATCAGGCTTGAGCCCTTTGCAGGCACATAGGTAAGAAAATATGATCTCTAGCTTATTTAACTATTACTGAATTATGCTGCTCTTTTTGGTTACAAAGGGGACAAGGGAGCTTGCCCTGAAAATATGAAACAAACAGCCATCGGTAGCCTCACAAAGTTGCCTTTGTTGATAATCATATTGAGCCAGAAATTTTCTGGCAATTCAGCCTCCTGCTGCCACCCACAGCCAGCTGTGTTTAGGAGTTCTTCAGCTGACAATAGTCAGAAGGGAGGTGAAGGGGGGTTTTGTGTTAGGAACACAAAGTCTGGAGAAAAATCAAAGTGGTAATGGATTCAGAAGAAATAGCCAAATTAAAAATAAATAAATAAAAACTCACAAAGCATTGGTTTATGGTGTCTGGGTTGGTTGGTTTGGGGTTTTTTTTTTCCCAGGTTTAAAGTATTAGCAGTTGTCTTTCTCCTGATCTTCTCTATGTGCTGCAGTTTGATTGCAGAGTATTTTAGGCTGAGAGTTTCAATCACTGAAAAAATAGAGTTTAGTGATTGCTTGGGGTCTTGGATAAAGCAGCTGCTGGAAGCAAAGTGTTCCTGGTGCTGTGTGCTTTCACTGATCTTTCTTGGCCACCAGAGAGGCCTTTCAGTCCCATTCCAGGCTGAAATGGAGCTGTGCTGAAGTGCTGCATGTGCAAGGACAAGCTGCTGCCCCTGAAGTGCCTTTTGTGGGGACAGAACCTGGCTCTAAATAGATGGATTAAATTGAAATGAATGTATGTATATATTTATAACAATGGTACATTACAGCAAATGCTTGGTGACACACGGCACCCCAGAACAACTTGATGGGTCACAGGGTTGAGGATAACTTCTGTGTGGAATGGGATCCTTCCTCATTTGTGGAAAAGCAGAAGCATTTATGTTCACAATTGCAAAAGTTTTTCTCTCCTCTTGTAGCATAACTTGAAATGTTTATCACGAACGTGTCAGAATTAAAACTTGCATAGGTCAGTCTGGCTTGACCTCATCTCATGGGGGAGGACAGCACTCCACATGGGCTGCACTTTGGTCTGTTTGTGACAAAACTGTGACATTTCATGGGCAGTTAACAGATGTCTCCATGGCACAGTCGTCTCTTATGAAGCTTTGTGCCACTGAGAAACGCAATGAGGAAATAAAGGTGGAAGAAGAGTGCCTCAGCAGCTTGTCCAACGCAGACTCATTGTGTCAGAACAGGGATCAGCAGCCTTCCCAGCCTTCAGCCCCACGGTCCATTCAATTTTTCTGCTTGCACCCACTTTGATCCATAACCTGAAGTCTCGGTCTCTCATTTCTGCACTTGTAAGTGTCACTGTTCTTGTCTCCACCCATGTTCAGTTGGACACAGCAAGGTCATAATGCGAAATTACTCCAAACACTGGCTGGATTTGTTCCTGTGTCGAGGGATGGGGGCCAGGGATGGCAAGGAATACCTCGGTGGAGCATGCCAGTATAATTTTAGCAGGCATTTGTCTCACTTTAACTTTACTATATTAAACTACTCTGGTTCATCCAATATGATATTCTGCTTTGACCTTTGGCTTCCCCCATTAGAACTTTAATTGATTGGCTGGCTAATTACAGGCATTTCAACCTGTGGCAAAGAGGAAGGGTTATAAATATCCACTCTTGGCCTGAAAATGGTTCATGTGATGAGAATGCATGGGCTGTACAATCCCATATTGGCTGAGACACAGGAATGTGCTTATACAGAGCTGGTGGGGCAAAGTCTTTAGTGTGGCTGGGTGTTTGACATGCAGCTTTCTGCAAAAGCATCATGGCATCGTTCATAGATATAGTGAGGTTTGGTTTGCGGTGGGTTTGGGGTTTAGTGGTGTTGGGGGTTTTTTTGAAAGGTGTTTTTTGATCTGCTTGGGTTTTTTTTGTTTCTTTGTACGTTTCTAATCTGTTTTGTTAACCAGCTAATCGGTGAGGGATCATTCCTACCTTCATGTCCTGGAAATACACTGATCTATAATTTGGTTTCAGGGGATGTGGGAATTAAATAAGCATTCACTTATACCGTTTCTGTCCATCAGTATACACCCTACTGTACATGACATTTGGGGTTTTACATTTCCCTCAGCTCCAGCTACTCACCTGTCCAAACAAAGAATTAATGTGACATGAACACAACAGAATTGTGCATGAAAATAAATTAATGTCCCTCAAGCACTAATTTATTTATTGGTGCTACACAGTTTCTAGTCCTGTACAGAGCCTAAACTAATTTATTCTACCCGCTTTTTTATATCTAGCATTTCATGACAAAGACCACACTTTATTGCCAGCATTGTAATACAAGAATTAATAAATATGCAAAGTGATCTGCTATTGCTCAGAGTCATGAGTAATGAACATCTCGTGTATCGCCCTGGGATGGCTGTTCTTGTTTATCTGTCTTTGGCTGCTGTAGTACTGAGATTATTTTCTGTTACCCTTGCTTTGTAATTTATATTTTTGCCTTCTTTTAGGAGTTCTTTCCTGTAAGAACTGCTGTGAATGTCTCTCTATCTTAATATGAGTTACAGTGCATTAAATCTCCTCATTATGTTAAGATGTTTTGCATAGAGGCTTGGTAACAAAGCATATCTCATGCATTAGTGGTGAACAAGTTTTTGGATATGGAATAGCACGTTCAAAGCTGGACAGAAATAAAAACCTAAAAAAAACCTGAAGAGAGCTGGCTGAAGGGTGACTTGAGAGGCATTGAGATATTTCCCCAAATGTTTTTCTAGCTCCTGCACAGTTGTAACCAGGTGAAAAAATGTCTGCTACTTCTCGAGCTGATTCTCATAAAAACTAGTAAATAGCAAATACCTTTTCAAAGTACAATTTTGATTGTTCTCCATGGGATCTTTGATTGATCCTGAAAGGCTGATTTTCAGAGCTGAAAGTCTCTTACTAGTAAAGATTCCTTTTATACAGCACAAAAGTATTTTCTCAACATTATTTGAATTTCTTTACCATCCTACTTGAACAATTTTTCCAGAATATATCACCGGCTGCCTAGTGTTCTCAAGTGTTTTTTCAGTTTGTTTTTTATCACTTAACTGACAAAATAATATTTAGAGTGAAGCCTTGAAATCATGCAGACTGTTCAGTGTGTGCAGTCTGTGTTGTCCAGGGACTGACTTCAAACAAGAAATTTTCACTTTCAGTTTAATTGTCATGTGTATAATCTGCTTTTTTCTGGATATTTTTATACTTTCTTACTCCTTTCCCCTATTGCTATGTATTTGAAAGCAGTCTTTGGCATTAGAGTTCTTTAAAGGCTTAGTAAATTTGGTAAACAGAAAATCTGCACATAATTTCTTGATTTTTTAAAGCTTGTAAGACACTTAAAAAGAAATCTTTTTATTTACTACTACAATCGTGCAAACGGAAAGGTAATAGTGGCCTTGCAGTAAACAAGAGAGTTGCTCAGGTATAGGTAATACCTTCCTTACTTTAGAAACTGAATTGGGTCAACAAAATACTATCTGACAGGGTTCTCTTATGACTCCAGGCTGTTGGAGCCTTTGGGTACTGGGAAATGAATATCTGGACTCCAGCAGGGGAGGCAGGATTTGGGAGTGACTGGCTGTAAGGGGAGGAAGCAACACAAGTAGGTGCCCTGAGGAGGCATACCTGTATTATTTTTAATTTCCTTTTTTTAAATGTTACAAAACAGAATTAGATGCTAGGAGCAGGAATTTTGCCTGAAGGTCTCAACAGCTTCTTTACTAACGAGTTGAGGTTTATCCAGTTTTAATCTGTATGGATAATGTCATCTTTAGTAGTCAGGAATTTAGGCCTTACCTCTGGAGGAGGTTTGATGCCAGAACTCCTGGGGGATGGGGAGGGAAGGAGGCAGCGTGAGGATATTTACTGGTGAGTGGTGGCCTCAGTTAGAGGTGCCCAGCTGTGGATGAGCTGCGCTGCTGGCAGGAGTGCTGCACGTGGAGGTGCCTGCTCAGCCAGAGATAAAGCAGTTGAGTTTCTCTGCTCTGAAACTGAGTTACCAGGGGCTGCAGCAGCAGAATGAGGGGCAGTGGTGCCTCCACAGCCAGGGAGATGGAGATGGAGATAGATGGAGATGGAGATGGAGATGGCAATGATAATGCCAATGGCATAGATAGGCAAACATGGACTCAACTCTTCCCAGCTCCTCCATGCCCCTTCCACACTGGAACCTCTGCTGCTTTGCCAGTGGCTTTAGGCAAGAAAAGAAATTCTTTTTGGTATCGGGGGGAAAAAGCCCCATGCCAGGTGGCCCAAATCGGGAACGGGTACCCAGAGGCTGTGGAAACTCCATCCTTGGAGAGATTCAAATGCACTTTGATGCAGCTGTGAGCAGCCTGATTTAACCTTGATGGAGGTTCTGCTTTGAGCAAACGCTGGGTCAGAGAGCTGCCGGACACCTCTTCCAGCTTATGTTATTTTGTGGCCCTGTGATTTGGCAATTTCTGACTACCAATGGCTGGTCAGTCACTGATTCCCTGATTTCTTTCAGAGGAAAACTATGTTTGGATCTGCTCCAGTCAGATGTCCAGCCCTTCCTAAGCAAAATGCCCGTGTTTGGTCACTTTGCACATCACTGCCTTTGTTTGCTTGCGGGCTTTTTTTGTCTATGGAGAATCTTTGAAATTTCCTCCTCTGGATGTTTTGCTTTTTTGCCTAGCATACACAAACTCTGCAGTTCTGCTCAATGTATCTGTTGCTGACTGCTGAGTTGAGCCCATTTTGTTCTATTGATCTCTTTCCTGAGGTAATCCTGTTGAAGGACAGAAAGGATTGCTGGCATTGTTGAGACCTTCACCACCTGCCATGGGGCGAATGGGGCTGCGCGGACCTCCCACACCACGGGCATCTGGTTTGGGACCTTCTGTAAGTCGAAAAGGACAAGTGTCTGTAGGAATGCAAAAAGATAAGAGATGGTCCCCAATTTCTCTGATGTCCTGAAAGCTGGAAATAAAATGAGTTGTCTTTTGTTAAAAGGGAATTTCTGAAACAACATGATACTGAGTCTCCATTAGAAAGAAAACAATACATAGAAACTAAAAACTGTATGAAAATGTGAACAGAACGGGATCACCGAAGTCATGTGGTGCTTGCCATGAAATACCAGCTGCAGAGGTGAAGCTGCAGAGCTACTTATTGGGTGTGCTACATAACACAGGATTTTAAATTGTGTCAGTGCAAAGGAATAGTAAGGAGCAAAAGTGGCACCACTTAAAAAAAAGCCACATGGCATCTAAGGTAGTACATACCAATAAATTTGCTATTCATACCAGGCAAATTACTGTTTGGGAAAAACAACAACAGCCAAACCAAAATCAAACAAAAAACCAAAAAAGCAAAAAACCACCCCCCAACCAGTTAGCCAAAAAAACCCCAAACAATCAAACCCTAACAAAAAAAAAAAAAAACCCTCCCAAAATCCCACCCCAGAAAAATTGTGAAAAATTAAGAATTCATTATTAGGCATATAGAGGAACAGCTAGTATGTCAATTGTGGAAGAAGCCTTGTGTTGCAAACCTATTAGTTTGGTGAAGAATGTTACTAAGAGTCAGTTGATTTATATTTGCATATTCAATTTTTATGTCTGCATGTAGGCCTTCAAAAAACATTTGACTGATGTTTCTGAATACTCTTTTAGAACCCAAAATTTATCATGAGATAAAGGAGACAGTCCTTTCCTGGATTAGTAGCTATTTAATGGATAAAACATTAGTGGAGGGAAGGTATCAAAGATACCACACAGGGATCCTGTGCTGTTCTGATTTTCTGTGTGTGTCCTGGGAAAAAGATGAAAAATGAGGTGGCAAAACCTGCTGATGAGAGAAAATTATTCAGCATAGCCAAATGGGAATCCAGCTGTGAAAGAGGAGTCTTACACTGGTGACTGGGCAATAAAATAACAGAGGAAATTCAGTGTTGATTAAAGTCATTTGAGCTTACAGGGAAAAATAACCCTAAATATACATACACAGCAAGTATCTCTAAATTAGCTCTCACTATTACAGGAAGGAGTCTGGGAGTGATTTCAGCTCATGCTCAGAAAACATCACCACAGTACTCAATTGTGATCAAAAAAGCAAAGTCAGGTGGTAGAAAGTACTAGGAAAGGAGTAAGGAAGTCAGCAGGAAACATGGTTATGCCACCATTCAAACTCACAGTGCACCTGCATCGTGAACAATACGTGTGACGTCGCAGTTGCTCCCTTTCGGCTTTCAGAGGAAATGAAAAGCAATAAAGAATGACAGCAAGGGCGATGGGGAGCTTCTGTGTGAGGAGAGACTAAATAGATTAGAACCCTTTCCCTGAAAAATATGACATAAGGCAGATATGATATAGAGAATGTCATATAGGAGATGCGTAGGGAATATTATTCACTCTTTCTCAGAACACAGTAATAAGGGAATAGCAAATAAAACCGTCAAATATCAAGTTGAAAACAAAGGAAAATAATAATTTTTTTTCCACACAACTCCCATTGCATGTCTACAGGATGCTGTGAATGCCAATAGCTTAGTTGGGCTCAAAGAGCTGTGAAACAGGGCAGCAGAAGGAAAATCCTGGTAGGCTGCTGTAAAGAGCAGACACAGCTGCTGGTTTCCATGTTGGAGGGTGTGGAAGGGTGTTCCACTTATCCTGCTACTACCCATTGTCCATGCACAGATTGGGAAAGGTAACTGTTGTTACTCTCTTTTGAAAACAGGTTCTGGGTTTTTATTCTGTCTGTTGGGGATCCCACATTGCTACTACAAGAACTTTTGTGTTCTCATAGATCTGACACCAAACACAGTGAGTCAATGCAATTTTGGCGCTGATTTCAAAGTATTCTGAGCTGGAGCATCAGATGAAGTCTCAGTTCTCTTACAGACATTGTCAAAATTGATGGGTTCCATGAGGGGCAGGATTTCATGTAGGTTCTCCCAGTATTTCTAAAGAATAAGAGGTGTGTCTCCATTAAAGTAGCTGAATGTGAACCATGACGTTTTTTGGGTTGGGGATAATAGACAGCATATTTGAAAGGCAATGGAAATGTGTTTTTCAGAAGCTGAGATTACTGCAGATGCATTCTTTAGGATAATTTCATTTCTTTCATCCAGTGTCAAGAACATTGTTTGACACATCCTCATTAGTAAATGCTCCCTTAAACAACTTAGATCTCTGACTGAGCAAAGGTACAACTGTTCTTGACTCAAGTGTCTGCAAATGCATGTTTTTCAGCTGATTTCAAATGGATAACCTCTAAAAGCTGATGGGAAAAAAATACTATGGACCAAAGAGAGGTTAGTCTTCATTTAAGGTATGCTTAATATGCTATAAGTATAGTTTGATTTATTTAGGCTTTGCTCCTCTCCCAGCCTAATTACAGCCTTTATATATGCAGGGAAAATTAAAAAAGAAAAGAGTTCCATTAAAAAAAGTGAGGCTCTTGGGCTGCCATCTCTCGTGCATTAGATTGATGAGATACAGGAGGACCTAGGATTGCAGCCTTCTTTCCTAAGGCCTTCAGACAGCTCGGAAAGCACAGCTGGGAATGCTGCTCCCTGTTGGGTCATGGAGCTGCCCTTCCTGTATTCTTATTGAGCACTGGAAAGATTTCAGAGGTAGCTTTATTTTGTTCTCAGGAGCAGGAAGTGTCTTCAAGTCATAATCATGCCTCACACCTAAAGAGAGTGAGCCATGTTTGTCTGAGTTGTGAAACTGATCTGTTTGGGAAAATTAATAAATCTAAGTTTGTAATTAAGCATACTTAACGCCATTTTGACTATAAATAGTTTATTTGGGCTAGAAGCCATCTTCTATTATACAGTTGACAGGAGCAGAGTAGGATAATAAGACAAAAGAAAGATCATTTACCAAGTTTCATTGGCTTAAATAATATCTTAAAATATTTTCTTTGTAGAGATTATTGTACATGTTTAGTATAATTAACATAGTTGCAACCATTCATTTATACTGTACCAAAATAGATAATGGAACTTCAAGAAAACACAGTACCTATATTTTTTCTGTGGAGTGTGTAGCTTCTACAGTTCTAGATAAACTTGCCATCCAAGTTAGGCAGCTGTAATCAAAGATTTAATCAAAGATAGAATGCCACATTGAACTGAATCATCAAAACCTAACTTCTAGCTATCCCTTATGTAGAAAACCCAAAGACTTTATGCACAGAATGGCTAAAAAGATTTGTTAAAATAGCTTTGAATGCTTTAGTATTGTTTTCAAGTCTTTTCGTTCCCCCCTTCCCTTTTCTATTATATAAGAAAACCCAAACTACAATTATTACAAGGCATACTTCCTAATGTTAGGTAACTGATTAAGCAAACAATGTGGATCAAAGGAAATTCAATAATTATGCATCTAAGTCTGCATCTAAGTTTTAAAACCCCCATGTTTTAAAGTGATGAATTATTCACAAATCAAGATGAAATGGGGAATATTCCAACTTGTGCTTTTGAAGTGTCATTATATTAATCTAGGCCACTTTATGCACATCTATAGTCTTTTCATCTCTAGAGATCTCTGCAAGATGGTGGGTTCATGTCACTAAATTTCTGTTGGCAGAGAGTCAAGAAACAAGTATTTTAAAACTTACAGTTTATTACTATTGTGATTCAGTTAATATTCAGGATTCCTAAGGGAGCTGTAAATTGTATGATCTTTTTTCTTTTTCCATATTTTTTTTACTTCCATAGTTTTATTTTCTCCCCTCCAGTTATTTTATTTATGCATATTTGTTAGATGATTTTTTAATGACTTATCCTTATCCTCAGACATTAATTTCAACCTTTGCTTCCCTCCCCCCATTCGCCACCATCCTAGTCAGGCAGCTTCATTGAAATTCTGTTATTTAGAACATGCATAATTCATCAGCTGGGTCCAAGCTAAAAACTGAACACTTGCAAAAAATAATTGAGAGAAATCAGTTCCAGATACAACCTTTTCAGTTGGTCCTTATTTTTGTAAGATTAAAAAAAAAAAGTAAGAAGAAGAAAGAAAGAAAGAGAAAGAAAGAAAGAAAGAAAGAGAAAGAAAGAAAGAAGGAAAGAATGCTTGATTCCAGTGCTACAATTTGTGTCTAATTTCAAACTTTGACTGTCCTTTTTTCAAGAATGAGTTATGTTTTCATTCAAAACACTTTCAAGGGTATACCCTTCCTGGTTTTGCTAGACTTGTCTCTCACCAGGCAAGTGCAATAGTAGCAACAGCATAATGTCATTTAAATGGGAGTGTCTCATTGCGCCTTTATCATAAGAAAATCCATGAATGACCTGTGGGCTTGCTGAATTTCAAAGTGTAAGGAATATGCAGCAGGAGGCTGGGATTGATGCGCACACTGACGCTGGCACAGAAGGGTAAGGTTGGGCTATTTTGCCTGGGGTGTGACCAAAGTGAAATCTGATCTGACCCCACTTCCCAGCTCCTCTGCTCAAAGGAGACTCTGGCTCATTTCAACCCTTTTGACAAACCTCGTCCTTCATGCCATCACAGTCTCCTCCTTCCTGCCCTAGAACCAGCTGTATCCCAAAATTCATTCCAGCTTTTTCTGCTTTCACAGAGCGCCTCTCCCCACAAGGTCAGCCTTCCTCAGATCCTTCTCCTTGGAGCCTTTACCCCTAGCCCATGAATACACTCAATTAGACATCTTTAGCTGGGTTTTCACATATTAACAATACCAAATACTAGATTTCTTTCTTTTTAAAGGGAAGACATATACTAGATAATGGGGTACAACTGTGCTAGTTTGGAAAAGGAGACTATAGGAAGAGTGCTGTAATTGGTTGGCCTTCCCATCTCGACCCCTAAACCCACTATTAGCTCTGGATTTTTCATCACCAACCTCTCTCTCGCTTCTTTCTGGTGCTGTGTTAGAGATAAAACCTTCAGAGTTCCTTGATTTCTGTGCAAGAGCTGCGCATACTTTAATGATAGTATCTCATCCATAAACACTGCGGTGTGATGTTATGATATGCTAATGACCTGCCTGCACTAATTGCTGGTGAGACCACTCAAAGAAAGCAGAGTACACTGAGCTCAGCAGCTCCTTTCAATACAAGAAGAAAAGGAACCTGCTGTACCAGGCATGTACATCAAGAGTAAAATAAGAGCCTCAGCTCTGCTTACAATAAATGAGCTTTGTATAAAGGAGCACTTTACAATTCGGATGCTTCCTGTGTAGTTGTAAGGGTGAAATGACCCTTTAATAATTCTCATTCAAAATACTTATTAATGTCTTCCCTTCAAATTCTTCATAAAAGTTTCATACATATTTCAATAATAGGATTTAATTTTCTGGCTAATAGAAATCATCTTAATAATTCTGTACATGAAGAAGTGTTCTTGAGGGAGTCCTCTGGCTTGCTCTGAATATTTCTGTACAACCCAGACAGTTTTTTCCCAGATGAAGCATATATAATGACTTCTTAGGGAGTGGACTAAATTCTGTTTCCACAATGCAGGTCTAACTGCTACAAACTGTGACCGGCCTCAGAAGCACATGAAGCTGGTGAAAGTGTTCCTTGCAAGTCTCTTCCTATCATTTTGACAAAAGGAACAAAGAAGGACCCTGTGAAGGAGAAAGGCGTAGTCCCCTTTCAAAGGCGTAGTCATATAAATGAACTTTACGATGAGAGAATAACTACTAGGTGCTAAATGTGTTCTGTACTGAGGCTCCTTGGTGCATTTTGTCAGAAGACCCACAACAGAAAAGCAGTCAAAAGCACATATCATTGACTGCCTGAGGTTTGCCAGCTGCTGGGAAAGCTGCAGAGATGACTACAAGGCCACATTCTTGCTTACAGGGCAGTAGGTGGAAGCTAAATTACCTGGCCATCAACAACAAAGTCAGTAGATCTCTGATTACTTCAATCTTTGTTTCAGTTGTATTGTGTTAATTACTTCTACTATAAGCATTTCATTTTTCTGAAGAAATATGCCAAATGTCCTGAGTGCATTGCAAAGAGCCCATAGCTTCAAAGATGATCACAGCAATTTTGATGAGAGAAGGCATATTTTCTTCTTAAATGCGTGAGAATTGAAGCGCCTGAACTCTCTGGCTTCCCTGGACAGAAAGAAGGGTTCAGTTTTATGGTTTGCAAACCTAGGGCGCAGGCCAGACAGGGCTGGAACAGTACAGTCTGTGTGGTCTGTGGGGAAGTGAGCACATGGGTGGGTTGCACTGTCGTAACAAACTATTTGCTGGAGTTGTTATGCCAGTTTATGGCAGATTACTTGGACAGTCAAGTTAAAAAATTTTGTTTTGTCAAATGTTCCAGTTCCTGTCTATGCAAGTAGAGTTCAGGTAGAGTTACCTGGATCCGTAGGCTTGGTACAAATTGGATTTATCTCTGTTTCTGTGCCAAATTATCTCATAACACTCAGCTACTTCCTTGTGTGAGATGACTCACTTTATTAGTTTAATAGTTTATGACTACATGTATCTTTTGACTACAAGCCAGTCAACAGAATTATCCAAATCTATGCAAAACAATTGAGGGCTAAGAGGTCTAGCCATTAGAGATGATCTATGGGTTTCTACATAACAAAGAATAAGGACACAAATCTGCTTTACATCTCACAGTCTATCCATCTTAACTTTTGACAGGAACCGATGCTTTTCTTTCTGCATGAAATTCTTAGAGATGTCTTTAAAATATAGTGTTTACAGCTGCTAGGGCCTGGGAGGAATAATGGCTCAAAAGATAGCAGCTTTTTGGAAGACAAAAAGAAATGTGCCTTTCTCTGAGCACTGCCTTTCTCTTGGATTTCACATGTTAACAAATCTTTACTTTGTGTGAATTGTTGGTATCTATAAATCGAATCAGTGGTTTTCCATGGGGGAAAAAAAGAGTGGTTTTCAAACCATATGCCTTCTCTGTTACTGCCTGATGCTAATTTAAATTAAATATCTTCCTACTTAGCTTTACTTAGGACAGTATTCTCATTTGAAATCATGCCAGCAATATAAATACAGGTATACAAACTGGATATCATTTTCCTTTACCGTTTTACTCACTCCTTTTGCTAATAAAATAGTCATTGCACAATAGTGTGCCACATTTTCCTATCATTAATTTCTTTTCTTTTTGCATATCAAGACATGGTTGAGCAGAACTCAAAAGCCATTTCAGATTTTGAAATAATATTTCATGTCCTTATGGATATTTTCATCTGAAGAAGATAAAGTAATTTAAAAATGTGAATGGTTTCAAGCTCCGAAGCTTCTTCTAAGTGACATCAGAATCAATGTGCTTATATGGAAAACAGAAAATCCAAGACTGTTGAATAACCTTCCTGAGGTACAAGAAAATCTGTAACAGACCTAGGAATAAATATTGATGATAATTCTTGACTCACCTTGTTTGTGGGGCGCCTACAACCTGCCTTTCATTTTCTTTCTTTTTTTCTTCCTGTTACCATATACGAGTTATTTCGAGCCCAGAATTTATTTGCATTTTCTGACTCTTATTTTACATAATTTGATTGCTTTCAGCTGAGTAGATCTGGGTGATTTTGTGCTTTAGGAGAAAACAACACCTAAACAAATAGTAGAAAAAAGACCTTTGCAAAAGTGAGAGATAAATAACTTCTGTAATAGCAATAAGTTGTATAACATTTCATTTTTTTAAGACTGCTATACCAGAAGAGTGGATGCCTCATCTAAGCAGTGAAGGCTTCATCTGACATGGATACGTGCATGTGTATATGACAAAATCTGATTGAATAGTAGCTTCCCTCATGTTTTTGTCCAGTCATGGTCATTCCACCTTCTTGGTGCTAGGTGAATATTTTGGAGGGTGTTGTATAAAAGGTTCCAAAGGGTGTCTGGGACTGGCCTAGCAGTATAACAAGTGTTTTAGATGTTCCTGGGAATGCTTGAATTTCCTGGTGTAGGCATAACCCACCAAGGAGTGAGGTGAAATGCAAATGGGGCAACCTGCAGGATAGTCGAGTTTTCCTCAAAATGCACCTCATTGTTTGTTTTTGAACAAATCAGCAAGAAGCACACAAAGCAATGTGACGCAGCTTTGGCAGAGCTGAGGGGAAAACATGCATGAAATACTGGAAGCATATGTGCAGCATTGAACAAACTATAGAACATTCACAGCGCGTTGGTCTGCACAGATTGGGTTCCCCTAAAAATGCAGGGATGACTCTTTCTCCTATTGAGTTCCCATCAAACTTAAAATATTCAATAGTGAGATTTTATGCACAATACGACAGCGAGACCTTTTAGGAAGATAAAATATCCAAAGCCATTTGGCAGATGTCGCTAACCTGAAATGTCACCATCATGCCATGACTACAAAGAAAGACAAGTTAGGGTGATCTGATAGTCCATTCTGCCTTTTAGTTATGATTCTACAAACGATGCAGCTTTTCAAAGGTATGCAGTGCTACACCAGCAGGCTATTTTGAATGCAAAGCAATCTATTTTAGGTAGCTGTGAGCTCTGAAATAGGACTGAGAAGAATGAGACTGTCAAGGAGGCTGTGATCTTCATCTGGCCGTTTGCCACACTGAGTCATGAGATGTGTTGCTGTGAACTCAGAATCACTCTTATGTGCAAAAAATCTATTTTAAATGATCATCAACTAGGAGAGCACTTGGGAAACTTGTCTTCCTAGCAGATGCTAGATGGCCTCAGAAAGTCAGTTTAGTCCCTACACATGTACCAAGTTATTTAATTGTGTGCTCACAAACTTTTTCTCCCCCCTCACAGAAGAACTTCCTCATGTTTTACATATTATGAGTGCTGATCCCTTAAGCAACTATTTAATTATTTCCTTTGTGTCCCTGCTTTGTAATACCTGTAGTTCAAGCCCACTTATGAAGAGAAATAGATTGTTTTCCGTATGGAAACCTTCAAAGTTTCTAGTGACTTCTCTTCTCATGGAAATTTTTAATTTCCCTTGAAAGCAATGAAAAGTTGATAAAGAATCTTGATGAAAGTGTCCAGCAGCACAAGGGAAATTAATTCCATTTCACAGGGAAGTCCAGGGCCTGACTGCCCTCCAGTTTGGACCACCTGCATCCTGAAACACAAGAAACTTGGATGCCCTTGTGGAGTCCTTGACCAGGTCTTCCTAGTTTGGCAGCTGAGGTGGCAGACAAGTCATCAGGAAAACAGCAAGTCATGGACCTGTTAGATCTTGAACAAAAACATACTTTGAATGATTAACATCCCTTTTTTGTTGTTTTTGAGAGAGAGAGACTCATCATTTGATGGAAGTTGCTTGGCCACCATCTAATCGCAAAATACTGCACAAGCAAATCCAAGTACTTGATATATACATCTTTGAGGTTCACCCATTTTGTGAAAGAAAATATTTGAACAATGTTGTTCACCATCTTGTGTCTTTTGCTGTGGATAATGAATATTCAGCATGCTGTGTTTCCAGGAACTTTGCTAAAAATAGCACTATATCCTTGTTTGAAAAAGTGATGAGCATAACTGTGAAGAATGACTCTGACGCTTTTCCTTCCTCGTCTTCTGTCTGGTCTGTTAACTCTTTCTATCATGACACTTCTGCTCTCCATCAAACTGCCACCTCCTCAGCAGACAAACCAGAGAAGCATGAGGGCACAGACATGTGGAAAAGTAAGGCTGGAAGGAGAAGAATTTCAGGCGTTGTTCACTCTGCTCACAGTTTAGTGGTGGGACAAAATATATCTGAGGCATCTTTAGCTATTTTCATCTAACCTCTTTAGAAATATTGCAGCTTTGCCAGTGCTTAACACTGCTTATATTTTTCATCATATGTAATTGCCTGAAAATAATTTATGAACAAATAAATAAATCAGTATAATTGCCTTTTAACACTTTTTATCCTCACCTGAGTCAGTCCAGGGTTTTTTGTATCTTCAGCCCTCTTGTTTCATTGCGCTGGATTCTCTCCAGTTTGTCACCTCTTTCGGTAAATAATTGTGTGTGATTCAGTCTCCTTGCTCAGTGCTTCCCAACAGCAACTTCCCTAAGGCAATTTACCTTATCTGAAATGCTTCCATTGTCTCTCTTGTGGTGGGGGGTCCAGTAATAAATTGGGTTCAGTTTGTCACTTAAATAGAACTCCCCCATCCCAGATCCTCCCTCCTATACTACTCACAAAACAAAACTTTCTGCTATTTATATTTGCTATTACAAGGACGAGGTTTCATTACTATAATTCTCTAATTTTATCCTGTTGACACTTTTTACCAATCTATCAGCAATTGCAAGTTCTTTTGATTTTTGTTTATTTACTTAGACTTTTATTTTCCAGAGGGATTCTGCCAACTGTCCCCAGAGTCTCTCTAAGTCTACCTTGGGAGCTCATTACCCTTATTATATAATTAGCTCTTTTTTTTTTTTCGTTCAGAACTGTGCACTCTATTATTTTTTTCTCACTTTCTCTCCAGTTGCATTTTCAGATTCCTATTCAATTACTTTTTATTTTTCACAATCAAATACAAAATCAAATAATTGTAATATTGTCATTTCCTTTGACTTCTGAAACAGAGAGGAGCTCTCAGCGTCTTCAATTCATTGGAAGTGGCCAAAAGACTTTCTAGGATATGAATGGCCCAAGTTCCAGATTTCCTCTGCCTTGCGCTTAGCAAAGAATTGATTCTGGTTAAGAGTCATCAGACTACACTACAGTGTCAGTCTCCCAGGCATAATGAGCGTCCCACCTAAAGAATCTCAGAGGACAAATCAGTCACTCTAACCTGCTCTGAGATACAATCCTGTTGTGACTGGGATTTTGGAGGTGAGAGTTTCAGGTCTGTGTGGCTTTCAGAATCTGTTTGTGTCTCCTCCTGGAAGTTTCACTGAAACAAACATTTTCTCATTAAGGATTTCAGTTTCAAAACAATAGTATTGGCCTCTGTGGGAAGGAGGAGCAAGGCAGGGAATCTGAGTCAAAACATTCCTAACCGGAATAATTTTTATTTAAACAGTATAAATCTACCTTCCAGCTATGTGCATCAAAGGTTGGCTTCCACACAAAGAAGAGGAAGTGAAGTTGTTATAGTTTCAAATGCAACGTTGGAGAGCTCATAAAACAGTTCCAATTATGGAATACAACAGATGTCACCAGACTGTGGTGGATTTTTGTTGAGTTTTAAAACTTGAAGTGTCTGATTCTCTTTAAGGATGGTGAGCAGACAGAATGGAATAAGCAAATAGGAAAAAGAAAGGGCACTGCTTCTAATTTCACTCATTTAAATTTATGCACTTCTCTAACACACTGGGATTAATTGTACACTTAGAAAGAAAATAAGGGTGTGCTCTGCTAGCTTTGGGTGCCATTTATTCTGAACCAGAGGTACATTCTCATGATTCATGCAGAGAAGAAATCTGGTAAACAAAGGGCTTAGTGAGGCATCTGGCTCTAATTTTAGATCAGCTACGTTTGTGATGTCTCTATCTCTTCAAACAGTTGTTTTCTCTGGTTCTTTAGGCTTTTCTTCTCAGTTGCCATCTTTTGTGGGGCAGCAGCTACACTGACACCAGGATACTTCGTGCTTGAACCTTAGCACATGCCTAGAGCACAGCAATAGAAAGATTTAGAAGGATGCACATGGCTTCAGAAGACTGCAGCTAAACATCACAGAATTAGCATTTTACAGGATATTACGAAAATCAGTGCCTTTAACAAAAAAATATGTGCAGGGCAAACCTCTTGAGTTACATTTTACCTTCTTCTAAATTACAAGTTCCCATGTTGCAAATATTTCAGATCTTACTATGTGGCTGATCTGCATGGATTGACGTAAAAATACAGAATGTTAGAAGTTTCGTATTCTATTGATACAGTCATGGTTGAAAACAATTTTTTTGGTAATGTTAGCTTGTCTTCTGCCCAGAGAAACTAAATTTCACTAGAGAAACTGCATAATTCAAAAATTTATTATTAGTGTATGTGTCACTTTTATTCAGTTCACTTCTACATGAAGGTAAAATTGATTTATTAGCTTTAGTCTCAATTGAATATGAATAAATTAATTACCTTACACATCATTATCTCTGGATTGTGCTTTTATGAATGATCATGTATGCAGAAGTTAGTGTTTGAAGACACAGCTCTGAGCTCAGAGAGAGGTGAGCCAGATCCGTGAGGGAATTCACAATAAGGCTGCACCTGGCAGCTCAGTCCTATACTCTTACAGGAATTGTGGCAACAATTTAGAAAGGCACCAATGCTGTTATAGGTCAATGAAGTTTTGGAGGGGAAAAAAACAAAACAAAACAAAAACCCAAAACCAAACAAGCAAACAAAAAAACCCAAAAGAACAAAAAAACTCTCACAAAAAACAAAAAGAAAACAAAAAAACCAAAACAAAAACCACAAAAAGCAACCAAAAAACTCAACAAAAAGAACCCTTCTCCCTTAAGTGAGTAATATTGCATGAGAAGGTTGAATGACCATCAAGGATATTGCAAGTGGAAACAACTTATGTTTTCCCATCTGGCTTTATGAATTTTCAAGACAATATATTTTCTAGAAGAGTGATTTAGAGCTTTTACATCATAAATAAAATTCAAGAAGACTCAGGAAAAATTTTGGAATTTCTAGTCAGCACTTCTTAACTAAAGCCACAAGAGAATAAAAGGTTATATGCATCCAGTGCAGGGTTAAAGCTCATCTAAAGCATTATTAAATTAAACATGGGCCCAGTGAAATCAGTATCACTCTCACTAATTTCAGCAAGGAGAAAGTATTATCTGTTCAGCTTAAACATTGTACAACTGTGGTGAATCCTTTCCATTAAAATTCCATCCTAGGTTTTTTGCACTCAAGCTAGACATCACTGAAAGTTACTTTCAAGCCAATGTTTGGTGGAAAAATATCTCTGCTTCAACAATCTGCACATTTTTGTAATTATTTTATGATTCCCCTCCCCAGGCTGATGTAACCAGACTGCAACTGGTTACATCAGTCTGAGAACAGTTTGCCAATGGACCAGTAAGATTTTGGGGTTTTTTGATTACACTATCAAGGATGTCAATAAGATTTTTTTTATAGACAGAAGAGTGACAATAGCACCTTCCTTGATGACTGCTGCCGGTTCACATGTCCTGTGGTACATTGCATATTCATCTACCACTGGGGTCCAAAGGAATTTCTTAACCTTTCCCAAAGTAATCAAGCGGCATTTTCACAGTGTTTCTGCTCATTAGGATACAAAGCTTCTTTATTACATGCTTTTTTCAAAATCTGCACAGGAACAGCCCCTACCAGGGGAGTGCGTTATACACAACATAACGTATGTGTGGGCAAGTACAGCAAAAAAAGGCCAGAAACAACTCCTTTGTCAAAGCTAAATTCCCTGTGTCACCCCCCTCAAAGTCTAGTCACGCCTCATCTCCAAATTTGTCTCTATGAATCACCTGGAAAAGATATTGTTCATGTCTTACAATATCCTATTAGTATTAGCAATATTAGCACATCCCACTTTGTAGCCTTTTTTTTCTGTTAGAGTCCTTAAGAGGAACATTGTTTGTCAAAGTATTGAATTTTCACAGGCAGTTTGTGACTCTCATCCTTTGCAAGGAGTAGAGCTTGTCCTGGGACCCACCCATGAACTCTTTTCAGTCAAATAGTCAAGGACTGCTTAATTCTTCACTCTTTATTTGAATTTCTGACTGATATTGTGGACATAATCAGATACATGTGGAAAATGAAAGACTAGATTATATTTAGCCTGTAAATTGAGTATGAGTTCTCCAGATGTTAAGTCCCTTTTTATAGTATCTTAAACACCTGTTTATTTTCACAACTAAGATTCTGTAATGTCTTACTGGGCAAAATTATTTTTAATGAAAGTGTCTTGTGTTAAAGCAAGTTATGCTGCTGTGATTCTTTTGCTTCAAGTCAAATATACTCAGAAGCTATTTCAGTTCTTATTGTTATGGTTCCATTAAAATGTAAAGTGTTAATAATTAGATTTTGATTTTTTTTTTTTTAAACGAACCATTCTTTTTTTTTTTTTTTTTTTAATATACTGAGCTGGCAGACTTTTAATGTACCCTGGAATCTCACTGTTTGGCCTCAGAGGGTTGATTTTGATGTCAGTCATCCCAGATAGGTGAATAGGTATTCTCATCTCTATAGGTATGGAAGCAAAGACAAATATAGGGTCTGAATGGACACAGTGCAAAAAATTACAGCTTCCACTGGCTTCAGGAGCTGTTGCTTTAAAGATCAAGCTGCTTGTGTTGACTGTTAGATAAAGATGGTCTTGTTTTTAAATCAATTTTGTCCCTCTAAGGAGTCACATGAAAGTTATTAAAGTTATCCTTGGAAATATTGTATTTCTTTACATCAGAAACTTCATGGTATAAGTTTAATACTTTCATTAATATCAGGTGAGCATCAATAAAGCAAATTCTTTGGCAGTCATTATCATAATCACAAACCCTCTGGCTCAGCAAGGACAAGGCAAATGACTTTCAGAGCTCCCATCCTCAGGGATCATCTCTTTCTCTTTAATTTAAATTACTCTATCCATGTCCAAAGTCCTATGCTTGTTTTTGCTATGCCAAATACTCTTATAGCTATTACAAAAACTAACCCAGGTTTCAGCCAGCGCCTTAAAGATCTATTTCCTTTATTACTCGAAGGTTCAATAACAAACAACAAATACCTTGCAGAGCACCAAAGCAGTTAACCAATTGCTAAAATCCCAGCGTGTCTTATGTACTTACACTTGTACTTAAATGCTTTGCTGAAGAGGGATGGAGTGTTGATCTGGGGCCAGAACACAATGCCTGGGGCCTCCAAAGTTATTAGTTTCAGCATCAGAATTACAGCTCGAGTTCCCCTTCCCCAGCACGTATTGCAGGTCACCACACTGTGCTTTACCTCACATTGAAGTTGATTCTAATAATAATACTACTATTTCCACTGGGGTAACAAATCAAACAAAAATAATTGGTGGTGGGGCAAACAGTCTCATAATTCAGTTTAATGCTCTTTTTTCTCCGTGAGTAATTTACATTTCATCTGAAAGCAGACAGAGGCTAGATTTCACAGATTATTTATTTTTCTTTTCTCTTGGTTTTATTGCTGGGGAAGTGGAAAGAGGGTGTAATTGCTTTTTGTTTCCACATACCTGTGATAATGATCATTTTAATTTAATAAAATTAAACTAGGAGCTTTTCTTACCAGCTAAAAGATTTCTTCTCCTCACAGAACCTGATGACAAGTGGGTGGAAATTTGTTCATGCACATCATGATGTAAAGATCACACAATGAATTACTTGATTCTATAAAGCTATATCCAGTTAAAATCAAGACATTCTAAATAACGCACCCCTCAAGAGAAAAGGTTGTTTACAGCTGTTGCTGTCTTAGTGTGTCAGACTAAGTTTGTCTCAATAAAATGCAAAATGAAATAATATTCTGTGTCATTATAGCCACTGGACTTTAAGGAATGCTTTGGGAATGTTACAAACTCTCCCTGTCAGCATAGCTGCAGCAACTTCAATTCAGCTCGCTGCCAGCACAAGTGTGTGTGCACGGATGGTGAAGGCAGAGATCAATTATTCGAGGCTGATGCGTCTGATGAAGGATGCTTAAACATCCATCTTCTCATCACACAGATGGAATCTGTGTGCTTTCAGGGAGATGAGACAGATTAGGCACCGATTCAGTAAAGCACTTGCAGGTGTGGGTTTGACAGGGCAGGGGACAAGAAAGATGAGAGAGGATTTAAAAAAAAAAATCTGCTGAAGATGAAACAAGGTACCTCATATTGTATTCATAAAGAAATGGCTTTTGGATTTTCCATCCAGACTACAGAATTCTTGTTAATAGCTAGTTGCCAAAACAGATGCCCTGATTAATGAGAACAGATGGATTTCTCCAGAGGGTCTGCAGATTTAGACAGTACTTTCACTAAATGAAATGTTAATGATCTGGCACCGTGCTTCTCTGTGTGGATTAGACACCAGTAGTATCTTATTTGTATTTGGTGGAGTTAGAATGATCTCTTTTAGACCTTTTTAGATATAAAATTCTAGTATTATGCATCACCTCCAGATCCCTAAGAGCTATAAATAAATGAGCCAAATGCCTGTGCAGGACTTTATTGCTTGTGAACTCTTGCGGTTGATTATACACTTTTTACAGGTTCTTCTCAAGATTGAGAGGAGTATCTGGGTTTTGCATTTTTAATTGCACTTTCCCAAGGAAAATGATTCATTTTAGTAAGAAAATGAGATTACATGAGGTTTTTTTGCTGTTAAGTATAGCAGTAGTTTGTTTCCTTGTTTTTGTTTTTTTTTTCTCTCCACAATTTCCAAGTAAAATTAATCTGAAAATGTTGTACTAAAGACATTTTTTGTGGTACTGGTTAATTTTGATTCCCAAATCTGCCATTAGTTAATAATTTTGGCAATTTAAAAAAAAACCAAAAAACCTTTTTCTTTAAAAAATGGTTAATGAATTCTGCTCTAAAGTAGCTGACTCAAATCCTTCTCTTCTTCTGTCATCTAAAAATATTCTTTGGTGGATTTAAAGGTTTTGCTTCGTTATGTTTTATTTTTCTGATTTGCAAATACGGTTATTTCAAGACAAATCCTCTATTTGCATAATTCACACCTGCCTGGCTATATCATTCTGTCATCTTCTTTTGTCGTCTGTTTTGTTTTTTGTGAATGACTGGGCGGGAAATAACGCAGAACTCAATTATTTATATGGGGATTTTAGGACTAATCTGTCTTCACAACAAAGAAAAAAATCTCATTAATCCCAAGAGGATCCCTTGGTGTTACTTGCTTTAAAGAATCCGCATCTACAGCCTAGCTGATATGTCAGCTTCAAACAGCTGATTTCAATTTTGAAATAGATGTTTTTGCTAAATGAATCAGAATCATAAAGTAGCAGCAAACTCCTTTAGGAAAAGTATTCACCAGAGGTGGGTGTAAAAATTAGAGACCATGACTAGAAAGTTGACAGGACGATAAAACAGTATAAAAGAAATAACGGAGCTTGAAATTTACAATCATCATAGTGACTGACTGGGAAATTGGCCACTGACATTTCTCCCAAATAAAAGTTTTTACGGTTCCTGTGATCAGGTACTGAATAGCGGCAGAGAGAAAGATGAGTCAATAGCAGCCAGAAGCGGCAGTAGATTTTGGGCAGCAGGATCTGGAGGTCTCCAGCCAGGCTGTATCAGTGCCGAAAGCTGTGCGCAGCTCACAAGGGACAGAGCAGCAGGGATGCCACAGGAACTGAGGAACTCTTGTGTGGTCTCACAGCACAGCCTGGCAAGGTTCGCTGCTCTGGTATAACCGTGCCATCAGTGATTTGCCAACCTGTTACTCTCTGTGATGTTGTTTCAGGAGTATAAAATTTGTGGCAGACTGTCTAATCCATGGTACTACACTGAGGAAGACAGGACAGCTTAAAATGACTTAAATTTGAGGGAGAGTGTCTTCAGTTTCCATGATTTAATTAAAGAAGACCACTCAGAGCAGAGATCCGATGATCACTTCCCTTTCAGAGTTAATTTTCCATGTCAACTGTCTTGCCCCTTCTAAATCCATTTCACAGGCTCTCCAGTTTCTGCTCTCCTTTCTTATTCAGAGTGCTGCGTGCTATCTTGTCCATGTACTGCACAGAAATCTCAGTTACATTGACAACATTGCATTCACCAACTATATTTGTTCTCTCAAAAATGTATCAAATTTGACAGGTTCTGGATGCTATGAATTCATCGTGATTGACATTAATTATATTTCCTGTCTTTAGTTACTTATTAATCACATAAATTTCATATTCAGTTTTCTCCTTATACGGAGTTGTGTAGGACTTCAGATCTAATGAGAAAAAACTCAGAATAAGGCAATGTGGGATGATGTCATTCCAACTTAGTAAATAGGCAGAAATACCAAAATCCTGGAGCTAAATAAGTAATCTTGCCTAAAAGCCAGTGGAACCCCTCTGTTCCCATCCCTCATGGTAAATACACCAAACAGACAAAACTCATCTTCAACTCATCTTTGGAACTTCCTGGAGTTCATTAACGTTCAGGATGAAGGTCGGCTTTAAGCTTTCAGATAGTTTCTAGTTACAGGCCAGCAAGCTTGCCCACCAGAAAAAGGGTTATTGTCTGAGTCCTGTTGTATGTTATTCTCTGCACAAATCCATTGAAATTCAAACTCTTTACAGCAAAAGTGAAATGTGAGACCCATTTTTGTACTGGTGCTGAAGACCGTGCACTGCTTAACCCTCTCTAAAGAGAAGTGAGCCTGTGTGTGACAGTGGGGAATGTCAACCACTTCCTTTATCTGTAGCACTCTAAAAAATGTTAGGAAGTGGGGTTTGTATTTGAACTGAATGTTGCCATGCATGCTGCAGGCTTTGCTGCCTGCCTCTGAAAGATAACAATAGATGGGCCTTGACCATATGATATTTATGCTGCATTAACTTCCTGATAGATTCCACATATGCTTCAGGCCAGCAGGATGAATACTGTGTATTCTCACCCTCTCTTTCCCTCCCAAAAGGAGCTCTGACTGTAGACCTCAAGCCTCTGTAGTGCTATAGTCAGACAGCACCATCCCACTCAGCCAACTCCCCTCCATGGGAGAGCAGGTTTTCATAGAGAGGGAGCTCTCCACAAGGCTCCTGCTGAATGATGGAGTAGCCTTGGGCTTCTCTCCTGTTTCAAATGCTTTGGGAAGGAATTTCACCCTCCCCGAATTTGTAGAAGTATTTTGTGAGAAACTGGTATTTTATAAAATTTTCTTTAAAGGTGCCAAGAGACAAGAATTTATGAAGGGAGAAATTAAACTCCTGGAAAGGAAGAGGAAAATTAATGTTGTCAGTATTCTGTGGGTTTTGTTTTTTGTTTGGTTTTTTTTTTTGGCACTGTTCAGCTCAATCTGTCAAATGGCCACCTTGTAGTAAACAGTATTTTTGGCAAATTAACATAAAAATTAAAGAAAAGCCTTTAAATTCTCACATGAAACTAACAAGCACTCTACAAGATCTGATTTATTTTAATATAATCAGTGTTGGCTTCCTTTTCTGTATAGTTTGCATCAGGTTAAGATAGACGGAGCATTGAAGAAAATCTTAGAGTACAGATTACTCAGGTCTCACTGTATATCAGATTGAGTACAAGCATGACTTCTTCGGTTTTGGGACACACTCCAGCAGCTTCTGTCACTGGTGGAAGGAGCGCTGTGGGCTTTGATGTCTACAAAACTGACGCTCAGGCATTGAAAGAAATGTAGCAAGAGAGAACCAGTTCTTACAGTTAGATAATAATGAAAGCAAAACTGATTTTTAAACATTTCTATGATCATAGTTATGTGACAACTGCAAAGCCAATTTGTACAGTTTACAAGGAAAAAACATTTTTCTTTTCATTTTGCAAACTCAGCCTGGGATTAGAGACCCAGGTGGATTTTCCCAGCTAATGCATCAGCTTGGAAAAAAATTACAAACATACAGCAGTTACAGCTTGGATAACAAGTCTGCAAGTGATGCGTAAGACAGAATTTGAACCTAGCTCTCATTCTCAAAAGTTTAATTGGCTCCCTGGGGCAAACTGTCAAGAAAGGAAACTGATATAACTCCAGATTTGAGGTGGCCTAAAAGCAGTTTCAGATCATAGCAAATGTAATGCTCGGCTCTCTGAGTCACTTTATTGGTGCACCTTCAAGGCAGTTTTCGAGTGCACAGAAATATTTATTACTTAACAGTCATAGCAGATTGCTGGGAATAACATGCTACCAGTCAAACATTCACAGGTTTACCTCTTCCTCATCACTACAGGCACTACAGAGAAGTCTTGAATGGACAGGCAAACTTTAAAGAAACATTGGGGTAGAACTTTTGTACTGAAAATAGGCTGATTTTTTTTTTTTCCAAGCTGCTATTTTCACTCAGCTTTTCTCTGTCTTTCTTTTCTTCTCTCCTCAGGTTTTTCTGGCTTTTCATGTCAGCATTCATCTCTCAAGACTTTGAGTTACTGACACTTCCCAAATCATCCCTCTGATTCTAGGTTTTTTAATCTTACATGGTCTTGCTTTACAGACTCTTGTTCATGGATTGACAATGTTTTTGACAGTAAAACTGAGACAATGTTATGTAACTGACATAGGGTAGAATTCACTGCTGAGAAAAGGCTGCTGAATCTGCTTTGTTGTTCTTATTTTTATTCTTGCTTACCTTCCAGCTTCTGCTTCCATAAAGAAAAGATTTAATATGCAGAGATAGGCATGACTTCTTCGGTACAGCTTCAGTTTAGAACTCTGGATTTATGGAAAAGCTGGAGAGGACTTAAATCAATTCCACAAGGGGGCTAAATTGTTTCTGAGAGGGGCTCAGTTTCACTATGCCTGGCTGGGAGAAAATGCCAAACTATCCCTGAAACTGAGGTGACTGACGAAGCAGGAGCTGATGCCGACGGACAATGCCATGTTCTAGTCCGAGAAGCCACATGGTTGCTGCTGCCTTCAGAGCACAGAGCTGCCACAGGGCAGCCAGGCTGCCACCAGCTCTCCCTACCATCCGGGGCTGGCTCACAGTGCTGCCCCTGCTTTGCTCCCTTCCCTGACAGACAGCAGACTGCAGGATCTGTCAGACATGCAGGGGAAGCTGACTTCTGCTTGGAAGTTCTGCCCAGAGCCAGCTGGCATGACAGAAGAGCTGAATATCAATGGCTTGTTGCAGATGAATGACTCTTTTCAGGACAAGGCACCAAGTGTTTGTGTTTTTCCAAACACTGACACTCAAAAAGCTTTATTTTTTTGCTAGCTGGCATCTGTGTCAGTGCCCAGAAGCTTTCCAGATTTGCTGACTGGCTGGAGTTAAGCTGTTGCTTCTTGAATCACTGCTCTCTTCAGCCAGTCCTTGTGGAGAACTTGTGTCTGTGCTGCTCTTCTGGTATTTGGGGAGGTCTGTGGTGGGTTGATGCTGGCTTCTGCCAAATGCCACCAAAGACACTCTGTCACTCCTCAGGTGGATAGAGGAGACAAAACATAAGGAAAGGCTTGTGGGTTGAGATAGCGACAGGAACAGATCACTCACCAGTTACACACTGGACTTTGGGAAAGAATAATTTAATTTTTTACCAATCAAATCAAAGTTAGGCAACAAGAAATAAAAACTAAATCCTAAAACACTTTCACTCCACCACTGCCTTCCTCCTGATTGGGTCCTTATTCTCTACCTCCTTGACCCCAGGCGCACAGGGAGTCAGGACCGGGGCTGCAGTCAGTTCATCACTTTGTCTCTGCTGCCCTTTCCTCCTCATGGAGAGGATTAGGACTCCTCACACTCTTCCTCTGCTCCAGCATGGGGTCCCTCTCATGGAAGAGAGTCCTCCACGAACTTCTGCAAGCAAGTCCTTCCTATGGCCTGCAGAGAAGAGTTAATAGAGTCTTTTTAATCCTTTTTAGTCAAGCAGTGTTTCTTTGGAGCTTTGTACTCTCAAGATCCATCCAAAGACCAGCAAGGAAAAATCCCTTTTGTTATTTTCTATGCAGGAGACCTGGTATAGTAGGGGAATCTGGGATCACCATCACTCAGAGGTTATTTGTATTGCAGCTGCTCTTGAGGGTTTCCTGTCTTGACCTGAGAGGAATAAACAGATGTAGGGTTTTGCTTTTTTCTCAGTGAAGTTAACATATTCAGAAGTCATATTGAGCAACTTTGAAGCTGCAAGCCACCAACAGTGGGAAAAATTATATACAAAGATTGTGGTTTAAAAAAGTCAGCCAACTTAAAAGCAAACTTGCACTCTCCTTTATGATGCAAATTTTATTGTGTTTCCAACGGTACCCAGATTCGCATTATTGTGGATACAACTAGATGAGAAGAATGGTACCACACTCGCATTTTTGAGAATAGTAATGTCTTGCAATGCATGAAATACCTTACATTCGTAGCCTGCATTAGCAAAATTCAATAGCAATAACTGGTCCAATTCTGAACAATAATTGTTAGCATCATGAGTAGGATAGATAATCAGTTGAAATTTCCTGTTTGTGCTGATTCTGATCACACCAGGTCTGTGTTTGCATTAAACCTTTCTTCAGGACACATGGTTGTGAATAAGCATGGGTACCTGCAAAAGATCTAGAACAGAGTCCTGTTGACTTCAACAGGTCAATGCAGCTCTGGAACCTTGTTCCATGACTGTTGAAATTATCAGTAATTTGACATAATACCTCTTCTGTTGTGTTTCTTACACTTACTAATAATTTTCCTGTTATAACCTCATAAACCCAGCAAAGCTCCAGTACAAAAGCAAATTCTCTGCTTGTCACAATTTAAACTTGAAGACAATTATCCCTGTTCCCATGTTGTCTGGATAGTATAGTTCTATATGGACCACAAACCTAGAAAAATTATGGTAATTACCAAGCCTACAGGCAGTATGTCAGCCTGTCAGGCAGGCAGTGTCTTAAAAGGTAGTCTGATTTTTCTTTAAGTGGCTTGCCTTTTTATTTGACGGCATAAGAAACACAGCAGGCTAGATTTTCTGCCAGGGTAATGGGGTGTAACTCTGCCCATTTATAGCACCAGAGTTCCCACAGCTGCATATAATTTATAGTTTTTTCTGTAACAATGTTCACTGTTACACAGTATGTCTGAAACCAAACCAATCTTTGTGAGACAGATGGTTCTTATTATTGGAACAAAAACGATTTTCTAAAAGAACAGATCACATTCCAAATTTTCCCAGAAAGGGTCAGTGGTGTTATTTTGGGGTTTTTGGCTAAGATATTAAAAATGGGCACGTGAAGAATGAGGGAGTTTTGGGCCAAGTTCTCATGCTTTAAGGTGGGGCATATATAAACTCTGTCTTCATTTAACCTAAATATTGGCCTATATAAAGACCTCACCTTAGAGGTTCAAACTCTTTAAAAACACATATGTTCTTTTAACTGCTTCTTCCTTGCCTTGCTGCGGAGAAAGTAGGTGCTGATCCTATGGAGCATAGGAAGCTGAGCCTACTGTGTGTGCCTCAAGGTTTGCTGGGTTTTATGTCTGTCTTCCAAACTGCTGATTTATTGACACATTTCAAGGTCTGTTTCCTTTGCTGCTAGCATCTCATAATGGTACAACAAAGCTCAAAATTAAAAATCAGTCTCTAGGTTCTCAGAATAACTTTGTAAATTCAGTGAAGGGAATGTGTTTTATGTTCTGTGGCATCTCAACAGCATGCCTTCCCTAAGGTAAGCATAATTTGCCTCTCATGACTAGTTCATTTCAAGCTGTGGCTTCCACAGTAAGAGAAGGAACTGAAGAAATACAAAGCGAGCTAAAGATCTTTAGGAAGTCGGTTTCTTAAAAAGGGTAGGAAAGGAAATTTTGTCCAGGACATGCAGCTTGTAGGTGATATGTCACCGTGGAAGGTGTGCTTTTTCTTCAGAGCAGTTGGCTGATAGACACTCCCTCTCTTCTGTGCTACGTGATCTCCATTTGAGAGCTAATTACAGCTGTGGCAGGATCACATAATGATCAAGAGCACAAGTTCGTGCTCTTGGCTGAGCTCTTGGGGATTGATGATAGCTGATCTATGAGGAAAACAGTATCTACTTTTGGCCACAAAACCCACCAAAATGTGGTGTCCTAAAACTAGCTGATGGAAAATCTAACATCTATTTCTGTGACCTGGGATGATACCATACATAGGATTTTTGGCTACTAGATTTTTGTAAAACCAGATCTATTAAATTCAATTCTCCCTTCCCACTTTCACAAAGAGATTTATTTCAGGATGTCATTGGATTAGGATTCTTTTTTCTTGTGCACATGTTTTATTTTTATCTGTTCTTCCTTTGCTGGGTGTAAGTCAACAATTTATTACTGGCAGAGGAAAAAAAAAAGTCATATTCTGTATGGCAACACAGCACAATTTAGAAAATAGATTTTTATTCACTTTTAGATGAAACCAAAATTTTTTCTTGTTTTTGCATATAAAATTTACTCCTTTGCTTATGGTATCTCGTAGTGGTACAGCTGGCCCCCAAATTTAAAAGCAGTCTCTATCCAGAAGCCACACTGTGTATACTGAGGAATACTTTGAGGAGCATTGGGAATAAGGGTCTCCTTGAGAAGTATTTATTGCTTTAGGCAAGTTTATAACTTTCAATGTCTCATATTTCTGTACTCAGGAAGAGTTCTGTGACAGAATTGTTATCTTTAGAAATTGTTGGTCACGTGCATTACCATTCATTTGAGAGACAAAATGATTGCTGTTTGCATGCTCTTTGTTTCCATGTAGGAAAGGAAAAAAAAATCCAAAGCATGTAAAGACCAATGCATCACAAAAAGGCAGGTTTCTCTATGGCAAGCATGATTTCTGCATGCAAAGTTTATCTGAGCATTTTGCAAATGGAGACCACAGAATTCAACCTTGACAGCAAGCCAAAAGCACAGTTAATTATCAGATTGTACATGTAAATCAGGCAGGTAGGCACACGATGATTCAGATTGGCGCCTTGAGGACTCAGATGTTGTGGGTACGAACAGTAGCTGGAATAAAGTGAGCTAATGTATCAAACTTATGAAAATGTACTAGTTAATAATTTACTATCCATAAATAGACCTTCTCCAGGAGCAAAATGATTTGCACTGTGAGATAGGAGAATCCATTTTTAAATGCTATTCTTTTACTGAATTATGCAGTCAGGGCAATAACAAAAGCTTGGTTGCAACTAGGCAACTGGGTGTGGATCTTTTCTTTTGCACACCTCTGCAGAATGATGATGGATTCTAGCTGCAGGCACACTTTCTGCGTCTCCAGAATCTTGTCTGAAAGGGATCAACTCCAGTTGCTCAGTCAGGTTTCAGGTCACCATTGTACTGGTATTACGATGATGAGCTTCGTCCTAGAGAGATGATAATCTAATAGGAGGGGAAAAAATGGAAATAAAAATTATCATTTCCTATTTCTGTAGGATTCCCCACCCAGAGAGTTCAACCTTTTTTTTTAATTATTATTTTCTTTTTTTTATTCTTTTTCTTACTTTAATTTAAGTAATAAAATTATACTTTTAAAATGGGTGAAAAGTAGTTTTTCTGATATCTAAGGGATTTAGGAATGCAAGCCCAACCGGAAAGTAACTTTGTAAAGATATTTCTCACCTCTTTAAGATAGTAAATTAACACTGATGATGAAAGCTAATACTAGTAGAGCCAGAACATTTAGTAGGACAGATATTCCTAGATGACAGACAAGTAAGTATTTTTATACAAGAACATAGAAGAAAATTCTGCAGGTGACCTGCCTTGATTTTTGAAGTGTCCAGATGTTTCCTCTTTTTTAACTGTTCTAGAAACAAGGGCTAAAGGTGGAAAAGAGAATTTTCTCTTAAAATATCAAACATTGAAGTCATGCTGGGCAAGTTATTCTGACTATCATTATTAGCTCAGAAAAACTCACCCTGACAACCTCGTTATATTTAGTTTTACCTTGATAATCTAGTTTTATGGTTTGATTTTTATCTGGGGGGGGTCTTTTATCAGTCATTTTTTTAAAACCTGTGACTTCTGATCAACAAGATGTCTCCTGAAAATATCATGTACTTCAAATGCAACTGAAACTACAGGACTTTCAGAATTTAATTACCCAGATGTTTGGCCAGGGCAAGAAGGCTTACTCCACTGCTCATTTGAGAGCTGTTCCAGTTTCATGACATGTTCAGGGCTTTACTTTCATGTGTGGTTTACTTGACCTTCTTCTGAGACAAAGAATGTAAGAAAGGAGGTACCTTGTGTTTCTCCTTCCTCTCAGTGAACTTAGCAAGTGGCAGAACCCCAGGTTGTGTTTAGCTTATTCTGGCTTGATTCACTCTTTTTTCCCTCCTTCCACTAATCCACTTGTGTCCAAACCGACAATCCCAGCCTCCTTGAAAATCCCCTAAGATTGACTGTTTTAATTTGGGCATTTGAGTCAGGCTGATTTCATTTATGTCCCTTATGGATGGCAGAGCATTTTAATATACGCTGCTGCTTTAGAACAGTGTGGTGAGGAATATAAATAGCTGTTCAGAGAATACACAATAAACACTGTATCATTACTAAATTGTTTATTTCAACCAAATATAAATGCCAGGATACAACTCAAATTAACAGTGTTCAACAGTGCATAGTGTTCACATAATATCTTAAACATGTAAGCTTAAAAATCATTTTTGTCTGACAGAAATACTCCAAGTGGACACCTTTTTATATGTTATAAAATCGACTCCATCTGATTTGTGAAAATGAAACTGTTTCTAATTACCACAAGCATTTTCTGAGTCTTTCTTCACATTTCATAAATGAAATACAGAAGGGCTTCTAACTGAAGACTCAATCCAGCATCTTAATGAGTGAATGGAGAAAAAGTATCCATCACCTCAACGCTCATATCTAAAAGCATCCTGACCAACTGAATTTTAAGCACACCTCTGCCCATGTTCAGCCAGGGTTTGAAACTGTATTTGGTCCTTTAGGAACTGTTCATGAATAACTTCGGTTCTTCTCTTCGTAACCAAAGCACTGTTGAAGTAAAGAAACACCAAAAAGAACGACCTCTGTCTATAAGATGTTCTTTTAGTCTTGAAAATACTGATGTCTTATCTTGCCACAACTATGAGATGTCCAGTTTTCCCCAAAAGGGACAGTTTGCTTTTTGGATTTGTTTATAAATTCCCATTAATGTTGTTAAAGTTGATCTCAGTCTAAATGGGTGGTTTTGAAAATGGCTTGACCTGGTGGCTACTACATTTACAAATATACTTCCTGTTCGTAGTTTAATTATAAATGTATAACTAGTGGGTGTAACAAACTGAGTTTTTTCCATGTGACCAGACTTCCCAACACCTTTTGTGCTCTCCCAGGGACAGCAGCCCAAGCCTGAGGAAGGATTCACTGGGGTAGTCTGAATAAACAGAGGACACAAAACAGCTCCTCTTTCAGAGACAAAGAAAGTATTCATAGATATATCTCAGCGCACAACTGTCTAACTTTTTCATCTTGGTAGATATTGTGGGCGTTACAGAGAAGATTTGTTTCCTTAAAGAGCACTCACAGACAAATGTGCCTGTCTCATTCCCCTTGCCTTTGACACAACCTTTTCTGCTGGACATAGAGCAGTCCCCTGCTCCACTGCTTTGCGTGAAAGTCACGCATGCTCTTTAGAAAAGGCTCAAGCGTCAGCTAAACCTTTACTAAATCATGCCCAGGTTTTCAGCCTGGAGTGGTAGCCGTTTGGCATTTGTCTAGGTCTGCTATTAGCCTGCTGAGGCTGGGGCATGGCTCTGTTGCAAAGCGCAGTCTAAAGGCTGGCGCAAGGTTTGGGCACAGCTTAGCCCAGGTCTGATCATCCACACTGCAATGTCATCTTGCATTCTCGCATATTTTCCTCTCACTGCATCTCTGCTTGGTTGCTGCAGTGGAATTTCTCTGGTCGTGTTCCACAGCCCTTACCCACAATAAATTCAGTAATGCTCTGTAGCATTCCTCGCTGGCAAATTTTGAGGTAAAAAAAACCGTGTCTTTTCTGAGCACTGTGGGAAATTGAGATTAATCCTTTTCAGGTGATTAAACAACTCATTGTAGTGTGAATGATCTAAAAACAAGAGAAGCAGTGGGGACCTATCTTTGCTATTTAAGACAGGTGGAGAATGTCACTATATCTGTGTGAGAAGGTTTTATGATTGGCTGAAGAGGTTTTGCCGGGATGGCAATGCCTTCATTCTCAGACACTGATTCTTTTGTCAGCTCTCACTGCCAGGTAATCAATCCTATGAGCTGCACTATTTAGGATTTGTGAGCTTCCATGTACGTCATCACTTCATGCTGTGGCCTGAGCCTGTCTCCAGCAAGACCCTGCTTTGCCATGACAATAGTCCACTGTTATTTCTTTTGCTGATGTCTGGCAGCAGACAATCTTTCTCCACTGCAGCTTGGCAAGCCTATCTGTTGCCAGGACCCTTCCGGGGACTGTGTGGATGGAGGTGGACAGTGGCAAACAGTGGCATCAGCAGCACAGAAGGCTCATTTCCCATGCTTGAACCTGGGCTCCTGCCAAAGGGTGAAATCCGCAGCCACAACCACTCACTGCCTCTTACTTCTTTCTTGGCTGGAGGATGGCTCAATGTTCCCTCATGAGCACTTTCAGCCACACCCAAATACTAATTGTGCAGTAAATTGTTTTAGTAAAGCTTTAATTATCGGCTTATTACAATTTTAATGACTAGGAGACTGACAGAGGCTGAAGTCAGACTACCTATGATGTATTATTTTTTATAATTGTGGATCTGCTCTCCGCTCATCCAGGAAGAAATCTGTTTACAAGCATGATATTTATAAGGTTTTATTCCTGTTCTAGGCAAGATTTATGTGAAGAATCACAAGGCGCTTCTAACATTTACTATGCAGCCAACTTGGATTAAACCTCGCATGAAAGATTTTATCCTTTGGTTTCCAAATTTGCAGAAGGTCTTATCCAAACTTGTTTTTAGTGTATAAATGCTCAGGCAAATCACTGCGTGTAACAAAAATACTGAAAGGCTTAGAAAATATGACCTCAGAATGGACAAAATTTTACATGGAATACATTGGTGCAAAGAGAAAGAGAATCATTTTTTACTTGCTTCTACCACGAACAGAAGTAGTAATGAGGCTAAATTGTATCAAAGGAGATTTGGGATAGACATTAGGGAAAACTCTCTAATGGTGGTGATAATTAACCACGAAATAGCTTACCTTGAGAGAACATGGGCTCCCCATGGTTACAGCTTTTTAAGATTGAAAAACCATCTATGGGAAGCAGATTAACTTTCCCTGTTTCTCCCTCACTGCACGGTAATGGACTAGATGCCCTCCTGCAATCCTGCCTGTAACTTTATCAGAATTAGTTTATGAGTCAAAATGAGACTATAGATTTAATTGATCATTTTATAATAAATTATATGTAGAATTGGTGATTTAGATGCATTTGTATAGTACAAGCATTTTGACAGAACGGTGTTCAGGCAATGCAGATATTACAATTCTAAAGTACTTACTAGAATCAAAACTGCAGGTTTCTCTTCTCCCTAGAAAACAATTTCAATATTTGTTTTATGGACATTTAGATATGAATTTGTAAGGTATTTTGCTGTGAATTGCAGACTTTTTTTCTCTGTAAGCTATTAGAAATTTTGTGGACTGCTTAGGGCAGACTGCTAGTAAACAGATGTGCATACTCTTCTTCCACAGAGACAGAACTTTTACCCTTTTGAAGCATTGCACTAATAAATCTAAAATCAAGGTAGCAGAGATGTGTCCAAGTCTTCAGACAAAAGTTTTGAGTGCGGTCTAATCAGTTACATCAAGAAATGTTCAGATCATCTAGTAGCTTACACACAAAATGCTTAGTGAAATATTTTAACTGCTTTTGTATTCTCTGAATTGGCTAAATCAGATTTGCTCTTGGGTAGATATAAAGATAATTTTTTTCTGTTTCTATTTATAGCTCTGGGGGAGCTATAAAGAGAAACAGAAAAAAATGTATGTTCATACTCACACATAAAACCTTTCACATTTCACAGAAAAAAGAAATAAGTATTAGTTACATACTAAAAAAAGTGTTTGCTACATAAAAATATTACTTGCTTCAGAGGACAATGGTTTTTTCTGCCAGCAAGGCCTTACGGTTTTGCAAAAGCTACTTTTGAAATCAGCAGCAATTTTACAAGGTGTGAACAAATGTGCTTATGTGTCTAAATAATTTTTTTTTCAGAAAGATTGTGTAAAGGGCAATACAGAGCTAAGTTTCAGCAAGGGATCTGTGTGAAGACGAAAATCCCAGCTGGAACACAAGAGAGAGAATCCCCAGGGATATGTAAAACATCAAAAGAAAAGCAAAGACAAGCGGGCAGGCGGAGGAAAGAATGGTTGGCAGAAGGAAAGGGAGTAGATGGACATAAAAGTAGAAAGTTAACTGAAATACAATTTCAGAAAACTTCTCAAAAGAAGACCAGATGCTCAAATTTCGTGCCAAGAGTCAGAAAACAATAAACAAGTAAGAATCATGTGATTGAAACTGACAAAGATACAATGCTAAATGGCTTCAACAGCCAAGGCTGGAGAATGCCGTTCCTTCTGGATATTTTTAGTGTTTCTAGAAACCCTGTCTCACCAACAAATGTGAGAAACTCAGAGGAATGTTGAGTCAGAGAGAAGTGAGGTAAGAGCTGGAGTTCTTGGTGTGAAAGAGAGGTTGTAGTGATCAGGAGTGGTTGCAATATTGGCAGCTCTTTATAGGACAATATTAAGAAAATCATGACTTCTGGAAACTGCTGAGGACATAATCAGGCCTGGACCAGGAATTGCCATTATTAAGCAGAATGTTCTTTATAAATATGAGTTGTAAAAGAAAAACCCAACCAAATAAAAAAATTAACAAAACAGAAGACCAACCAGACAGAAAATAGGATAAAAAGTCCTAAATAGCTCTAGGATTTGACATTTGTCAATAGCCAAGCTGTAGATTCTTGTACTCTAAGTATATTAGCAGCTGCCTTTTACTCCGTCATGGCCACGATGCAGGCTATTTGCGAGGGCATAAAGGGAATTACCTGCAGCCATGAGAATGGCTGTGTTATGGTGATCAGAACTCAAGGGAATCCCTGGTCATAACAAGTTTTTTTTCTAGCAAGCCTTGGGGAACCTCGTTTATTTTTAGGCAGCTAAAGGGTTCAATATTGAAATCTAGGAGCTGTTCATTGACTCTGGATATATTGTTCTATCCAGAGGCTGCATAAAATGTTAATGAGCATGTCTCTTATTTTCTCAGTAGAATTGGAACCAGGGATTTCGGCAGCCAATTTATTATCACTTACACCAGCATGCAAATTAATCTGTCTTTCTCTAAACCTAAAGTAAGAAATATCCTTAGGAAAAAAAAAAGTGAATTTAAAAAAAACTGACCCCGAAAAGAAAAAAAACAAAACAAAGGGAAAAAAAATACCCAAACAAACAAAAAAACCCCCTCCTATTACCTCTGTGATTCTCCTCCAGAGAGCCTCTTATTTGAAAAGGAGCATGTTTCTTGCACATAGTTTCAGGCACACTGATGTGCTTCTTTCAGGCCTTTGGCGCAGACGATAATTGAAAAATTGAGGGACTAGTGTAGGAACTGAGGAGAAGGCCTGAAGAGGGCTGGGGAAGGAGGGAACATGAAAGCAAAGCAGGCTGGTAATGGAGAAGGGGTAAAGGAAGGTGAAAAGAAGGTTTAATCCACCTAATTATCATTCAACCCAAACACATGAAACAGAACTGGTATAAAGTGTTCACAGTACCACAGAGTGCAGTAGCATACCAGAAAGTATTAGGATTTGTCAGCATGTAGCTGCTAATAATGCTGAGAAGGAATTTGCAGGAAGGACAGGCTGTGATATCTGTCAGAACTTCAGTACACCTACTGAGAAATCTAGCCCAAGTGATGTCCAAGACAGTGACTGCTGAACTTCTAAGAATTTTGCCAGGAATTTGAGACCAAATAGACATTTGAAGTGATGAAAATATGAGGTCTCCTCTAGATATATTACTGATCTGTACTACAGTGGAAATCTGCTGTTAAAAATACAGTTTAGCAAGTGAGCATCAAACCCAGTAAAGCCCCAGTGCTCCCCTTGTATTCCTCTGCACTGTTTCCCACTGCTCCTCTTAAATCCCACAGGATTTGAGAGTCCACTATGACCTGAGAATCACCAAACCTCTCAAATCCTGTGTCTCCAACACAGGTTAAGAGGAGAAAGAAGGAAGGAGATACTCACAGCAATGGTTTTCCATAGAAGCTATAAAAGCATCCTGAACTACAGCTAAAATATTATTTTGTCACATCTGTCTTACAGATGGTCTTTATCTATCCAAGTTGTAGGAGTTGACTCTTGGGAAGCTTTGTGCAAATGTTCAAGGTCAGCCAGACCTTGTATAAACTGAAGAATTACGGATGTTCTTTCTCCGCTTAACTGTTTGTTAGGTCATAGGCTAAAGGAGGAATGAAATGTGTCCATCAGGTATTTCTATTCCCTCCCTTCCTGCCATTAGTTGTCCCCACTAGGACTCTTTTCCTCCCTTAGTCCCTGTATAGCTCAAAGTAGCTCCAGGTCATAGAAGAGGGCAGAAGGAAATCCTGAAATAAGTTGCATACATGCAAAATCCTATGCCTGCATTAAGCACAAAACTTTATGCAGACAGATATACTAGAAAGCCTTCTAACTGTCTGGACCCAATTTCAACACACCTGGTTTGCTGCAAAGCTAAAAAAATTAAGCATTAGAGAGTAATTCACTTTTGCCATCCTCAGTATCTCCCACTAAGGATATGTGCAATTAATATTTCATTAGCTAATTATCAAAGGTATTTACAAAGCTTTCTATTTTAAGAACATCAGAAAGATATAGTATGAAGCTGCATGACTTCTGTGTCCTGATGTAGTGTTAATTTAATTTGTCTGTTCAAAAATCTTCTACAAGACAAATTAGTACGTACTGAAAAAAAATTTGCTAAATTATATAAGGAAAAATACAATGAGCCTTGTCCATAATTCCTATTTTATATTTACCTTTATTCCTAATTGGATAGCTCAAAGTGAAAAATTGAGGGATATTTTTTAGAAAAAGAACGGTGATGGAGTAATTTTTTTCTTTGATGACTCACCACCACCATGTGAAAAATGATGTTTCTACACCTAGGAGGACCTAAGGGAAATATTTGCCTTTGATAATTTTTTGACACTCCTTTCAGTCAGCATTAAGCCTGAAATGTGGCATTTTTAGTGTCCTGCTCCTGGCCAGTCTCAAAGGAATGGATTAGACTAAAATGTAGGTCTTATAGCAGCCTTCTCTCTGGTGCCACTGCATGGACAACCTCCAGCTAACCAACAGCAAAAATCCTTTTCAGTTTTCATGGCAGCCCAAGGAGCTTTGGTGCTGTGGTGCCTTGACAAGGAGCAGCTCCTCCTCTGTGGCAGCTGCCGTGTCAAACCTGGCTCGGTGCCTTCCTAATGCCACTGCACGGCTCACTGGGGGCAGTAAGAGAATAAATTTATGGTGGAAGAAACCATTTTTTGTAGCAGGATCTGTTTTGGAATGTACCTCAAAGTCTTGTGGTTTATAACTGTCCACCCTTTTCAGTAAGACTTAATGAAAACCTATAATATTACTTTATATTACCTTAAGGGCTTGACTGTGTTAATCTACAACTTGTATCAGTGTTTTGGGGAAGAGGGTTGAATAAACCATAATAGGAAATGTAACTAAAGGTATTATCCCAGCAGTAGGCCAAGCAACTCGCATTTTTAAACACCAGGGAATTCCACATGGATCATGTGCACATGGTAAAAAGGCTAGAAATGAACATTTATAGTAAGGGGTTATAATTTTCTCTTCTCCTAAACTGTTATTTGTTGCAGATGTGAGATAATGATATACTCTCGTACTTGGATGACACAAATTATTTGTTGGAATATTGAATCAAAATCATTCATTTCTACAGAATGACTGAAATTGTCTTATCACTTTATAAAAAAGTCTTTAGTAAAAGTGTTGTAGTGTTAGCTAAAGACAGAAGAGTTATTACAGACCATTTGAATCTTCTGTACACGTTTACAAACATGAAAGAAAAAAAAATTTTCAAAACTTGCCAAGAATTTTCTCTAATTGGGGTCCCTTTTCAGGTTTATAATGAAAATACGAAATTTCTGAGAGCAAGCATTTCTGCTTAGTAGAAACCCACCTTTTACACCAAAAATACTTCATTTGAAAATTTCAAACATTTTTAAATTATCTGATCTCAAAGGGTTACTTATTTGTACCATCTACATGTGTAGAAAGAAGGATATTACATTTTTAGCCATGTAATTTTGATGTCTGCCTGGCAAAGTACAGGAAGTGTTAAGAGCATGCTGGATTTCCTCAGGAAAGAGAGCCAATATCCTCAACAGTATTGTGTATTTATTAAAAGACAGAGGCAAGAATTTACTTTCTGCATCATCCAAGCTTTTAGGGTTGCAGAAGGTCCCTCCTTTTCCCTTCCTTTTTTTTTTTTTTTCTTAAGAAGAATAAGCCATTAGCTATTTATGTTTCTATTCGTCATTTCTGGAGTTGCTTTGCAGAAGACAATCTTGGTTTTTTGCATCCCCAGTAGTGGCAGTTTTTTCACTGAGCATAATCTCGTTGCAGTCCCCCACAAATCAGCACAGAATATAGGGATGCAGTACCAGATCAAGGACTTGGCAATAAGCCTCCAGTCACCCTAAGTAAGTCATTTGAAATTCTCCATAGGTGCGAGAGAATCACAGGAAGCAAAAAAACCCAACACTACTCTTTGAATCTCACTCTTCCCCTGCTACCCCCCTGGATGTGAGGTTTGGTGGTTGGTCCTGTTTCCAACCCTGACACACTTCCACATTTTGGGTAGACTTCTCTCAGGCAGTCTTTAGTCATTCATGAGAAAGAAAGGAACAAAACAACTGAGAACACTAAATGAGAAATACATGCAGTGCAAAATTGTAGTGTCAGAGCCTTTCCAGGAACTGCTGTCACGAGGGCAGTGCCCTCCTCCTCTTAACAAAACACATAATGTAGAGAAAATCCACCCCAACCCACCCAGCATCTTCAGGGAGGTATCTGCAAAGCAGCACTGGTCTTCCTTTCTCCTTTCTCCCGTCTGGCTGCACAGTCCTCACAGCAGAGGTCCAATAGCTCTCTTGGGCCTTCGCAGATCCAGCCCTGGGACATGATGCTGAGGCAATGCGTGATGATGCTCAGGCAATACGCTGGGTCAGGACTGGAAAGCATAGGGCTACCATACAGGTCCCGAGGTGACAAAATGGTGTCTAACCAGGTTTTGGCAGCAGAGATGGTGGAGCCAAGCTGGTCCCTTGCTCTTCTCTCACCAGCAGGAACAGCAGACATTGAGTGTGGCATTGTCCTTTGCTTGCATCCTGCTTGGGCAGAGCTAAGGCAGAGCTTGTTGCCATCCAGAAACCAGCCTGCAGAGCATTGCAATTACAGCTTTTCCCTTTCTTTGTCCGCTTTGTCTGTGGGCTCATCTGTGTGCACCTCGGGAAAGGTGACTGAAATCAAAAGTTCACTATTCCTTCCTCCAGCCACAGTGCATCAGCTGCTCAAATTAAAAGATAGACCTGCTGTGAAATAGAGTGTGCCCTAACTTGCAGCAAGTTATCATAAAGAAACTGAATCAATCAGTTCAATACCTGCGGCTTCCTACTAAAAGCAAATGATATTTCACAGCAGATAGCCAAGCATACAAGGATGTATAAATTAAGCAAAATGTTCTTTATTAGCCTTTGCCTTTATGTGACCACATTGTGTGCATGGAAACACAAAGGAATTTCTTTTTATTTTTCAAGGCAGCCAATGAAAATACCTAGGTTTTGGCACATGAATTCCTCCAGTAATAAAGCGGGGTTAACTTTCTACTTATAACTCAATTTCCTATTTGAATTGAAAATTTTATTTGCACCAGAATATCTTCTTGGTAACTAGTAAAGAAATGTTCCCTGTATATGAAATCATAAGCCCACTGACATGAACAGCATAACATATCTTTTAGTAAGAGTTGTCTTAACTTTTGGAGCAAGGTTGAATTTTGTGTCATTTGTTCTTCAAGAACTCTACATGCTCCTCAAAGAATATAAATCCAAGTTGTAAGTTTAGGTCATAATTGCAAATTCTGAGTTCTTTCAAGGAAACCTATCCTAACAACAGGTGAAGAAATATCTTTTTCATGTGGCAGCAACTCTATGTAGACTGGACTCATCCAGAAACTCATTTACAAAACTCCTTGCCTTCCACCAGAAATCCCAGACACACATCTATGTCCCTGACTTCTCTAAAACAGAAGTAGAGCTGATTAAAGAGTTGAAAAACTCAGATGCATTACATGAGCTGTCCTTATCAACAGAGAAGGCAAAACCCAACATTAGAGATGCCAGCCCTACTGTGCTGTGTGTGGCTAAAATGCATTTGGGCTCTGAATTAGAGGGAGCTGCCTCCCTCATGTTCCGGGGAAAGTAAGACCAGGAGGCTCTTCAGTGTTTCTGCAAACCCTTGGTAAGGTATATATGAACTTTTCTCCTAAAATATCACTTCACCGTAGCGTGAGCAAATATATCCTTTCAATATTTCTATTTATAAATCTTACATATTTATCCTTTTAATTATGTTTATTGGAACACATTTCACTCTGATTTCTTATGGCATCTTTCATTAGGACAGAAGGATTATAATAATATCTTTGATGTGTTCCTATGCTGCAATAAGTGTTTATTTTTCCTGAACTTCCTCCAAGATTTTAATAAATCATGCTTTTGCATTCACCAAACTACATTTCCTTCAGTTTTTCTGTAGATTTTTCAGATTATTTATTTTTCTGTGTTGAAGTTTAAGGTTTTGTTGTTTATATTTGATGTTTTCCTGCGGACCTATCAATCACCTAATTCCAAAGAACATGAGCCCAATCCTCATGCTGTATAAATTAGCTAATTAATAATCATAAAATTTGAAGGAGATTATTTACACTGTCTTAAGATCTATGGTCTCTTTGCATCTTTAAAAAAAAGGAAGAGAAAATAACGGGGCTTTTTACATACATAGTATATTAAAAAACCCAACAACACCAAAGTCCAATCCTAAATGTCATAACATTTACAAACATATATAGCTTGACTTTTAGGTCTGGCCAAAATATTTCCAGCACAATAATGAGAAAACAGTTGTCTTTTACTCCACCAACTTATGCCACCTATTTTTTTTAGCCATTTTTATCCCTTGTATATCTAAGCCCCATCTCTGACCTTCACACCGAAGCCAGCACGTGATATAGGAGAAACATGATCCTGTGGCATGTGGGGAGATCTGCACAACTGCATCTCTGGTCCATGATCTCTTTCCCCACATTCTGTACTGCACAGCTGTACCCCTCATGAAATCTCTGAGGCACACAGTGCTGCAAGATGAGGAGGGGATTTGTCACCACATGGAAATGCCTACTCTGCTGCTTATGCTGGCAGATACTCCAGGCTGATACAGCTATTTTTATTTTAAACTCAGTAATGGATTGGGACTTCAATCATTTTTCAGATTAAAAAATATTCAACTAATATCATCAAAAATTTACAGACAAAACTGAAACTGTAAAATAAAATTTGCAAAATAATGAAAGGCACTTGTATTGTCCACCCCATAGCCGCAAGAGAAAAAACTGGTGTGAATTGAAGGGGTGAATGATGAAAATTAGTGTGTCTTAGTGTTCCAGTGATATTTACTGGATGGCAAGAGAATAGCTGTTAGCATCAGAAGTAAAGATGACAAAAATTACAGTGCTGACAAATGACTGTAATACACATCAATCCAGCTCCTGTCATCTGAAATCGACTACTTTTCAGTTGTCAGAAAGGCATAAATGGGACATAAAATCTGGTAGATTTCTTTCAAGGACGTAGAGTGATGGATCCTTTGCCACCACAACACTGCTCCACAGACGGCACCCCACTGTAGCTGTCAAATTCTCAAGCTGCCAGGCCTTGAATGTACGTTAGAAAGAATAACAATGGCTGTTTATTTGATCATGGTTACTAAAGAACATTCATCTGTCGTTGACCAGTGTGGTCTACTGTCCCTCTCTTGTGCCCCTGAACAATTCTCATTGTCTCTTAGCCTGTTTTCTCAAACATCTGTTATGCCAGGATGAAGTTGAGTTGGTATCTCCACATCTTGCATGACTGAGCCCACTGAGGATGCTTCCACCTGTGAGTTGGTGGCAGGTGTTTCCAGGGGTTTCCTGCTAACCAGGTTGCTTGCCAGAGAAATGTTTGTGTTTGCCCATAGCTGTGAGGAACAAGCTCTCTTTGGCTGCTTATTCTTGTTTTAAATCATGGTCCATGAAGGGGCTCACTGCGTGAGGTTGGCCCCTTTAGGAAGTAGAAGATTCCTGCTTGCCAGGGGATAGGTTTAGTACTAGAAGTGGAGTTTCTGGGGTAGAAGAGAGAGAGAATTTCTTCTAAGAGCAATGAGCCCTCAACTCATGCATCGACTGAGAAAATATTTAGAGGAACAGAGAGTGGAAATCTGGGACACTCAGATGGTGGTAATAAATACCCCAGGACCAGAAGGGATTGCTTTGTGTGTGTTGCAACTCAGAAGCATTCTGTGTGGCTGAAAACCAACTGCAGGACCAACCATGCACTTGCAAGGATAGATTGGGCAGGAGTCATCTTGGCTACATCAGAAGAACACTAGCATAGCCATGATAAGCCAATAGTCCGTTTTGCTCCCTGCTGTGTCTCCTACATCACATGTGCAAAGTAGCAGTAAAATTGAAAGACTATCAAAAGCATTCTGAAAATATAAGGATTTATCAATCACATCATCCTTATCTCTATTTCTATGGAATTCTGGAAAGAACTGTAAAAGATTTGCAATGAAGAGCATCTCTTTACAATAAAACCCATACTGACTTCTTCACAAAAAGAACTGAGGTTGTCTCTTGCTAATTAAATCCTATATATCAGATATCCATTAATTCCACTCTTTATTATAGTTTCTACTAATTTTCTCTTCATTTTTTAAAAACAGACTTCTTAATATCACCCCTGAGTCCTCAGATATAGATGCAATTTAAGTAAAAGGGCATACACCATGATTAGTAATTCAGCTATTTCATCCTTGAATTTCTTTGGGTCCCATGAGTGAATTCAAGCTGGTCGTGGGGATCTGTGACTGTTCACTTTTTCAGTCAGTTCCAGTGTCCCTTTGGAATCTCTTCACTTGATGAGTCCCCCATAAAGAATGATTTTTCAATAGGAATATTCCTGATTTCTTCTGCCATGAACAGTGATGCAGCAAAAGTTTCTACCACCTTTGAAATTGCTCTGTGTTCTCTGAGCATGTTTTTAATGTCTGATCATCAGTGGACCTGTGGTGGTTTTGCTTGGCCCAGTTTTTGCTAGTGAGTAGGGTGGGGTACAAAGATGGCTCCTGTGTGTCCTGTGTGAAGATTCTGGAATTTTTTTCACCATGTCCAGCACAGCCAATCTCTGATGGCTCTGGAGATGATGGACATGCTGCTGGCCAAGTCTGGGCCAATTAGAGATGTTAGCTACGCCTCTGTGAAAACATTTTTAAGAAGAAATCAAAACAATGTGAGCATGCACTTCTTTTTAGCCAGAGGAGGAGGAGGAGGAGGTAAAAATATGTGAGGAAAAACAACATGGAGGCACCAAGGTCAGTGGAGAAGGTGGGGGAGGAGGTGCTCCAGGCGCCGGAGCTGAAAACCCTCTGCCAGCCGTGGTGAAGACCATGGGGGGAGCAGGTGGTCCCCCTGCAGCCCATGGAGTCCAGGGGATGCAGAGAAACCCCACAGCCTGTGGGGAGGTGCCCACGCCAGAGGAGCAGGTGNCCTATCGACGAAAAACTCATACTGCAGCAAATTCGGATGGATATGCTGTTCATGAGATTCAACCCACACCAAAGAAATTCACAGAGGTCTGTCTCTCATGGGAGGGACCCCACGGCTAAGTAAAGGACTCTTCTCCCTAATGAACTGATCAAAGAAAAACCCCATACCATATCCCACCCCAGAGCTGTTGGTTGGAAGGAGGGAGGGGGGTGAGAGGAGAAATGGTGCCTTAAGAGAGAAGGCAGGTGAGTGAAGAAACGGTGTCTTAAGAGCTTGTTTTTACCTCTGATTTTTCCTCCAACTCTGTTACGTTAATAAATCACTTTGCAACTTTAAGTTTGTCACCTGTTTTGCCATTTATTCTGTGTGTCCTCCCACCAGTGGCTTATCTCAACTCATGAGTCCGGTGTGTTTGTGTTTTTTTCTTCTCCTCTGCACAGCTGCGGCAGGAGAGAGTAGAGAGAGCAGACATCGTAGGTGCCTGGCATTTAGCCAGGGTCAAACCTCGACAGGACCCTACAAATTATCTGGCAGACCCTTTGTTTCTCATGAGTATTAATAAATACTTGTCAGTAGTTTTGATTAATTTTGCTAGTGGCTCTTCAGTGTCCTTGTTGCTGCTGTTCCTTGGTTTATAGACATACAAAGGGTGTCAATATCTACATTCTTTCCTACCCAGTCATTTCCAGGTTACTCTATTTTAAAGCAACTGGTTTAGTCCATGTTCCATTAAAATCTCATTTATTTGAGTTTTGAAACATTTCAGTCTTTGAGACTTCACTCCAGGACAAAATCCAGGCAAAGCCTGGTCAGAGAACTGGACAATGTAAGGTACCTTCAGAATGCTCTTCTATCTCTACATCTTATTAAAGGGTCTAATTTGATTGCCCACTTCAGGAGCCCACCATCTGCACAGATCAGAAGGAAAAAACATGTTTCCAAGGTGCTTCAGAAATGTGTTTGTTTTCAGCAGTTCCCAGTAAATAAAGAATGCTTCCAGAATGACTCTGACAAAACAATTTATGCTTAATTAATCATTGGATTTTATTTTCAAATTTGCAAGTAAATATTTATTTGATGCTCTTGAGTACCTGTTCTGTTTTAGACATTGTACATTTTTTGTCATTGACTCTTTCACTGACCATCCTAAATCTCAAGAGAGGACATCTGTTACTGAGCTGTCTGTGTGTAAGCGTGGCCTTTCATCTGATGAAAATGCACAGGAAATCAGACTCTACTCTCCGGTTTATTTTTGATAACCATGCAACATGTAAAAGTTTAAGGTATGACCACTTTCACTGAATACACCAAAAGTACTTCACATCTATGAGAGTGAGAGCCTACTGCATGAAGGAAGAAAATACTGAAGGATGAATTCCATTACTAACAGGGGACAAGTTCCAGATTGCATTCACCTCAGAGAAGTAGCTCTAATCTGGATTCCAAAGGGGCAAACTCTCTGCAAGAGAAAACTGGAAATCCCATGGTTCATCTCTATTCTGCAGCGACCTCTCACGATGACTATCCTAGGAAACTGTTAAGATGTGGAGGCTTGTGAATGTGTGAGCTCAAATAAGATGACATTTTAGAAGCAGTTCTTGGAAACAAAATTAACCATGAGTCTCAAAAAAAATTCCAAATGTAGCATTCATTTTAAATTATTTAGTTTCCCTTCAGTCATTTATTTATACATAAACAAGCCATTCTCACTCATCCTATACATGCAGACATAAACAAATTAATTAATTGTTTCTACAACAGCCTTAAAAAAGAAAGAGTGAGAGAGATTTTCTGCTTTTAAGTACTTGGAAACTGCTAGTCTAGGGACTTGATAATTGCCAGAGTAACAAGAAGGAAGCAAGTCTCAAAATGGAAACAGACATAGTATTTCCTTGAATTGCAGGATATACATTAGAAGTTTAATCATTCTTCACTTGACAAGGCTAACAGGATAAAGTGTTATATCTGTAAGACAAATCATATGGTAGGGATAGAGCCAAACAGTAACAATTTCAAAACAGTGGTTTTACCCCATTCTTGATATGTGTTTTATTTGCCCTTGATATTCCTTCTAAAAGGCTATTGAATATTCTCTTGTAAACATTCTTCAAATTTCCAGCCAAATTTAATTAACAGCCAGTTCAAACCAATCTGATTTGGTGCAATCTGATTTGTCCCCTGTACAGGTAATTCTATTCTATCCTCAGTGATACATTTATAGGCAGCAGCTGCTCTCAGTCTAGGTTGAGCTCAGCAGTGTCTTCTGATCACACCGGTTATTCACCAGGTCTCACCATTTCCTTCCCCTTGAATGACACATCAATCACCTCTCTGGGTCAGCATATGCAAATAAGTGATTGTGTTGTGGGGACACTGCAAATTAAGGAGATTTTGCAGTGTCTATTCACAGATTGCTTTTCTCAGTAGCCGTGTGTCGCTGGCAGCAGCAATCAGTAACAGATCCACTATTACAGTGTGGTCTGGTGCTTCTCCACAGTCATTTCCCGTGGATGAGCTCCTGACTTTTAAAATCTGAGTACTCAAATGAGCAAACTTGCATGCTATTTAATTTAATTCCATCTCATTTCCCCTCCTATTAATCTTCTTGCTTCCTCCTGTGTTATTTTCTTTTATGGAGAACAGATCTTGTCCACTTGAAACATGAGGGGTTTCCTCATCACATTTCTAATTTTTGTGCCAAGATCATTACTGAAAGTGTTAGTTATTTTTTTGCAACAGCCATGAGAGGGCGAGGCCAGGACCCTGCTGTTATTTGATACCACCTCACATCAAGTCAAACTGGTGAGCAAAAATGTTGATGTAGCCCAGGGAGAAACCCAAATGCAAATATTCATTGTTTCATCTCTTACATGCATGTATATACAACATTTTGCTTTGACATTGGTTTTGAGCCAATTTGAACCGAAATTCCAAGGAGAGCCAAACTTCTTAACAGCAAATAAACAGAGTGAGGGGAGATCCAGGAGTGTTATACAGGGAAATCGCCTGTTGCTAAGAGCTGCTCTTGTCAAGGGAATAGAGATTTGCGAAGCACATCCCCCCCATGACAGGAACAGATATATATTCCCAAATCTCCTGAAGGATAGAAATAAATTACATCTGATCTAGAGGGATACATTATATACTTGCTCACTGACAAATATTTCAAAAAGAATTAGTATAGAAGTTTAAATAAAAACAGACAAGTAGGTACAGAGCCTGGTACAAGAGTCTTGTTTTGAATACCTAAATTCAACAGCAATACAAAATATTATTCTCATCCTTAATAATAAACATAGTAATAATAATAATAATGATAATAATAGTATCATAAGCACTTCTATAACAAAGTACAAAATTAAAGATATATGTCATCTTTGTCTTGTAGCAAGCTGCATTAAGTGAGGCATATGGAAAATGCCTCAAAGACAGTAAAACACTTCAAACATATATCTTGGGTGATTGGTATTTGAGAAACCAATATTTCTTTAAAGAAAGTTATCTCCAGGTAATAATAAGCTGACGGTGAAGTATTTTTCCTTTCTACACCAGCTGAGGTAGTTGCTCATGGTTGGGAGAGCAAGAGCTGCCTGTTTAATCTGTGTCAAATACAGAACAGTCTTTATCTACCATTCTAAATCAGACATCAGGCACATCTGTACGTGTTTCCAATGCATACCCACTTAGAGATCTCAGCAGCTTCCACTCCAGAGAAAGGATTGTTCTTTCTGCTGCAATGTGAATACAGTTCTGTCCCTACATCTATAAGTCACCATTGGTTTCCTTAGGTATTTTATATGTTAGAAATAAAAGGGGCCCTCTTAGAATTTCAAAGAAATAAATAAATCCCCATCTCATTCACCCAATCCCTCTTCAGAAAAACCCCATAACCTCCTTTACAAACAAATTATATATTCTGAGCCTGAGACCTCTATCACTTCAGATAAGCTGCACCTCTCATCTTGGAGAGGTCAATGCCGTGCAGGGAAATGACAATGGCCAACTCTCTTATGTTGTTTTTTTAGAGCATCATCATCCCACAGCAGCCAAGCAGCAAGGCTGCTCAGAGCAGTGTTCTATACTGGGTAACACATTGTCATGGCAACCAAACAAATGGGTCATCCCACTCCTGCTCACTTCCATTGTTGCACGGTGTGTGAGAGAAATCACAGCGCAAGCAGGAATGTGTCTTTGAACTGCCGTGAGACTCAGCCAAGTTCCCTTCCCAGTCAGCTCTTGGGCACGGCACACCTTGGGGAAGCACTGGGCCTGTGTGCCTGCTCAGGGACATGCTCATGCACCGTTCCATGAGCTCAGAGGGTGAAGACAATGCTCAGGAGCAAAAGCAACTCCTGACAGCAATGTTCTCCTCTTCTCCTACATATTACTAGATAATAGTGAGAAACCCACTACTGAAACAGTGGCAATAAAGTGGGAATGACTGAGCCAAGCCTCATGATGGAATACCTGGGCAGCATGGTGATTCAGAGGGACAAGTGGATGAGGGAGTTCTGTGAGGATTGTGAAGTGGTGTGTCTTAAACACTGCTTCCTTCCAGGTACATCTGTCCTGTGCTTTCCTCACTGCTCCAGTCTTGTTCTTATTCTCCTTCCTCATAGTTCTTCTCATTCCCATTCTTTTTTGTGTTCTGTAATAATCCTTTGCCGACACTTCATCTTCGGTTCCTGTGGTCCTGTAGGCTCACACCTCCCTGCCACTCTCCATAGCTTATGATAGGATAGTTTCAGAATCACCCATCTTTCACACTGCAAGATTCTTTCTCTCACAGGGCTTTGCTTTCAGACAGATGAGAACTTAATCAAGTTTACAGCTATTCCAGCTGGAATTGTGTGTGCCAGACATCTGGATGAAGAAATTATTTTCTTGATGTTTATGTAATTACTGTCAGCCAAAAGTCATAAAATGTTTCCAGCATTCAGGATAGGGTTGACATGGACATAGGCCAAAATTATGGTAATTATTAAAAAATTTAAATGAATTTCCCACATTTTGCCCTATCCTCATGGTACAGAGCAGGGATATGCAGTTTATCAGGACATGCTGCAAGTTTCTTCAGAGCATGCTTCCTTTTTACTTATGAATATCAGTCATTTTCCAAAAAAGATAAAACCCCTGAAAAAATTGTCATTTTCGTATCTCAATGAAAAAATCTTAGTGCTTGCCAGAAAAGAGCTCAACAGGTATTGTTTATGCTGTGCATGTTGCAGTGCAGTGTTCCCCAAGGAGAGGATGAGACTGAGATAGCCTGAAAAGGGTAAGCAGACTCTAGACATGGGAGCTGAATCAAGGGGAAAACCAAGAGTAGTAGATGAAAATATGAGTTTAAGATGATGGGCAGAATCATAGAATCATAAAATGGTAAAGAGTTGGGAGAGACCTTAAAGATCCTCCAGTTCCAACCCCCCTGCCCTGGACAGGGACACCTTCCACTAAACCAGGCTGCTCAAAACCCCATCCGACTGGCCTTGAACACTTCTAGGGATGGAGCATCCACAGCTCCTCTGGGCAACCTGTGCCAGTGCCTTATCACCCTCACAGAAAAGAATTCTTCCTTACATTTCATCTGAGTCTACCCTCTTGCAGTTTGAGGCATTACCCCTATCACCACACACCCTGATAATGAGTTCCTTCCCATCTTTCCTGCAGATGAAAAAGACGACTCAAAGCCAGTGAACAGATGTTTTCAGAGTGTGAACAAATGGGAAGAAACAAGAAGGGGTCTGCATTTTATGATAGTCTCAGATACTGGAGAAGAACTGGGACTGGACAGGCAAGCAGATTGTGGGAAGGGACCCTGTAGTGAAATTGTGCAGGGAACAGATTTGCAGGTGAAGAACCACTTAGGTGAGAGCAGGGGTTCGCCTGTGGGGAGTGAGGAGAAATGCAGTAAATGAAACGGCTCAGCTGCCCAGAGAGCAGTGGTGGAGCAGGAGGGAAAGAAGAAAGAACAGCATAAAGTCTAGGAAAGGAGAAAGGAGGAATGTTTGTAAAGGAGGACTGATGTGAAAAATCCAGCAAAGCAAAACAGAGATTGAGCTATAAAATACTCCAGCAAAGAAATGCTGGAAACATGGGGCAGAAAGGATTGATCCTCAGGAGGAACAGCAAGAGCTATGCCGTGAATGGAATTTAAAATTCATGTCTTACTATTCACATGCTCTCAGCAAGTATGTGTAAAACTCCTGAGCAAAGGCTCTCATTGCTTCATCAAGAATGACAATTTGCTGTGACCAGGAGTTACCTCACCAGCTTCAAGCTGCAGAGTTCTGTGAAGGAGCTGTAGTTGTTGTCAGCACGCAGACAAAACCATGAAGACACCAGACTGATATCACATCATGGGATATTCTGCTCCTGTTTCTGATTTAAAAACAAACAAACCATCCAAAAAAATGGAAAAAGGCAGAATATTACCTGCAAACTACTTTTAAAGCATCATGAAGCTCACAAAACATTGGCAATGCACTTTTTGCACTTCTCTCTGCAATCTTTTTTCAACCTGCTTGTATGGCGTTTTATGGTGGAAGGTTTACATAAAGATCATACACTTTTATTGCAGCAGGAATCAGGGCTCAGTTTAAGGGAACAGTAATTTGTGAAAATGAGCCACGGCTGTGCTGTGACAGATGCCCAAACCACAGGCCCACAGGTCAGAAGCTCTGTACAGAGGAAAACAGGAGGAGAAAGATTGACCTCTGCTTTAAAGTTTCTGTGGAAACATGCTCTACCCTGCCTCACTCCATGATATTGCCTGCAATGCCAGGCAAGTTGCTAGAGCCAAACTATTCGTGTGTGGCAATTCCATCTACTCATTGTCTGGGTCTCTCACTTGAGCCTGAATTTATAAGGTGTTGTGCTTTCATCCTCACCTTTCCATGTCTTTGAATGTCCAACGTGCTAAATGCACTGAAAAAAAGCCTTCCATTGGCAACTCAGAACAAGTGGGAACTGGGCTTTTTTTTACTTCTTTTGTTTCTCAGTCTTCCAAATATAAAATGGATGTACTAGTATTGCCTTGTGTTATAGAGATGCTCTGAAAATATGTTCATTTCTATTTTTGTAGCTGCTGGATGCTAATACAAACAGCATGAGAAGTCTCAGAGAAAGTTCAACTACTCTTTAGAACAGGTTTTGAAAAATGCAAGAGATAAGGCACAGAAGCCACATGAGTAAACAAAATTCTGGAAAGCTATTTAAAAAGTGAGCACTCAATCAGGCAGATGTGCCATGAAAAAAACCTCTGTATGTAATAATGAGATTGCAGATGGAATTAGAAAGCATAATCACAAAAAGCCAAATTAAGTTTGCATGTGGATCTTAATTCTCGCATCATTTCCCGTCTGTTGAGGGCTTGACTTTTCAGCCTCAAAAGCAATGTAATCTTATAACATTGCACAGGTTTTGTACATACTCTTACTTTCTGCAACACACACAGACAAATGTTGAAGCAATAAGAAAGTCTCGTCCCTCTGAGTCATGAGGATAGTGAACTCTTTCCTGGATCATCGTGGTCCTGTTATTTGGTTGTGGTTGTGTCTGAGTTTGTTGTCCTGCTTTCATTATTGTGTTATTTCACATTTTTTCTGAGTAAAAAGTACCTCTCTATCTACTTAGTGCCCTGTGTAGTCAGATTACAGTCCTGATGGCAGTAGCAAGATCTTTCATGCAACAGAAATGTTACATCATCTTGGTATTGTCAAAATTATTTATTTTAGAAATGCAATGTAAAAAGACAGCCCTTGAACTAAGGAATTTATAAATTCAAAGTAAGACACAGCTATAGAAATACGACACAAACACATAAGAAAGACACAAGCAGATGAAAAAGTGATAAAATACAGTGCTCATATCAGAAAAAATCAGTAGTTTTCTGCATTTATGAAAACATAATTGAAAGCATTGTTGTGTCTTTCATATCAGACCTGCTTTACACTACTTTCTGAAGCTGCAGTTAAAGGGAGTTATTTATTCTCTTCCTTGTCACTGGAGGCTTTTACCTATAGTAAGCAAAATGCAAGCCAGCAATCATGTAATATATTACAGATTCTTTGTTCTGTTTCCAGTTCCCACAGCCCTGCTGTGTCCACTGTTTTATCACCATCTAAAAATTTAATTTCATAAGGTATAACAGGGAGACTAGAGCAGAATCTACATGATAGTAATGGTGAACATCACTAAATCAGAAAACAGTGATTCAATGTTACTGCATTATGCAAGAGAACAGGATTCAAAAGATTTATGACACATTTCTGTTTGAAGACGGGAAGGGAATAGTGGGAAAATTACACATTTGAGTAAAATACCTAAGGATTATTGCACTTGAAAGAGAAATATCATACTTGTGCATGTGTTCAAATTCACAAGCAATATCCAGATGAAACATCTAATTAGTTTACAGAAGACCTGCAAGAGTAAGAAATGTATAGCTACCATAGTTCATGCTAGCAGCAATAAAGATTATACAAGACAAACATAAAAATATCACTGTTCCAAGAACATAAGCACATGGACATTCCAGCAGAAGATCCATAGTTCATATTAGTTCAGGAAACAGAAACTGTGCCCACTTCTGACACAAAGAGTCAGTATTTCCCTTGCCAATAGCCATCATTGAAAATTCAGAATGCAAGGGAATTCTGTATTTAGCTCCAATTTTTTACATGGCCTGTACTGAATAGATCCTTTTCTTTTGTTCCCTAATTTCTTTCTTCCTTTCCCAGCCTGTGGTTCACTCCGAAGGTGGCAATACAATAATTAGAAGAAATTGGGATGCAGAAGACGTAACCACACACCTGACTTAGCCACAAGTGTGAGTTTGAACTTGTTACTTTATTTCTCTGTGCCTCAGCTTTTCTCTGTGTGAAATGGAACCAACAACAAACCAGTGCAAAAGCAGGATCTCAGCAAACTCATTCTTGCTTTTCAAGTTATTTCTTCTTTATATAATTTCCAAAAATCCTATCAGTAGGATCTGATTTGGGACAAATAAACCACAGTTAATTCAGCCTTGCTTTAGCCACCTCAATTAATCTTCACTACTAAGGAATGGAGGTGTTTCAGGCACAACAACAACAATTACATTCTTTCTTAAGTAATTTCTATCTTTAATCTCAAACCATGCTTTATAAAATAATTCCTATCACTGAGCACTCAACATTAATATGTACTAAGTACTGGATAAACTCACTGAAGCAATTAATTTGTTTCATTGAAAATCTTTCACTGAAAATTGCATTCCCAAAGTTAAGATAGCACTGACACTGGAATTACAGGGCAAAAAGTCAAGCTTTTTGTTATGCAAAAACTTTCAGGCTTCTTGGCTTCAAGTGTTTACCAGAATTAACAATTTAAAATATATTATTGTGGCATCATTAATAAATATTTTCCTTCACTTGCAAATCCTTTCAAGATAAGGCTAGAAAGAAGAAAACTTCCTGAGAAGTGAGAGCTGAGACATGAACTAAACCAAAGGAAACAGGTTGTACATCTTTGTGAAAATTACTTTCTTGATATTACTTGTGTATGAAGGGTTGACAATTTGCCAATCTCTATTTTTCTTGGCCTTGAGGCTAGACTGGGGAAAAGAGCTTCTGGCTACAGCAAAAAGGTCTGCTTCTGGCATATTCTGCTTTATTATTCCTATCAGATATTCCTTCTGGTTTGGGTTCTTCTTAATTCTCAAGTAATTATTTTTATGGCACCAATTGCCATAAAACCTTATCCTCACATTTACAAGTGGAATGATACTCTTGACGCATTTTCTTCATGTGTTCCTTACCCAGGAGGAAAAAATGCACTGATAAAGAACAGTAGAAATTTCATCAAAACTGATCATTTTCAACTGATGGTTATATAATATCCCGTAACAAATTAAAGGTTAAATAGACCTAGCCAAAATGCAAGGTAACCATAACAATGCAAATAGAACTTAGTTTAGGTGCCATTTTAAAGCTTAACGATATCATTAGAGAGAGCAATGAAAACCATAATGATAAGACACCACATTAAAAAAAGTAACAGCAGAAAAACTAATTAGAAAGAGTATGGAAAAGGAAAAGAATTGTAAAGCATAGGGATGTTTATAATGTAAGAGAGGTAAGAGAGGAGAACTAAAAAAAGAACCCCATGAAATGGGATTATGACAGAGTTAAGATCACCTGATTTCTGGAATTAGTAGAGGTATATAGAAAAACCCTCAGAAATCTGAGAAAATAAACATATATTTTGGAAAAAGCTGAACAAAAAAACAACCAACGAAGCAGCACACACAGGGTAGAGGAATGATCTGGTCTCTTTGTCAGAAGAAAAACAAATCAAAAGCACCGGAAATGTTTTTGGCATGTGATGGAATCAGCAGAATGTACCCATATGCGAGTGTGTATAAATAACAACAATGGATCTGTTAGAGCTTGTGTATAATGGAAGTAAATGCAGCATCTTTCCTTTAAAATGGCACCAAATCAGAGAAAACACTAAGACTGAAAATAACAGCTTGCTTCTGTAGTTTGCAAAAAATCCAGCTGAGATCAAGACAAATTCAAAGACTGAATAGCAACCAGAGTTCTGACAGCAGTAATGAGTCTAGAAAGGCATGTGGATTGTTTTTCATTTATTTTTTGCCACCTAAAGCCTCCATCAGGGCCAGTTCAAAGCTTTGAAAACAGCAGGCCCCTCTAAGTATTAGAGTTCAGGTTGAAACTGTTAGTATCAGAACGCACTGGAGTCTTAAGAGTGTAAAAGTTGTACATTGTCAAAGTACCTCTATTTTGTTTTGAGAAATGATAATTCTATAAGATATTCCTTCATGCGTTTATTTTTCTGTTATATACTTCCCCTAGATCTGTTCATTTTCCTGTTCACTCTCCTTATATAGCTATCATAGGGAGAGCTATTATAAAAATTACATTTAAATAGAATTTACACAGACTCAAAAATATATGGCAATGCTTTCTCTTTCTGGATTATTCATATGTGGACAATTTTCCAAAAGACTTGAACAGTGGTTCAATATTGAATTTTCCCCTCTCTCAAACATTTAATTCTTGATGGCTCTCTATCATTTCAAACTCCATGTAGATAAAACTAAGATATTCATTTTGATATATGTCTGTCTTGCAGTGAATTGTCCATTTTTCTTTATACATATCCCTTTCAGCCAGAAGACAGAATAATTTATTCTGTCAATTCAGAAAACCATAAGAACATTTTGCCTTAGTAGAGAGATTGTTTTTCCCTCTCTTGCTTTCTCCAATGTGTACACAGAGTCAGTCCCTGTCCAGAAATGTAGTGTCAGATCTAGTTATGTTTTATGTAGGAAGTAAAATTATATTTCTAGCCTCAGGCAAATACTTAAAAATATATTTTAAGATGCAGTGCTACCAACAAAGCAAAAAAAATGTTCTGTTTACTGGTTGACTATTAAGAATCTACACTTGTACTCACTGCACCAAATCTTTCACATTGCAGGAAAATAAAACATAACAAGGTAATGTGATTTACAAACTGAACAATATCTGCATCACCAAGTCAGATATATTGGACATGCTATGATAAAAACTTCCTAATTACTATTGGCATCTGCCAGGCTGTCAAGTGCCTTTTAAAAATCCCTAGGATTCAGGCTTTTTTTAACATCAGTTTACAAGGGAACGTTTGCCTGACCAAAAGATATTCAGGACCATAAATGATGGCTTTGAAAGTGACAACTTGGATAATATAATCCAAACACTTGCTCTAAGCAATGATGGTTTTATATTAATCTCCTCATAAGTGTACTTAACATTTCCTTAAAGACACCTAATTAATTATTTCGCCTCTACTCTGGTGACAAATTGTCATACTGTCTGATCAACCTCAGTGTTAAACCTCAGTAAGCAAATGTCTGTATACCCAGGCTAAATTAATCTTTCTTCCAAGTACAGTACTGGCCATTATTTCTGCCTACTACAAGTTTTTGCATTTCTGTCTTTCCTATTTTCACACATCATGATGGATTTTTTATAATTTATCTCCTTCTATATGAAAAAAAATCTTCCCAATTCTCACACTGTCGTTCAATAAACCTGTCTATGTTATTCTATACTTCAAGTACAGGCAGCCCACTACTACTATATGAAATGGCAGTGATACTCCTCCAGTGTTTTGAAAAATCCCTTTGCTTAGATTTCTTTAAATACACATATATTCTTTTTTTTAACAGTTTTGGATAAGATTTTATATTTGTTTGCATTAGTGACAGAATCATATTTTCCGAATATATTTTATTTTATGCCTATGCTCCTCCAGTTTCTCATCTTTTGTGCTGTGAATAGCAGGACAGAAAAACTACTAGAAGAAACAAGTTTTTTGCTGTTGTCTTGTTTTGCTTTTTATGTAGTGTTTTCTTGACCCTGTATTTTAATTGCTAAGTTCATGCGTCTGACAGAGTAAAGACTTTGAATGTAGAATCTTACTGAATATTTCAAATTTCTACATTTAGGTCTATTTCCTTACAATATCAAAGAAGGGCTAGACTATGATCTCAGGGATGGCAAGATCTCTGACATTCCTAGCACAGAGAAAGGGGGAAATCACACTTTATTTTGTTATCAAGTCTGCCACAGAAAAGCTGTTCTACTGATGAAAGTTTTGCCTCAGTCTTCAGAGCAGCCAAGATTTCATGTAATGTACTCTCCAAAACAGCTGGCAGAATTCTCTGTGCTATAGTAATTGGGTGATAGATAGCACTGAGCTACTGCTTTGACAATAGTTAGAGAGGGAGGCTGTGAGGATTTTCAGTTCTAGACAAGGGAACGAGCTTGGCTTTAACTCCTGTAAATTATTGCTGTATATTTTAGCTCTACACATTTTGGCTACTGTTCCAATGGGGAAAATTTACCATGCTAAAAAAAACATATTTTGACAATCTCTAGCTCACTGGCGATAGCTGCAACTTCTGTGTGCAGTGAAATCTGTTCTGTGAAGAAAAACTTTCTGGTTTATGTGCCCTGATACAGACAGAGCTGGAGGTGCCTGTCTCCCCACTGACGTCTGCAGGCATTCACCTGCTGTCTTTTGTGAGGGCAGAAACATGTTTTTGAAAAGGGTATGGTGACAGCAGAAATAATTTCCTGTTTTTCTTGTCAGTCACCTGCCAGTGCAGTGCACTGAGTCAGCTCACTGAGGAGCCAGAGGTAGCAGAAGTCAAGCTGGCACGGGGGGACAAATGCCACTGTGCATCAGGGACATAGCAAGGGTTAGAGGGAAAGGAAAGGGAGAATGTTCTGCTCAAACCCAGCAATTCTGTAGGCTGATTCAGCCTATCTGGTCCCAGCTCACATGAGGATGGGACAGCCTTACGGAAAGAGTGAAAAATAGTTCCTTAGGGCTCCAGCTGCATCTGAAGAGCCTTCTTCTGACGGACAGCAGTAATCATTGAGTTCCAACTTGTAAAATCAGGTAACAGAGCCTAAAAGTGTATGCCTGTGTATATTCGTGGTTGATGAGATCACTTCAAGGGATAAAGAAAAAATGTCTCCACTGGCAGACTTTCTGATACAGTAATTCACAAAGTGCCAGGTGGCTGGCACTGCCCTGAAATTGGTATTTTTCCCTTTCTCTTTGCAATATGTACAAGGACAGTCCAAATTAATCACAGTTATTTCACCCCTCACGTGAGGTCTCATATGGTTTATGGTTTCGCTGTGACACTGCTGATAGCCTCAGATTCCAGCTAGCAGAGTTGGCAGGGACCTTCAGGAGCTGTAATACCAATGAATTGCTTTGTGTTTCTTGTCACTGATGCAGATTCTCCATCTCCAGGTCCTTGCAACAATGAAATAAAAATTTTATTGATCTTCTCTCCAGTCAAAAGGCATTATAGTAGGAGGAAAACAGGACCTTGGGAGTACAAGAACTCCGAGCCAGGACAGAACTTTGAGGATTTCTTGTTGCTTCTGCACTTTCAGACTTTGCAAAGTTGCTTGCATGTTGCTGACCAGATGAATGAACTCTGTTTCTATCTTCAATGTAAAAAAGGAAGTTCTTACCAAGTTAAATTTTCAGTCTCAGTCTGCTTTTTCCAATGTCTCAGTCCTTGAACATGTTCCTTGCGCCTGTCTAAGAATGCAGGATAGTTGTGTGACATTTTCTTGGAACAAATGATGTACTGTGTTAGTTTCTGGACAAGGATCCATAAAGACTTTTTTCTGGATTCAGTTGTTGCTGTCAATTGCTTGGACGAGCTGATGCCCCTGATACCTAGAATAAGTTCCAAAGGAAATCTCCCAAGATTTCCATGAGACTCTCTGTTTCCCAGTAATCACAGTTAGGAGATCACTAGAGCAGCACCTCTCAGTCTGCACTCACCACTCAGCTATTTTAGGTGAAGAAATAAGTACAATCATTACACCTTAGATGATCTCCATACCTAGACAACTATTACAGGAGATTCTTTCCTTTCCAATTTCTAATGCAAAGATCAAAAAAGTTTAAAAAATATAAGGTTATCCTCAGTAGAAATCACTAAGATCTGAAACACAGAACACAGTTACTGTAATTTTCAAGAACTATTGTGAGGACAATTGAGATTTGGATCAGAGTGCTTTCGGCTGTAAACAAGCCAAGTAAAAATGATTTTCAGCTTGGTTTACTCAGGTGGAAGGAGGGGAGAGAAGAGAATTAGCCTGGATTTAGAGAATGCTGCATTTCTGTTTTGAAATTATTTTTGGATTAGTATCTGGGCAGATTCTCTTCCAACAGATGAACTCTAAAAGAGAAGCATTATGACCTCTTAGAAATAAAATTAGCAGGTTTTGTTTAGACGGCAGTTAAAGAAAGTAGAATAAATGGGAAAAATGATATTTTTCCTATTTTCATCAATCCAACAGACACCCCTGAGATATAGGAAAGTGTGAAGAAGAGATGTTCTAAAAAGTAGGTAATTTTTGCTTAACAGTGTATCCATTAAAAAAAAAAAAAAAGCCTGAAAAGCAAGAAGAGTACAAAACCTGAAGTTTGCAATGGCCATTAAAACATTGTACATAGCATTATGAGAACAAGATTTTCCTAGTGATTTTTTGGTAAGGTGTCAGTTTTTAACAATACAGAGGGAATTCAGTAGTTATCTCAGCAAATAGAAGAAATGTGTCATCATATGTCAGAGTATCTATTTACAATGCAAATTAGAGCAGATAATTTGACATTGATGAGTGTACAGATAAAGCCTATGAATTCTACAGATTCTTTACTCTTAAGGTCTGAAGAAAAAAGAACATGAGAAGTTTCTAGGATAGAAGGCAGAAGGATTAAAGTCTTTACTAGTTGGTTGAGGTAATATAGGAATAACACCGAATATCACTGAAATCACAGAATACTTGGAACCCTTTTAACTACCCATGTTATCTCTTGGTCCAAAAATGTAAAAATGATCTAACATAGCAGGGCCTCTACATCAGCAAGAAAAGAACTTACCACCTAAGGGAAGAATAAGAAAACTTGGGCCTCTCACAACCTGAGCATGAATAAAAAACTAAGAATAAAAGCAAAGTGAACAGAGCTGGTAATATTTATCCTACAAAAGCACAGGCTCACCGAAGGGCAGAGTAAAGGATTAAGCAATCATCATTACCACTTAACATTCCCTAGGGTGTAATTGAAAATACCCCAGCATGGCTTGTCTAGTGAGCTGTGGCAAAAGCTGTGAGGCAAAGTAACCTTTTCAAAACAGTAAGTAATGTTTCAGTAGTAAAAGGAAAGCAAGACAAGCAGAAAAGCCATGGAGGCAATCTGTGCCTATAGAGTCAGATAGGCACAGCTTATCTCAGATACCAAAGCTTCTGGAGGACTTTGAAGAAGCAGCATCTGCCTCTCACACCTCACTCCTGAGTGTTCTCTTTTAACCCAACCTTCATTTTCTACTCTTTCTGTCCTTCACTTCCTCCACTCTTGGTTAACACTAAAAGGCAGCCTTCCTAGCAGCAAACTTTTTCAACCTGTGTGACATCATTGTCTTGAAATACCACCCCATGGACTCTCTGAAGATAATACGTGCTTTCCAGTGTGTGCATTTCCAGGCAGGTAATCTTGAATTAGCCCATTGTAATTCTAGAGGAAAAGCAGATAGCTGTATTGTTTTCTCACCATAGTATAAGGATCTCTAGTTGTTTCACATAAAAGCAGACAAATTAGTAAATGAGGTCTGGTGGAATAAAGCACTGCATCAGCAGGCAAAAAACAGGTCCCTCAGGAATCCCAAAAACCAGGCAAACTTCTTTAAAAGACGAAAACAATGAACAAGAAGGAAGACAAGGAATAAGAGATAGCCAGTCTATTTCCTTAAGGGACAGCACAAAGGAAGAATAAAGAGATATAAAAGAGAAATGTACAGTCACAGAATAAAATGCAGATTTTAAATTGCCTCATGGTAAAAGTAATGGGTTTTATTGATCTGTTCCGTGAGTGCTAAGGATATCAATTGGGATGATTTGGTGGGGTCTTTTTTGAATTCTCAAGCCTCAAAACCATAAGAATATTTTACTTTCCTTGCCTCCGCTGGGTCTTTCCTGAAAGAGCAGGAGCTCCGATGGGAATAACTGAGAATTCTTTCGATTTCTGAAGACAAGCCCCAAATGAGCTCTTTGCGGACAGCCACACGAAGTTTTAAGGAGACCAGAGGCGTGCTCAACACTCCCCCTCGCCCCACACCTCCCTTCTCCCGCGCCCTGACGGGATTCCTCCCCTCGCCCGCGGCAGGAGCCGAGCCGCTGGAGCTGCGGGAGGTGCCGGAGGTGCCGGAGGTGCGGAGGGTGCCGGAGGTGCTGAAGGTGCCGGAGGTGCTGAAAGTGCAGGAGGTGCCGGAGGTGCGGAGGTGCTGAAAGTGCGCTGCTCCTGCGGCCGCCCCTGGCAGCAGCGCGGCTCGGCTCGGCTCGGCGCTGCCCGGGGGCTGCCCGGCGCCGTGGGCAGCTCCCCGCCCGCGGGGGAGGCG
>VZRL01005111.1:66056-119399 GCA_013397895.1 Origma solitaria
GCTGCTGCTGCCTGCTGCCCCTCGTGCTGCCCGCAGCCCCAGGTAAGGCTCCTCCGCCGCGGCAAGCGCCGCGGGAGGGGAGGCGACTCGGGAAAGTTTCGGGAGTTTGCCGGGGCCGGGCGGGCAGCGGCGAGGACGGGAGCCCTCCCGGAGCGCCTCGAAGGCAAAGGCTTCCCCAGCCCTCGCTCCGGCCGGAGATGCTGCTGTCTGTCTTCGGGAGGCTTTTCCTCGGCCGCGGACGGAGCGCGTTTCTCCTGCCTTGGGCGTAGGGTGGCGGTGGTGGTGATGTTCCAGAGGAGCACTGCTTGATGTAAATACTTAAACAAACAGAACAAAAACTGCCACTGGGGTCTCTTTGCCTTAATTTGCGTTATTTGTGCATTTTAATGAAAATTATTATTTTCATCCGATGTAGGTTTGAAATGAATGCAACGCTTTTATTATAAGTTATATTCAATGGAATTTCTTTTCTGACTAAAAGTACTTTTGTGTTTCAAGTAGTTCTGAAACAATGCATTTGGAGTGGCATGTCGTGAAACGATATCCGTGAATCTGCTCTGACATTACACTTTTGAAACAGTGTATATGGATATTACATACACTTTGTGTGTGCTAAAGTGACTTTATATTCTTTAGTGATTAATTCTTTATGTTGTTTTACTTGCCCAATAGGAACATTCTATAACATGTTCCAGATTAAGTTAATTTAAAATTTTATGTTGCAAAAATGTGTTTGAAGAAAAAGAAATAGAACATTTTGTGGTCTGGGTTCTCTTAAAACATCAGTAATGTATGTAGGATATGGGGCAGGGGGTTTTGTACTGATTTTTCTGGTTTGATATAAATCTCTTCTTCCAGGCATGAACTGTAAAGCTGGCTGCCATCCAGAGAATGGATTCTGTGAATTTCCCAGTGAATGCAGGTAAAAAGATCTGTCAGACAGGGGTATTAGCACAGGAGTGGACAGTTGCAGTATTTCATAGTCCTGATAAAGCAGATAGAAACTGAAATGGTTTGGTCTCTGAAAATATGGAACTGTAATGAAATAGCAGTCTTAGTATACAGTAACTGGAATCACAGAGCATGGATGTCTAGATACCTGTTTAATTTACTTTTTCCAGTATGAACTATTTGCAATGATTAGCGCTTTTCTTTCTCACTGAATGTAATGGTTTTCTTCACATAAACTGCTTCTACTATATCCCAGAAGCGCTGATGATTTGCTTTTGTTCAAATTGTTCAAATATACAATTTGGTATACAAAAGTTCATTCATTGTGCCTCAAAAAGAGGGGCATCCTTGTAATTATGTTTATTAAAAATAAACGATGTTTCTGTCTTGTCTTTTATGTCTTTCAGGTGCCAACCTGGCTGGCAGGGTGCCCTTTGTAATCAGTGTGTTCCTTTCCCTGGGTGTTTGCACGGCAGCTGTGCCAAGCCCTGGCAGTGCATCTGTGAGGAGGGCTGGGTTGGCAGCCTCTGTGACATAGGTTTGCGCATCCTTTTCTCTCCTTGAGCAAGTGAGGGGAAGCAGCCCCATCTGGTGCTGGAGACATGCAAAGTCCTTCTGGAGAGCTAGTTTTTAAATACTGAATGTTAGCTCCAAATAATGGGCTGAGGCACATAAGCCTCCAACTTCTATAATAATTAAGGCAGAGTGATGAAGTATCTTTTGTAATTGGGCATATGTGTGAGCAAAGGGTAAACTCATTTTATTTTAAACAGTGATTACCATGGACAAGGCCAACAAACAACTGCTCCCTTGTTATCTTGTAAGCCCTTGTAATCAAAATGTGAGTTGTCATGTATATATTAAATACTTTTAAATATTTATGTAGCATATTACATATATATATATGTATATATGTATATAAAGCGTATATATATATATAAAGGAAAAAACTTTGCTTATTTTTTCCTTTACTTAACCCAGTGATGATTCAGTGAAGTAACATTACTATAACTGAGAAAAAGGTCTGCCTGAAAAGGCTGCCACTTCCCCCTCAGTCTGAGGGGTAAGCACAGCTCTGTGTGTACTCTCTCACCCTTTGCCAGTCAGAACAAGCCAGCTTAGCATAAGCAAGCTGAAAAATTGGCCTTTGTTGAGATGGTTTATTTTGGCTGACACAGGCAAATGTTCAAACAGAGAGATCCGAGGAGATGGAAACCATATGAGCATCCATGCGCCTGTTCAGCTGCAGCTGCGAGAGGACAGGTGTCCAGGGCCTCATTTTCTCTTTGTGCCTTTCAGGCTTTTGTTGGTTTATGGCTGATAATTTATAGAGCATGCCTGAGCTGTCCAATGCATAGCCAAAGTGGTGATTGATGACAGTTTGAGCCGTGTAAGATTTTCAAAATGACTAAAAGAATCAGAAGATTTTAGGTAGGTCAGTCCTTGCAGTGACATGGAGTCTGGTGCAAGGTTCTCAGGAACTCATTTACCTTCTCGTCAGGTTTTACAGCCTGTACTCACTGGCTGCTTGCATGAGCAGAGAAAGGTTCCTTAAAGTTAGTCATGGCAGGTTTGCAGGAGCTGTGGTAGCAGCGGTGACATCTGTGGTGCGGTTGTGACTATAAACTCTCAGATATTGTTCTGGACACATCTCGTGTGTTTGTACCTGAGACAGACACCTAGATTCTCATTACAGTTGATGAGGAGGAATGAGTCCTCTGATCTACAGTCACAGATTTCTAAAGCTGCACAGAACAATCCCCTCTCTGCCACCTTAGGAGGCTCAGTTCTGCTGCTTAACAGTGAATACAAAGGATGACGTTTTTAAAGGGAGCATCTTCACAGCTACTTCTAAAAGCTTTAGTTGCACAGCTGAATTGGTCAGTATTAAAATATCTTGGCAATTCTGAGCCTTGCAATGTTTCCCTCTTGCAACTGCTACTTAGGATGCCAAAGAATGCATTGAACATTGAACCCACATCTTTATGAAAAAATATTAATTTAACACATATCCATTAAGATAGTCCTATAATACCCAAAAGGGTATCCCTTGTTAAGTGTGGAAATTATTATTTCTCTCAACACTCAGAGTCATCTCAGTCTTCTTTGCTGGTTTGAATCTAGATACCCATGTAAAGCTGCCAAGAATTTTTAGCCAAAAGGACATAACTATCTTTTCATCTGCAGCAATGTTATGTTGATAGTCTTTTATCTCAGTGGTTTTATCTACTCTAAATGCATTGTTTTGCCATAAGGGGTCAAGAGAAGGATGCTCCTCCTCTTCTTGCTGCTGGAAAGTTGCTATGAATTGTTATCCGGACCCAATAAAGCACTGAAACCTCAAATGGGTTAATTGCTCAGCCCCTGATCTGATCATCCTTTGCCAGAAGCTGGTGTCAGGTTCCTGACTGTATAAAGTCATTACGGGAAGCTACAATTACTTTACAAGTGTCATTAAATAATACTTGATCAGGTTAGGAAACAGGAAGGAAAAACCTAGAATTGAAAACTGTGGGAGGGTCTGAAGTACATTGGCCACTACAAACAACTGAAATATTTGTAAGATAGAGATATAATCTCAGCAGTTTATTTGCTTGCTAGGCATGAGAGGAAAAAAGATGATTTGGACTGGCAATGATACCTCTTTTGTAGAGGTACCTTTCTGTTTTGTAGAAAAGTTAGTGTATGATCTCCTTGGCTTTGATCATGGAAGTTCCTGTCTGGAGTAGTTTTAGATCACCAACTGATTTGCTAATGCCTCTGACTGTGTAGCTGTTTTTAATATAGGCAGCCTGGTTCTCAGTTCAGGTCAAGAATGACCTTTCTAGTAATTTAGAGACATGCAGGCTATGGGTTGGGCTTGATCCACTGTAAACATAGGACAGAATCATTTACAACTGTTATTGCAGTCACATGGACAGACAAGGCACATGAAGAGAGACATCTGTGAGTTGGTCTTGGTGTTAACACTGCTGGGGAACCTCTTTGCAATGGAGCCTGTCCAACTGAGCCACAATGCCACGGCATCTTCTCATCTTGTGGAGACACACCCTTGAAATCTGGTGTGTGGACCCCTGGAACAAGGCTGCAGAGTTTCCCTCTGCTGCTGATAAACACTGCACAGTACAGGAAACACATCAAACACTGACCATAACAAAGGGAAAATCTATTTAGTCAATTTGTTTCCAGGAAAAAAACGGCAGTGCAGTCAGAATATTTGATCCACCTTGCTGAATCAGATCTGTCAGCTTGTCACCCCTGGCTGTGCCTACACAGTCATGTCAGCAGGTCCATGACCTCCTACTGGAATCGTGGCCTCAATCTGGGTAAAAACCAACATACAGTGTGAGATGGGAGTAAATTGTCCCACTTTTCACTGGACTGCTTTGCCAAGGGCACATTTTGGTAAACTGTCATCAGAGAGTGCAGGTGGAGTCTCTAGTGCCCGTGCTATGAATGCATGAGACAGAGGCTGAAAATTCTGCTCTGACAAACTACTACTGAGTGTGTCTTCTCATAAAAACACTCAGTGTACTGAGTGTCTTCCTCATAAAAACACTCTTCATGTACTGCAGCATGACAACTTAGTCTGATGCAACTATTAATTATTTTATGGATAATGTGATTGAGGCCATTCATAATATATGTGTAAATATAGCATCCTGATTTTGAGTTTTTATCTCAGTTGCCACCTGGTTGTTGGGCTTTTGAGAGGTAAAATGAAGAAAAATAGAGAAAATGGGCTAATTGAGGCTTTTTATATATTATGTGTTAAAAGAACCACCCTTTTAAGATGTGTTTTAAAGCTAAATACCTGACATAAATTATTGACAGTAATGTTTGTGTATATACACACACACCCCTAATCATATATATATATATGTATTTCAGAGAGTTTCCTTGCTCTTACATCAGAGTTCATGTTTTCTCCTCCATCAAAGTACATGTTTTATTAGCTGTCTTTAGAGTCTGTGAAAATAGCTGGCAAACAACACTGCTGCAAAAAGCATTCAAGATTACTTTAGTCCTTGTGAAAACTGGAGCTTACACTCAAAGTGCATGCCAAGTTGTTGTCTTGCAATGAGAACAGGCTAATATATTAGGAAATAGAACCTTTTATCCAGGGAAGATTGTATTTGAAAGCTAAGGCTATTGTTTTGCTGTGGTTAAAATTTTGCAATACTTCATGTTATCATCTAAATTTCATGTTATGCTGTGGGAAGTAAAATATAAATGCCCTTAAATCCCTTTTCATCTTCTTAGAAAGTGTGTATATGAGTGTGTGAGGCATCAGATACCTTCCAGTCAGCACTTCTCTGCAGCTGCTGCATTAGCTGTCTAAAATATGCACTTGTTTGTTTATTTAGTTTTAATTATTTTAAAAATTCAGTAATCATTTGAGTGGGAAGTGGCTCAGCAGGGCAATTGCAAAGAAAATGAGATGTGTGACTTTGGGTCCAGACATCACACAACTCTGTCTTCTGGTACAGTTATGTAAGCATTGAATGTAGACCAGCCAAAAGATGAAATTTTAACAGATTTTTTATAACTTGCTGATCTCTGTTTTTATGAAACATTTGTTCATAAGCACATAATGACATGGGCAGGGAGCAGGGAGAATTTCCAGTTCCTGATTGCTTTATCAGAATTCTGCTCATGGAGAAGCCAAGATTGTGAAAGTATGGCTAGACTATGTAGAAGATTTTCTCCTATACTACTATTTTATTTCTAATATTACTTATTTATAGAATGGGGAAATTCAAGCACATTTTGGGAGCAGGAACTAGAAAGAGAGAAATAACCTGAAATTGCTTGCAATAGTTGAACAATCTGAACTCCATTTTAACAAAAGGGGGAATTGATCAGAATTTATAAAATGCAGGATGAAGGATTGTTAAAGCTATATTTTATTTGAAGTATTGTATACCATTTACCAACTCTTTCTCATTAGATTAATTGCACTCTGTTGGATTTTTTAAACAGATATTCACCCATGTTCTGCAAAGCCCTGCACCAACAATTCAACATGCATAGAGACTGGTGATGGAGGATATATTTGTCTGTGTGCCGAGGGATTTACAGGAAAAAACTGCCATCTCAAGAAAGGACCTTGCATTATTAATGGGTAAATATTGATTTCTGATATGAATTTAAAACCTACACTTCTATTGTTCAAAATTCTTTGCTAAGTGGAAGTATCTCTGTGCTAAAATGCATGATGCTTCTGATAATTGCTGATATTATTGTAAAACTTTACAAATCTGTTCTGTTAATATTGTAAAGACTTACAGATTATCAGTGTGAGTTTATGTACACAATTTGAGTCCTAGAAGTGCTAATTTGCACATTATATTGTGGTGAATTTATGCCTCCTCATGATTTTCATAAACAAACTTGAAGTGGCACCCATCCTGTGTTCTCATTTCTAGTGAGTGATAACTTACACGAAGTTAAGAGAAACAAAAGATACAAAGATAAGAGCAGTAGTCAACACACAAGCTGTCTGTACAAAAACTTCTAGTCCACCAGTCTGTCCTTTTTCTTAACTAACATACAATGATAAATCCATAGGTAACTGACGGAGACAATCTCACTTCCATCAGGACACAGAGACCATTGCTCTCTATTCCTTAAAAGAAATGGGATGTTAAGAACAGCAGTCCCAGTAGGCTGAGGCAGGTGATCCTTCCCCTCTGCTAAGCCTTGGTGAGACACATCTGGAGCGCTGGTTCCAGTTCTGGGCTAGTCAATATGAAAAAGACGCAGCCATACTGGAGTGAGACCAGTGAAGGGCCATGGATAGGATTAAGGGATGGAAACATCTCTCCTATAAAGAGATACTGAGAGCTGGGTGATTTAGCTTGCAGAAGAACGAGCTCTGAGGAACTTATCCATGTGTATGATGGGGGGAAGCAAAGTCGACAGAGCCAGACTTCTCATAGAGGTGCCCAGTGAAAAGGCAAGAGGCATAGGCACAGACTGAAGAACTTTCAGCAAAGTCACTGGTAGAACTGCTTGAAAAAAGTAAGACCGTTCAATGCTAGAGAAAATGAGAATTGACATTTCTGTTGAAATCTAGAAGCATCTACTGTCTTCTAGCTTGTGAAAGTTCTGATCCCATAAATGTACAGAATGCCTTTCTGGTGGACACAAACTTGGTAAAACTATCACCCTAAAATCACAGTTTTCTTTTAGGAGACTGCCTTCTTGCTCTCTACCTCTATATTGGTACCCTCTGGTTCTCTTTTTGCTCAGCGATAGATAATTATGAATATTCAGATCTGCATTATGACTGAATCTTCCTGAAGGCTTGCACACATATGTGTAAGGAACATTAACACCTCTCAATTCCTCTGGCAAGAATTGCCATTCTTTCACAACTTCCCATCAGTAGAATTTTTTTGCCTTTGCTTTTAGTTGGGGGATACTCACGCAGTTCTGTCTGGTTTTACTTTCAGCCCCTAAGATAGCTACTCTGATTTGCCTATTTTTCTTCATTGACAATGAGGAAATTTAAGTTCTTTGGAAGTACCATGAATCACATCCAAGCTACTTGCCTAGTATGGGGCATGTGAATAGCTTTTTTACTTGTTATCTGTGGGGCAAATATTTCAGTAATTCAATGTGGACGTATATACTAGCTATCCCAAAAAAACAGGCGAGTTCCAAAAATACAGCATCAACAAAATAACCCAGGTTTGTTCCATGTACTTTGCTAAACTCCTTATGGTTTTAAATTGCTGAAACTACTTTTTTATGTTTTTGAACTGAATGCTGATGAAATCGTCTGGAAATCATGAACAAGTTTCTCAAGAAAGCAACATACTTGAAACAGCAATTCTTCTTCTCTAGGAAGCTGTCTTTTTCAGGAAAATGAGCAGCAGGCTCTGTGTATCTGCATTTAGTTCAAAAAGACAACTGTTGTCAGCATAAGCACTCCATGTCTGCTAGTAATTCACAGTCCACCAGAGAGTGCATCCCACATCCTGGAAAGGGACCTCATCAGATGGTGTCATTTCATTCACACCTCACTTCCTCTCAGTTGCTCTCTACCTCACTGGTAATGCTAACCATGTTGATGTTACTGAGCATCACTGTCAGCTCCTTGGCTAATAGTCACGGATGGAGCCAAGACAATTCACAAATCAAAGTGTTTATTCTAGTCTGTTTACATGTATCTGCATTGCTGACCTCTGTGTGATGTTTTGAGGTTTTGCTTTGAAACAGAGCAGTGAGTGGTACTTTCTAAAAGAAACCAGACTATCTGGGAAGCAAAGAAGTACAGGCATATTTTCCAAAACTACCCCTTCATGTACTACACCTTGCTGTGTTAAATGCCAAAAATGCAAAGTAACAGAATTTATTCAAGGAAATTAACATTACTGCTTTATTCATTCAAACAAATTTAAATTAGACAAATGCAACTCTGTTAGCAATAAATACAGAAAATTTTCAAAATTCTGCATTTTTCCCTTTAACTGTTTTTTGTTTCAATATTTTATATTTCTGAAAGGTTCAAAAAAAAGTTTATATTTACATTCCCCAGCGATTTCTTCCCGTTTCCCTAGGAAAGTACTGAGATTCAACCCAACCATGAGGGTTCAAACTTCTGCACATTTTCATATCCAAACCGACTAGTCCAATTTTCCACGGGTCCCATAAAGCTAAGGGAGGGTACTAGATTCTCCAGGAATTCCATAAACTCCAATATCCATATTTTGCTTAAAAAGACATAGTGACATAATGTGTTGAAATTCCTTACCTTAAGTTGTTACTAGCAATGGCTGTGTCCAAGCCCAATTTTGCTTTCCTAATACTACTTCCAGACTTCCAATATGCTCTTCTAGTAGCCTTTTTTCCCAGCCAACATTTACAGTGAAGAACAGTACCAGAGAACAGAGCAGTTAATGTGGAAGCAGCAGAAAACAGACAGAGGATTCCTCTGCCACAATGTTCAGTCTCTCCTGATGGGTGGCCACCAAGTGTTTTGGACATCAACAGATCTCTTAAGTCCCTGTGTCCCACTATGGAATTCCATAACAGCCTGCTGCATATGTGAAATGTCTGCATCTGAAGCTATGATGTTCATTACCCCTAGGACTTTGCCCTGGAAGTGGGGGGACTTAAATAACGGCTTGGACTTTTCAACTATCAGATGGTACTGTGCTATATGTCTTCAGGGATACATAAGTATTAAGAAAAGTTTTGTTGTCAAAGAGGCTGGTCCTAAGCTTTGTCAAATATTTTCCATTTTTTACAAGGTAAGTTTTAAAAGTTTTGTTTATAGGTGATGAGCTGCCATGAAAGTTTGAGTCTTGTTTGTAAACCTGGGATCCAGGGACCCTTGTCAGCCAGCAGGGGCTGCTAAGGGACCAAGTCCACTGTGCGTAGATGCCCTGAATTGACACATTTGTGCCAGTCAGTGGGTGGCCATATCTTTTGGCATTACACTCAGTAAGGCACAGTTGCATTGTAAAGATAGAGAAGATCTCTCTGTTAATTTATGTCACTTCAAACATAGTACCAGTTGGGCAGTACTTTAAGTGTTTGCAGAAATACTTGGTTTCCTGTGGTCCTGCCCTCACATTACAGCTGTCTTTGCCCAGGCTAATATCCTCTCATTGCTATTTTTTATTGTAATTGTGTCTACCAAAAACTTTGGCTGAACAGCAGATTATAGAAAAGTATCTGTTTGCTTCTAAATTTTTTGTGTCATGGAACACCAGAGAGGCAGAATAAAAACAATCAGCTTTATATCTAGCTGCTATGGCAGTGTTTTGTTCTGCCGATACAATATATAGATTATTTTAGGAATAATCAGGTAGAAAGGAAGCAGCCATGCTGCTCTTGTCTTTGTTCTCTCTTGTCTGAATAGTTGCTCAGCTAAATAGCTCCAAGCATATAAAAACAGTGAGAAGCTTGATTTGAATAAATGTTTGAAATTATTTAAAATCCCTTCACAGCTCTTCAGGTTGAATTTATATACTGGTGTACTAATCCTGCCCAAAGGGTCAGCAGAAGATATTATAATCTGTATTGACAAAGCTGTTGAACAAACTCATTCTTGATTCAGCTTCACTGACTTTAGTGGATTTGCATCTGGAATTGGCTCTTCTAAAGAAAACCAGCTCTTTTTATTATATAAAGTGGTTCCTAATAGTTTCTTTCATTGGTCTTCAATTGTGTCTCTGTGTTTGTTATCTGTTCTAGTTCTCCCTGCCAGAATGGAGGAACGTGCGTTGACGACAATGGTTTTGCACCCCACGCTTCCTGTCTGTGCCCTTCTGGTTTTGCTGGCAACTTCTGTGAGATCGATCGAGACGACTGTGAATCCAACCCATGTGAGAACGGAGGAACATGCACAGATGTTGGTGTGGATTTCAGCTGCTCTTGTCCCCATGGCTATACAGGAAAGCTCTGCAGCAGCCGCGTCATGTTCTGTGCCAGTGGCCCGTGTGAGAATGGCGGCACTTGCAGCGAACATCCCCAGGGAGGGTTCGAGTGCATCTGTAAACCAGAATTTGTTGGCGTGACCTGCAAGCATCCCATCAAAAACACAAGTATCTCTGGAATGAATACGGAGACAAAGCACGTGCAGAATTACAAGCCACCCTCAAGAGCTCACCATAGATCAGTGCATCAACAACAAGAAATCCTGAAAATAACAGTGAAAGAAACAATCCAAAATGCAGATCCATTACTGAGTAGAAGCCAGGTGATATGCTTTGTTGTTCTGGGCTTGCTTACGTGTCTTGTTGTCTTGGGTACCACAGGGATTGTTTTTTTTTCAAAATGTGAAATGTGGCTCGCTAATGCCAAATATAGTCATCTCCTGCGCAAGAAAAAGAACTTTTTTCTGAAGTCTAACAATGGGGAAAACCTCTCAGTTAATATTATCTTCCCAGAGAAGATCAAATTGACTAATTACACTAAGAACTACACTGCAATCTAGGCCTTTGAAAGCCGAGCAGCATCTTGCAACTTTTCATAGCAATATGTAAAGTTTACTGCCTGTGGTTGGCCTCAGTATTTGTGGGTATATTTGCTGTAAATTGTGCTGAGTGATAATGAAGAAATGTAATGTATCTGTGTTGCTAAGGATTTTTTCATTCCCCAAAATAAAAGGTTAAAAAAAAAAAAAAAAAAAAAGCATTAAAGAGCAAGGAATGTTACTCTGACTTCTTTTCAAGGCAGCTAATTTTTGTAAAATAAAAAAATAACTTGTCACTGGAACTGTATTGGAGCTTTCTTGTCATGTGTATTATTTCTTCAGCAAGTACAGTACTTGCAAATTACTCATAATGCTTTTTAAAAAAATAAACAGCAGTTAAGGGCTATGCTGGTTTATTTATTCATTTCTCTATCTTAATCTACAGCAAAGTCTGCAACAAGTGTCCACGCTGAATTCTTTTGCTATATCTGATAAAAGCTTTAGAGATTGCAACCAGGAGGAGAAAATCGACACTGATATCTCACCTATTCAGTCAGTGTTGCTATTTTTACATGCTTATAAGAGAGATTCTATAGAATCTTAGAGGTCTTTGGGTTATTAATTTCAGGTTAAAGGTCCCTTGCTTGAAATGCTGCATCTATAAATTGTTCTATTTATCTATTTTAAAATGTTAAAAAGGTGTTCAATGTCTTTCTTTTTAGAGACCTAGTAGAGATTTAAAGGATCAGATTCTGACTTTTCTATAAATACTCTTTAAAGAACTCTGTTTCAGGACTGTGAAGTATCCTTCATGACTGTGTCATGGGGAGAAATGAAAAGATGCCATGTGTCACCTGCTTTTAATTCTTCACTTCTGCTTTTTCTGTCACATTTCAAGGAGAGGACAAGGTTTTCAAGAATCAAAAGCAGCAGTGGCAAACAGGCAAAGGGTCACGAAAGCTGTGAAATTGTCAGGGGCCTGAGGGCATTTATAGGTCTCAACCTCCCTGAGGAGCTTGACCTGGGGCTCTCAGCCACCTCCTGCCCACAGGTCCATTTTGGGTCAGCCCAGAGCTGTGGATTCTGCTCTGAGCTGTGCTGCAGCCGTGCTGGGCTCCACCTCTGCCTGCAGCTGGTCCTTGGGCTACCTGCAGTAGGTAGCGCTTGTGCTGAAAGGACCCTTTGGAGCTGTTCTCCAGCCCTGGCTCTCACCCTGTCTGCTTTTGCTCCTGCTTGGAGCCCATGGACGGCCCCTGGAGCTGGTTCGTCCCTTGTTGTGTTTGGAACTGCTGGTGGACCCCATTACCAGCTTTTGGTGAGGGCGTGGGTCTGTCCCACCCTGGGCATGGCCCTCCTGGGTCTCCCAGCTTCCTTTCCTGGACGGCCAGCCTGACACCGACTGCTCCTTGTAAGAAAAACAATCAAACAAACAGGAAAAAACCCCCACCTAAACAAAAAAAACAATCTCTTCCAACTGCAGTGCCTGAAGGTGTCTTTAACTGCAGTTGTGCAACAATTTATTTCCCCAGCCACCCTAGATAGGAATGATTCGCAGCCTCTTCTCAGCTCTGTCACAACTGTGCTATTCCCAAATCCATTAACAGCTGCTCAATTAAATAAAAGCCTTAAAGCACATACATGGCATTATAGTCAGATTTTTTTTTGTTAACATGTCTCTTAATTGCTATGAGTGTATAGCAATTTTGCTGTATTGGTGATAATATTTGCACATATCATAGCATAACAATGTAGTGCTAAGAGGAAAAACGGTATTCAGATACTACCAGGAAAGTGTTGAATTCTAGATAGCAGGGTGAAAATTTTAATGGAAGAAGATGCTCCTTCTCAAAGCTCTGCTGGTAAGACAAATATTCATCAAACCTAGCAACTTTTCAGCCAGTCGGAGTGAAGTTTGAAGACTTAGAAACCCAAACGAATGTAAAAGCAGGTGAGCAGAGTTGAATTTCAAGCCATGAAACATAAGTCACAGGAGTTGATACACTTCTTTTAAACCAATGCATTTTAAACATGTAATTCAGTATTGTGCAGTTTCTGTTCCAGAAATAAATTAAATGTGTGTGTTTGTTTCTCATATCTGTGCTGTTAGTGAATAGCTCCAAAACCTTATCACCACACAAGTGACAGAGAGCTGGGATGATAAAAAAGGTTATGGATAAATAGCCTGCAACAGGTCTCCAAAGCAGGAAATTTAAAACAAGCATAATGCATAAATTCTGACATAACAACAACAAGAAGAAGACAGAGCAGTGATACCACTTCAATTTTATGTTAGTTCTACATATTTTTTATTTATGGACAGAGAACAACATACCTATGATACCCATTGCCATAGGTACCAACCTATGTTGCCATGTCTCTCCTTTTGATTTCTGAATATTCCCCTTTAATCAAGAAATTATGCCTCAAACTCACCTCTGCCTTACTGGCTGTGTAAACAAAAAAATAAATCAGGACAACTAGACTGAGGGATGAGTTGGGACAGTGGGACAGTTTGTTAAGGGCAGTAGCTCCTTGTCCCAAGGTATGGTGAATATATTATTATATTATTTTTATTTTAATCACTTCCTTTTGAGACATCTTATCCTCTGTTCCTGTTAACAAAAAAAAGACAGATGTTTCACAAGTAGTGGACTTTTAGGGACAGGTTGTGGATATTTTCCTGGTTTGGTTTGTTTCTTTTTACTTTGGGCGCGTTTTGGGAGGGGGGNGGGGGAGGGGAGCAGCAATATTTCATAGCCATGGTGCAGAAGAAGTCTGCTGTAAAAGTAGAGCATAGGAAGTAATAATCACTGAATTCTGGACAAGGACCTCTGAATAGAGAATACATACATGGCTTTTCTTTTTACTGCCATTCTTGATATCAGTCCATAAACCAGCAGTGCATGCATTGCTTGGGATCAATAAAGATTCCATTTGGCTGTGCTAAACCATCTGCTGATGATATAGCCACGAAAGTCCAGGTAATTTGCTCTTCTGTGTTGATAACCTGAGTTCCGTTTTCAAAGAAATATTTAGATCCAGGTGGACCACACTATTCGTATTTAAAACAGACCTTCAGCTTTTGAGAGTGAAGCAGTGTTAAGGACCTGGCTGTAGGAATAAGTACAAACCATCCCTGAAAACAACAGGGCAGTTTGCACTGCCTAAATACAAGACTTTTCACAACTATGTCATTCCTTCTCCAAGCTCTCGAATTTGCCAATTTGGCAAATTTATTTTCTAACACAGCCTTAAGGGCAAAACAATTTGCTACAGATATAGGACACTTATTGTTTTTGTAAATACAGGACTTTCCTGGCAGAACTTCATGCATATGCATCCAGAGAACATGAAATCATTGCACATGTACTATACATACATTGTGAATTTTCCAAAATACGTCTCTTTTACTATGCATGTCTTGTGAATGAGCCATGGACAAATCCTGTGTTCCTGGATGTCACGCAGCCTAGGAAAATAGCCAGTTATGCCTGGCTTAGGTGAAAGAAGCATTTTGAGAGAAGACTTTTGCAGTTGCTCAATCCATATTGGAGTCAGCACTTGAGGTCCACAAAGACAGGGCAGCTTTGTTGCGTCTCTGTGGCCATTAAATGAGACCAACCCAGAAAATGTACTGGGAATTTTGCCCTTTTAAACATCAAGTAATATTTTGAAGTTTCTCTTATTTTTCCGGAAGGAGATGAAGATACAGTTGCTTTAAAACTTTGCTAGAGAGGGAATAAGACTTAATGTAAAGGGAAATATTTCAGTTTCAAATCTAAGCTGAATTGTTGCTGTGGGATTTGAAGGAAACATTGAATTAATTCATTTTGATTATTAGTTCTAAAACTCAAAATGATAATTTTTCTTCTATTTCACTCCCCTCTAGGTCCTTGAGATGGGGAACCTGTGCTGAAGCTCATGTCTGAGGCTCTCAGAGAAGTCCATGGGTACACAATGAAGAATGTGGTCCTTGTCTATAGCAATTGAGACAAATTCTACAGGCACAGGGCAGCATTTTTATATTTTCATGGACTCTCAAAGTCAAGTCTGAGAAATTTCAAAGGTGCTAAAATACGAAAGTGATATAAAGAAGAGGGAATACGCCAGGCTTAGTGAGTTTTCATTAAACCAAAAATGTTTTCATAACATGAAGCTTGGAGCAAAAATACAGTTTTATTCTCCCTCTCTCCCTCCACTTTCCTCTTTCAAAACGATGCCCCTACTACCAGTTGCAGCCTCCTGCTCTGTCTATCCGCTTGATGGCAGCATTTGAACACAGAACCGTCTCAAGTCTCTTCAAACCTTTCCATCGCTTTTCATATCGGAAAGTTTGTAACCCATCCCCGGCGATTGGTTGCGGGGAAATGGCAAAAAGAGAGAGCGAGAACATGCCAGGAGTCCTTCTCCTGTAGGTAACCACTGCCTCTGCCATGGTGAGCCGCAGCAAAACCACATCTGCACCAGCAGAGAAAGACAGCAGTGCTTCCTCAAAGAGAATTACTGATCTCGTTTGGAGTTAAACCGAAAGTAGAATTTCAGCCATTCTTTTAACTTGACATGGTTTTTGATAGACCAAATGCAGTCACTGCGCATTTTTAAAATGTTCAGGGCCAGCGTTGGCAAGTGTTGGAGAGGGCTCTAAACAACCTATTTGTGTCCCTAACCACAGTAGGGGAGAGCTAGATGATCTTTAAGGTCCGCTCCAACCCAAACCATTCTAGGTTTCTGTGATTTATAAACAAAACTACATGAATGGAGGCAGTTTAAATGAGCAGTCACTGAGAGGAAATTAAGAGCAATGAAAGGAAAACCAACAAATTATTTTATATAAATTCTGCTAAATGAAAAGATTTTGGTACACTGGTGTGCTCCTAACCTCTGTCATTCTGTTTGACTAATTTTTTTAACCCAAAAAGGGCATGCATAGCAACTTTGTCAATAATCTAATATTCATTTTTATGCTCCTCACACCATGTGGTGAGATTTTTATTTGCCTGTCTCCGCCTCACTGACTTTCTAAGGTGTTCAAACTGGAAAAAGGAAAATATGTGTTTTAATTTTTAAAAATCGTTTTTGTACTAAATTCAAGGATGGAACTTCACTCAGATTTTCAGAGCAGATGCAGGCACCTCACAACTTGCTGGGAGCTGTGCATCTACAACATTTCTGGCAAGAAATCATTAATATTTTAAAAGGCTAAATAAATTTGGAGTTATTCCATTCTACTTTCCAGTCTTTAAATTACTGGAAGTATTACAAGAGCCCTACATTTTATCATGGGCAAATGTAAGCTTTGAAGGGATTCAGGCCTGTGCTCTCACCTGTGCCTGGTTTTCTTCCTAACTGATGGGACTTAGAGGACTAAGGAGATCTGACTGATCTAGTGGCTGGGAGCCTGGATTGCTGGGAGATATAAGAGGCAGCCTGTTTTCAGGGAGTGCTGGAGTAGTCCCTGTAGTTTTGAGCCCAAGAAAGAGTTAGTGATGCCTCCTTGCTGAGAGAGAAGAAAGATTGCCCGGAAGCCAGAGATGAAAGCATAAGGATCACGTGTGGGCTTACTGTTGGGAAAGAGCCATAAAGGGACCAAGTCTGATGTGGAGCCCTGTCTGAGGCAGTTTTTCTTTAGACAACTGCAGGGCTGTTATATTCTAAGAGATTAGCTCAGCAGGGGAGATCTTAGTTTGTGCTTTATGGAGCACGTGTGAGGTTGAGGGAGCTAAGAGGAAGAAGCTGCAGCTTTATCAGGTTTGCTCTGCACATCTGCCTGAAGGCCCAGCCCTGTTCTCCCCTTCAGAACGTTGGAATTGTCCAATAGTTTCAATGAAACTGCTGCTGTTACCTTGGGGTGTCATCTTACTTTTGAATATCAGTCCTTTTGATATTTTGCTCATTACTGCACAGATTCTGCATTGATCTTGGCTGGAGATTTTCATTTTTCTATCCTACGGTTATGATCTTCATGAAAAAAAAGTATTACTGATGAGTGAAAAATGGTGTAAAAAATTTAGTCTGTCCCCCAGCCTCAAGACTTTCCTCTCCAGGGAAAAGGTTAGAGATTGTTAGCTCTGTTGGCCAAGTTACAAAATTTTGACATGCAAATGGCTTTCCAGTAGCTCCCTCCATTTCCTAAGTAGGTAGATCCAGGGTGATCATGTCCATTGATATCATTTCCAGGAGCGTGAATTTGGGGGGAAAAGGGTTTCTTTAATACCATGCACACTTGTGTCTCAAATCCCTCTGTCTTTGAGAGCAACTACATTGGCATGGATAAAAGCAAACAAAAAGAGTGGTGGTAGAGCATTTTAAATGGAAGATCATGCCCAAATGGATGCAGCCATTATCCACTAACAACTTTAGCAAAGGGCTTCATGCTCTACTCAGCAGAGGCACACAAAAAAGGAGAAGAAAATGGAGAAATAGCCTGGTTTAAAGAGACAATGGAATGGTGAGTCCAAGCATTTGCTTTTGAGGAAGTGAAGTAAAACAGTGGGATGGTCTCCACAGAATCCCAAGACAGAGGAGGAATGAAGGCCACCCAGTTAACCTGGAAACAATGAAAGTCCTCAAAGTCCTTGTCCTTCTAGCAGGCGCGACTAGCTTCAGGCAGGGGAGGAAATCTAAGTAGGTGGCATAGCTAGAAGAAGCAGGGAATTTAGGCTTTGTTCTTTTCTTCTGTTCCCCCTGAGATGTGCTGTTTAGATTTGCCATAGTCTACCCAATTGCTTACAGGCGGCAGGGCATGTGTGACCACTGCAAGAGGATGAGGAACTGGACATCCTGGTATGGATGAGTGCCTGCCATCCACTGCACAGTTCAAAGAGAGGCAAGAAGTGAGGAGGCTGGAATGAGGTTGATGATATTCAGCAAATGGGATTGATGATATTCAGCAAACATGATATTCAGTCTGCCTGAGGTCCTTGCTCGCGAAAGGGGCAAGTGGGAAGAAAATACATTTGCAGTTTAATTCAATGATATTCAGTAAAGATTATCCTAAATAGTTGAAGAGCTGTCTGTTCATATCCTGATGATGCCTATAGCTGGGTAAAAATAGTGTTGTTCCATTGGGTAGGACCATGATCTAAGTCTTTCAAAAAAGCAATTGTAGCTTAAAAGGATTCCTTGCTGTTCTTTCTTCTCTCCAGTCATTGGAAGAACTTGATGTAGAGGAGACAAAATGTTATTGAAGCCCGTGGTACAAATGTTGGAGCATTAAACTATCAGCCTAAACAGGTCTTCAGATGTATTCACATAATAAACCCTTACATGTGTTCTGTCTCTTTTGGGCAGTGCTGAGTTTGCAAATGAGTGCGTTTCCACTGAAAGGTTCCAGCAAAGGCTGCCCACAAGTCTCTGCCCAATCAATCAATCAATCAATCAATATTCATATTTTTTCTACAGGAATACATTTGCCCTAAAGTTACAGGGAACCCAACCAATTGTGTATTAAAATTTTTTAAAAAACAGAAAAAAAAAAAAAAAGGAACATTTTGAACATGGGCATGTGTGCTTGAATGTTTGCAAGGTGCTTTAGCAGGCCATGGCTGCGGCAGTGAGCAATGCTGTGACTAGATGGTGCACTTGCCATATCATACATAGAAACTACAAATAGAGTGGTGATAGCTGCTTCTTGCACAGGTATTTGTGAAAGGACTGGTAGTGATTACTGTGTGCAAGTCTCGTTTTGTCTTTGAGGGAGGACAATTACAGCTATGGCACAAGTCAAGTCTGGGTTTTAAGACATATATGAAGTATATATTAAGACTATATATTCAGTATAATAAGTGCGACACCCTCTGCAAAAAAAAAAAAAAAAAAAAAAAAACACAACAACTAACAATGCACTCACAACACATCATAGTATTTCTGTCCAATCATCCAGAAAGTCTTATTCACTATTATTTATGTTGTCTTCTTGGCATTTATACTGCAAATCCTGCCTGCACTGAAACTTGTCTGACAATTCTCTTTCTGTGAGCCTGTGCTGGGGCGGCAATAGCAATTCCTGATGCAAATCATCGACATTTGGTTTTCCCATGCTTAGTGTCTGGCTCAGACTAATGTTGTTTTAAGTCTCAGAAAAAAAACCAGCTTGGTTTCCAAGGATGAGAAGAGATTGTCTCTTCTACTTGTTATTTAAAAATAATAATCTGACAGTCATGTTGAAACATAACAGCACTATTCTGAGGGCTGGTTATACAGACTTGATGTCCTTTTGACATGAGTTTTATTGGGCTGTCATGAATTTCTAGTTATGAATGCAAGAGTTAACAAGTGTGAGGGGAGAAAACACCGGGTTTATTGGAAACAACCATTCCATGTAAATGTCAAGCTTTTAAAAAGTAGCACACCTCCTGCAGGTCAGAGATCAACCCTCATATCTTAGAGCTTCTGGCTGAAATACATTCCCTCACAGATAACAAGTTGTTGTGCCTCCATTGCCCTGGTTACAGGCTGCATGAAGCTGCCCATCCTGGAGCAAATAAAAAAGTAATTGGAGTTGTTTTGTCTTCCACTTTCAGTGAACTCAGGATGCCTTGTGCTTGTTGTGAGCTGCACATGATTACAGGATCCAGCTGGCTGTAGGGTCCTGTTATCCTACAGGAACAAGAGACTCCCTGAGCCCGAGGCGTTACGGACCTCAGATCCTTACTCCGGTGGCAGAAATGGGGATTTTAAGGCTGTTAGACTGAAAAGCTTCATAATGTTTATTCAAAGCCTGCCTGAGATCCTTGCTCATGGAAAGGGCAAGTGGGAAGAAAATACATTTGCAGTTTGATTCAATTTTTACGTGTGTGTGTGTGTCTGAATAAAGATTTCTAGATAAAGCTCCTATTCTGAAATTAGAGCTGAAACTCAAGCCACAGAGGGCCCTAGGGTTGCATCTTCATTTGACTGGCTGCATTCTTTTCAAAGTTCAGTGAGAATCTCATATGGTTGCTGGGATATGAAAGTTTAGTCCTTCAACAAAGTGCCGTGCATCACCCATATGGCAAACTTGTTCTGCCCTGGCACACCACTGCTGGTGCAGCTCAAGAGGTTCAGCTGGAGCAGGATTCCAGCAACTCCTTCATTCTGTCCAAAGGATCAGGGTTTCTTCAACAAGTGCACCCTGCAGAATCAATCTGCACTTGTGAGATGGCATTTTGACATGTGGGAACACAAAAGGAGCTGTGAATTACATTCTTTTGTACATGCTAAACTGTGGAACTGAACTGATGAAAAGAAAAGAAAAAATAAAAGAAAAAAAAAGAAAAGAAAAGAAAAGAAAAAAGAAAAGAAAAGAAAAGAAAAGAAAAGAAAAGAAAAGAAAAGAAAAGAAAAGAAAAGAAAAGAAAAGAAAAGAAAAGAAAAGAAAAGAAAAGAAAAGAAAAGAAAAGAAAAGAAAAAAGAAAAGAAAAGAAAGAAAAAAAAGTACCTCCTTTTCTTTGAAGTAGCATTACTGAAAGGTTACTCTTGGCTGTGTTTGCCTTTTGGATCCTCTTTGGGCCCAGAAGAAGCCAGAGAGGGATTCTGCATCAAGAACTGTAGTGAAAGGACAAGGAGTAATGGGTTCAAACTGAAAGAGGAGAAATTTAGGTTAGATATAAAGAAGAAATTCTTCCCTGTGGGGGTAGTGAGGCACTGGAACAGTCTGTCCAGAGAAGCTGTGGATCCCCCATTCCTGGAAGTGTTCAAGGCCAGGTTGGATGGGACATTGAGCAACCCAGTGGCTGCTCTACTGGGAGGTGTCCCGGCCCATGGCGATTCATTCTATGGCTCTTCCCAGAACAGCTAAGCTGCCGAGACTGGACAGTGATGGAAGAGGGCTGAAGGCTTTTCTCAGGCACAAGTATTTTAGAAAGGTTTGCCCCTGAAGTCACCACAAAGGCTGGATGGTCGCACAGGTTTAGGTTTCGATCTCTTTCTTTCTATGAAAACCACAGATATAATATTGTTTTCAGTTGTACCAATTAGAAACACATTCAGTCTAAGCAAAGACTGACATGTAAACTGCACTTCATTGTGTCCTGGTATTGACTCTCGTTCTGGATTCTGGTCTGAGTTCCTTCCTTAATTAATAACACTGAAATAGAAATGTGAAGTGAAAAGTGAAGTAACACTTTTAGAATAAAAGCTTCAGTTAACAAATTTCACCTCATTCTTTTGGAAGTTCTGTGGGAGGAAATTATTTTTGTTTTCTTCAAAATTAAAGAAATTACGTCTTGCTGGGGTCCTGACTTCTGCCTCTAATTTCTGCCATCAGATCTCTAGACTTCTAGATTCTCAGCCTTGGGACACATCTTTTCCATGGGTTTGGTTTTCTCCACGGGTTTGGTTTTCTCCACGAAGGCTAAAGCACTTGTAAGGCAACTACTAACTATCCTCTGTGGAAAAATAGTCAGTCTTGACCACTCTGTCCACTATCTTAGAGCTGTTCCTCTCTTTAATGCTTCTTGAACTATTGAAAGATATTTATTCCAGAACGAAGATTTTAAATTTCAGAAGTTTAATTTCTGTTTTTCTCTTTTGTGTACTAGTTTTGATTCTGTGGTCAGATGGTAAAGCACTGCGCAACAGCCGCGGTATTGCTTGCAGCTGAGTAAACCCTCCTCAAGCTCACTAAACCAAGTGAAATGGGACTATGTTTTCCAGTAGGGATACAGACTCTGTTAGCATAAAATAGTCAAAGGGTAGTTGATGATATGTATTTACCAGTGCAGGAGTGAGTTTGAGCTGGTAAAACATATGTGCTGAGGAGGCTGAAGAAACAGAAGGTTTCACAGGGGCAGGGAGGTGACTTTAACTGTCATGTTATGACAGCATGTGTTCATTACTTTTCTGGGCATGGCCCTTTGTTCTAGTGCCTTGCTGGATGTGTTAAATCCTACATAGCGCTGAAGATCTGGAGACTCAGAGTAAAAAAAAAAAAATAAATAAAATAAAATAAAATAAAATAATAAAATATACAATGTAGAGCAGGCTGAGTGTTAAGCTGCATGTTCATGAGAGCACAAACAGGGAGAGCAGGGTAGCTGTGTCAGTGCAGCGCTGCCCCTGTGGCCGTGAACTCATTCCCTAGCTGGGTTTTTAGGTCAGGACAGCAGTGCTTTGATGGAGCTGCGCTATTTCTGCTGCCACAGCCTGTGCAGTCAGCACCAGTGCTGCTCCTCTCCTCCAGGTACCACGGGTTACCCAGACTGGCTGACCGAGGGCTCCAGAGTCGTTTGCCTTCCTTGAAAACAACCTTCGTAAAACTGCCCCAGTGAACCTAAAGGACAGCCAATGAAAGGCCAGCAAAAAACTCAGATCTTTCTCATGTTCACATTCAGCTACCCTTTTCTCTTTTCCCACAGCTTATCAAAACTAAGCCAGTAGTAGTTAAATCTTAAAATCTGTGAAGTTTCTGTTCACAGGTACTGGTATCATGAAAAATGCAAAGTAAGACATGCCTGTTTTGACTGCCAGTAGACTGCCTTTACCTACGTGATAAGACTTAAATTGTGCAAGCTGGGAGGAAAGTGTATTTCTCACTGTGTGGAAGCAGCAAATGTTGATGGAACAGAGCACTCCTGAAGAAAAAGCACTCTCCACTGCCCAACAACCCTATAGAAGGTCTTTGAGGGAACAACAAAGGAGGTGAACTCAGGTACAGGATCTGTATGAAAACATGTCATGGTGCTGATTAGTAAATGGATGAAAATATAGTAGAAGTTCTGCATGTCTGGATATGCATGTGAGCACTGCACAGTCAGAGCTCAGTCCTGCACCTGTCTTTTGTCCTTTCTTTCAGTTTCTTATACAGGATCAAGCCCAAATATTGTTTTCTTTCTTCTATTCTTTCTTTCTTCTATGAAGTCACACAAAATTACTTCCTTTTACTAGAAGGTAAAGTCTTTAACAATGCTAACAAGAAAGGAAGGTCAGTAATGATATTACATTAGTTCAGATGACAGTAGAATATCAACTACCCTCATTCTCATTGGACCCTGCCTTGCAAACCTTTGTGCTGGTGTTATTTATAGAAAAGATTATGAGAGACATCAATTGCATTTACCACCTGTAGGGAGAGGATGCCAGTTTGGACATCCACGAACTGAACTGAAACTTTCCTTGAACTCAGACAGATTTTGGTTCTCTTGAATTATTTTGTCTTCTTTTGGTGCCAAGTGAAAGAGATATTGCAGGAGAAAATTAAAAACACAACCTGATTTTTTTAGATCTCCCTCCTGTTCTTGTGGACCAGAGATTTGGCTGATTATCCAAGCATCTGGAAGCTCCCTAAAAGCATCCTCAGAGGTTTTAAAGTCAGCTTTTTTACAAGATGGTTTCTAATGGGCTGTGAACCCTTCTATAAATAATAACATCATCTGTGTGTACATCTGCACACATAACTGTTGCACTGACTCTACCTACAAACAGGTGTCATTGATCCAAATAAAGTGATAGTTGTGTAATCTTTTTTCATTTGCAGTAAGTCTCTGATTGGCTGTGTTCCCACAGAATGATTTATTTTGCCTTCTAAAGAGATAAAAATTTTCTTTTGCTATAACTTTGGGCTTGAGTGCCTGATGGTTTTTTGAGAAAGGGGCAATAGTACTGGGAATTTTATTTAGAAAATGTACATATGCAATGAACAAAAATAATCTGTGCTAATGACAACCACTCTTATAGGAAGAATTTGAAGTACATGTGGCTGTTTCAGCACTCCCCATCTTTCATTCTATTTAAAAGTCCCTGGCAATATGTTCATCCCCTGGACAGAGGGAGAGGACAGACATTATTTAGCGAAGGGGCGGTTATCTGATTTCACTGACATTTAGAGAACATCAGAATCACAACAAAGCTGGGGTGAGAACTCTTTTGGCAATTACTGCAGACACACAAATTCAGTGCCTAATACTGATGACACAGAACAGATTTCCCTGTTTGTGTTGTTGAAACTTCAAAACCAACTCAGAGCTGAGCCTCTTTTCATATCTCTGCGTACCTGGAAAACAAGCGGGACAAACTTATCCAGAAGAAAAAGGGGGTCTTGCACAAAGTGTCCAGACTACAGACTATTTAAAGAGTACAGATATTGTTTCTATGTATGAAGGGAAGTTTTCTGGTTCCATCTTACTACTACCCAGCATATAGGGTCTTTTACTTCTTTCCTGTTCCACAGGAAAATAAACATGACTTAAAGCAAGACAATTTTGTCCTCTGGCTGGTCAGGTGAGCAGAATTACATGCAGAAAACCCCAGAAAGGAGGATGCATGCAGATAATCTACATTACCCTCTGACATTTGTGGATCTTCACTCATAGCTGGTCACAGAAGTCTTCAGCGTTGACTCTCTCATCCTTTACTTAAGATTAGCTCAGTGTACCTTGTAAAGGTCCCAGTTTAAATATTCCTATTTGTCTCTGGAATCTGAATGAAGTTAGAAATCTCATTAAGTGACAGCAAGATTAAAAAACAACACCCTACACCTTTTTTCTGTGACCCTACCTTTTTTACAGGACCTGTAGTTCAGCATTTTTCTTTTCAGGTCTGCCCTGGGTAGTTTCAGGAATTCACACAGGTCAGGAAAGTATAGGTGGAGAAACAGCCACCAAGGTGAGCCCTAAACAGCTCCAATACCTTCTGAAGAGACGCTGTGAGGACTGCAGGAGCTGTGAGAGGGGACTGAAAGGTGGTAATGTGGCATTCAGAATTCACTGAAGCAAGGGACTGAAGCCAACGGCCAGAAACTCCAGAGATAAAGAGTATTCCAGAGGAAGATGAAAACCTTGTTCAGTCACCCTGATTCATACAATAAGAAATTTTAGGTGTACTTTCTGAAGGCTGAGCTCTTGCAAAACTGCAAGTCTTCTGTCATAAACTTAGACAAGAAATGTACTTGGTAATGTGGAGCTATTTGTGCCATCTGGCAGCTGTCAGCTTTCTCTATTCACTTCCCCCCTACTAATGCAAAACACAGAAACTGGACCTTTTACATCTTGCTATGTGAAAAAGTTTGGTGTCTAGAGGCTTTTTAAGGCCAAACCATTGCACTGTTCTAGTGCCTGCACTTTGGGCGTCCATTGCAAACATTAATAATAATTTATCCTGGTCGGCAACAACCACATATTACTTCTTCCTCTAATATTCCTTTATGGCAGTGTGTTTTCCAAGAACATTGCACATGTCCTCTTAAACACCTGAAATTCACCTCATACACTGCTTCAGAAGGATTTTAAAAACAGCTGGTGTTTATCTCATTGCTATCTCCATTTTTAGCTGCAGTTTGCTGACCTCCATCATTTTATCAAAGATTACATTTTTTTTTTTTTCCTTTTTGCCAGAATACTTACAGCTATTCTCAAGTCTTTTTTAGTCAATGCTGACACTTTGTTATAAGCCACCTGTGAAATTATTAATTTGCTTGTTTTCCATTTGGGTTGCATCCTGCGAGGAGAGACACTGGGTCAGGCAGGACTTTCAGGTGAAAGTGGAGAGGTTGTGCCTTCTCTGGAGGGGATAAGAGGGCAAGGCAAGGCAGCAGACAGGAATGGCTGCAGCAAGGAACCCGGAACTTGCCCTGAAAAGAGACTGCTGAGAAGGCAATGAGAGACAGCAGCCAGACCTTCATGGGCAGGGAGAAATGCAGTCACTGGAGTGGGCACTTTAGATGTGGAATGGATGGAAACAGCCTGGGAAAAGGGCTGCTCACTAAAAGAGATGGTGAGCAAAGGCTGTTTGGTTTATAAATGCATTTAGTCTGTTCTGCAGCTAGATCTCTGTATGTTAGAATAATGGGACATTATGAACATAGGCTTTGCAGATTAAAGGTTATATTTTTCTCCTTTATTTGCTTGTCTTGTCATTGTGAGGGTGCAGACTATAGGGAAAGAAAGTCTGGACACCCTTGTCTTAGAGCTGTGGCTGTTGTGGGCATGGTCCTGCTTTGCAGTGATTTCTCTGCTGGCATTTACTGAAGGCTGGATGTCAGCTCCAGAGAATGTTCCAGCACCTTCTGTGCTGTGAGGGTGCTGAGGCACTGGAACAGGCTGCCCAGAGGAGTTGTGAGGAGTTAAGCCCCGTCCCTGGAAGTGTTCAAGGCCAGGTTGAATAGGACTTTGAGCAACCTGGTCTAGTGGAAGGTGTCTGGGCCCCTGGCAGAGGGGTTGGAACAAGATGGTCTTTAAGAGCCATTCCAACCCAACCCATTCTATAATTCTAATATTTCAACATATGAATAAAAACTAAAACAGTATGAGAAGTTGTGGAGAACAACATGCTCTGAATTGACATTTCATTGCTGGGATCATCCCTGTCTAGCAAAGATGCTCTGGATTTGCTCTCTAGAGGCTGCTGTAAAGTCAAAGGCTTATGATGCTCATAATGTAAATCAAAATCTCATGTATTTCACAGGCTGGCCTTACAGCACCTCTCTTTGCCCTGAGGTGCTCAGCTCCCTGGAGGGCCCAGCTCAATGCACAACTGAGCCTCACTAATACCTGGCAGAAAAAAAGAAATCTCACTGTAAATCTTCTCTGCAGCTACGCATTTCAGATTAGAATAGTGCAGGGCAAACAATAGCAAACAAATCCCTGCTGCTTTTCAACAGAAAGGTAAGATGGTGCATGAACCTTACTCTTTTGGGAGTTTTGTGCCTTTAGATTGGCAGTCGTATTCATGGAGCACTGCAGAGTGGTGAGATTTTCTGCATCAGGATGTCACAGTGCTGTAAGCATGCATCGTAGGCAATTGGTTGCCAATCCCCAGAATAGTGCCAGTTTCAGAAATGAAAGATGTTGGTGGGGGTGCTGCTAACCACACATCTTAGGTTCCAAAAAAATAACATATTACCTGGGCGAAGTCCATCTGCTGAAGCTGTAAAAATTCTGAGCTCTCAAAGGCCATAACAAACCTCACTGTGGAAACTTGGTTCTCCACTATTCAAAGAAATTCTCCCTGTTCAGCACCTTGCCAAATGTCTACAAGGTTCTGGCTTTACAAATTTCTCTCAAGTTCTTTCTTGGTTGCATTTCACTTTTATCCTACTCCTCCAAGACACCAGGTCATCTCTGCTTGTAGCATATCCCATTTTTCCATTTTTAGCTGATTTTTGAGTAGCTGCTCTCTGGCCATTGCTGTTTAGCTGTACCATAGTGTCGTCTGTATTTCTGGACCAAGATCAGGATCCCATTGCAACACAATGTGAACAGGGCAGGAGACAAATCCCTATCCTAACAGCATATCAACAAACCATAACGGAGGGAAGCATAAGAAAGTGGGAAGATGAGCCATAAAGGGGATGAGATTTGGTTAACAGTTGTTGTGACTCAGGAAAGAAGTCAGAGCTGGATAACTGGAGCTGCTGTCTTGCACCCGGAGCCTGGTGGCATAACCCCAGCCCCGTCTGTAGTGTGGTGTGGCAGGTTTGTAAGCATCCCCAGGGTTGGCTGCACGCAGCGTGATTTGAACCAAGACTGCGAATATGTCAGCTCTGATTCCAGGACTCCTCTACAACACTCTCTGTGATTGTTTCCTCAAAAGCAGAACTAAAAGAATTGAGCTCGATAGAAACTATTTTATTCTGTTTCATATGTTTGCGGCTCCTACCTCCCAAGAATCTGTTCAGCTTGCTAAAAAATGAAATTGCTACAGATGGATATTTCTTTCAATTACTGTAGAAACATGTAACAAAGCCTCTGGCATGCCAAGAACCAAGCATCAAAGCTCAAGAGCTTACATATTCTATTAAGTGGTTTAATATTGTAGAGAAGAACAGAAAAAATACAGTGTTTTGTCCCTCATGGCCTTCTTTAGGAGACCAAAAGGTTGCCGTTTTTCTGGTCTCCCTGCTCTAATATTAAAACACTTAATAGAATATGTAAGCACTTGAGCTTTGATGCCTCTTTCTTGGCATGTACAGTTCATACTGGTTTGATGGTTTGGGGTGGTCTGGGGGAGCTTATTCTCCCCTCCTGTTGAGATACCACAGGAAATACAGGACTGGTGCACAGACCCTTCCTTGCTGTCCTGGGTGTAGCTGCTACTTGCACTGCTACTCATAACCTCAAAAAACTTTTCATTCAAAGGGAATGGTTGCAGCAAAGGTGAGTGGATGAGCTCACAGCTCCTACTCTACAACAGAGACTTTCTGTTGCATAAATCCATCTGGGGCTGCAGACTGAGACACACACAGCACCAGGAACACAAAAAAAGATGAGCATTGCCATAGACCTGAGCTGTCCTGCAGCCCAGTAAGCACAGATCATCTTATTGTCAGCATGGGCTGACCAAGAGGCTGTTTCATCGCATTCCCATCTTCCAGCACTACACTCCTGTGCTAGCCATGCATGCACGAGAACTGAAACAGCAAAAAATCACCCCAAAACCTATCTTATTTTCATTTATTTTTCCATGCACACATGATCCAAATTAGAACGGAGTGAGAGTAGGAAGTCCTGCTCCATGGGAAGTTTTTTCAGACTTTGTTGGAAAACATGAGATAAAAAAAGATTCGATTCATTAAAAAAGCAAACTGTTTTGCAAATGGCTTTGTTGGTTTGAAGGCTTGGTGCACTCAGATTGCCCAGGACAGGATCCCAGACATGCACCAGCCGTGTGACTCCCATATTGTGCCACAAGTTTCAGAAATAAGCTGGATATTTCCAACAGAAAAAACCCCCTCTAACCTGAAATGAAGAATGAGAAGAAACCCAAACTGCACTTCAGCAGAGATAATGATGTTGTAGCAAAGCACTTTTGATTAATACAGCAAAAAAGTAAAAAGGGCTGCAGTTCTTATGGGGGAATTGGCCAAGAGGAATACTAAATATAGTACTTTATTAGGATTAAATATTGTGGGGTGGATTGAAAGGACCCAAGACAAGAGTGAAAAACAGATCAATTTGGGTAAAAGAAATATTTAATTATCAATATTTTGAAACAGCTTCAAAAATTCCTCTTCAGGCAACTTGAACTATTCTCACAGAATCATCTGTTTTACTGAAATTCCAGATCACTTTGACTGAAAATTGTTTTTTCAACTTGCTCTAAGAAGTATTGATAATGATTTCAATGCTGTATCTTTCATTCATCTCTCTTTTCAAGGTTGGATCCTTCTCTCACTCTTACTGCTTTTATATCAGTACAACTTCAGGCATTTGGACACCTAATAAAGACACAAATTGGTCTATGGCCTGAAAATATGCCAAGATTTTCTATTTTTAGCAGCAGGGAAAAGGAATAAGTATTTCCTAAATCGTGCACTCACCCTCCATCAGCTTAACACCAGCCTAAATCAATCTCTCTTCAAATGTTTTGTGATTGCTATAATGAAATACTCTGGCTGTGTATTAGATGTGGAAACATGTTCTTAAGCCTTGTTTCTAATTTTAGAATGAGTATTATGAGGGATTTCTATTCCTTGCTCATTTAAAATCTGGTTTAATAGCTGTAGAAGAGGCTATTGAAGGAGATCACCAAAATATTCAGCTGAGCTTTGATAAACCTGTGTTTCTCTAATAACATGAGGGGAATTAATTGTTTGTAAAGTTTCTTTCCTTCCTTCTCCCATCTGCAGTTTAGGCAAGTTCTTAGCCTGAAGGAGTTTTTAGCTACACTGTTGAGTATATCCAACAACAACAAACATTTAGAACTTCACACACCATCTCTAGAGCTCTTCAAAAACTTGTTGACAAATTCTTGTCCGTGCCAGAAAATCTGTGTTAAAATCACAGATCAGAAATCACAGAATGGCTGAGGTTGGAAGGACCCTCTGGAGCTCATCTGCTCCAACCCCTGTGCTCAAGCAAGGACCTCCCTTAAACCATGTCCAGACAGATTTTTAATACCTCCAAATGGGAGAATCCATAACTTCCCTGAACAGCCTGCACCAGTGCTCAGCCATCCTCACAGTAAAAAAGAGTTTCCTCATTCTTGTCTTGTCCCTGGACAAAAGTTGTGCAAAGCATGTATCAGTTTGGTTTTTCAGCAAACTAGAATACTATGCACATCACACAACTGGTATGCATAGTAAACAAAGAATCCACAATGAGAATTGTCTACGTTGCAAAATAGGAACAGAAAATAGAAAGCTTTTACACTGGCAGTACCTTGTTTTGTAAGTTTTAAATATTATAATGCAAATAACATTATTTTTTTAAGATACTTAGATTTTTGTATCGTTTAAGATAATTTAAAGTTTGACAGTGCTAAGTATGATGATACTGTGATAGAAGAATAACAGAAATGAGACATTAAACAGAAAAGTATTCAGTGTACACTGCTGAATGCATTGTATTTTTATATCATTTCTAATTACATATTAAATTTCTAAGTACATATTTTTAAAAAGCAGAAAGCCCAGCGTGGTTAGGTGCTAGGGCTGGTTTTGACAGATATCCATGTACACTAGTGCATTATAACTACTGCTTCAGGATGCTAATGAGTCAACATAAACATTTTAAATCATAACTTCGCAGCTTTTATGTTTGCTTTGCCTGCTTCTTAGACACACTAAAACATTTTAATAAAGCTTTGCAATTCCAGATTATAGGACTTTCATGGAGAAGCCCTCAAAGCACTTCACAAATTCCATTCACAAAACCCTGTGGATAAAGATTATCCTCATTGTACAAGATCAGTAAATTAAGAAACAGGGTTTCAGTAATCTGCTTAAAGTAACTGTGGAGTACAACTCTCACTTCTTAATTTTATCCCTTGTTCTAATAATTTCCTTTTGTATCCTCATGTATTATTCCTAAAAATATGCTTCAAATGTCAAGTGACGTTAATTCATAAAATCTGTAGAAGTAGGTTTGAAAGAAGAGCCTTGTGTAGTGATATTTCTGTGTTCAGCCCTGGCTTCCTACAACTGTAGTTTAGCCTCAGAGCTGCAACACCTTCAGCAATGCTTCCCCCTGGGGTACCTGCTCTCCTTGTCTACAAGGAGAGGCTGCATCAGTCAGGCTGTGCTGAGGGACTCCCAGGAGGGAATAAGGTTTTTTTCTGGCCTAAACTTATTGTTTGTTTATATATAAGTCCCTGTTCTTCTTTGCTCTTTACTTGCTCTTCAGGTACAAATCTCAAACTTTTTACCAGCCAGCTACTGCCAATTTCTTCTGTATCTCCTCTCAGACTGTTGTTCTTAGCATGATTTTATTCCATTGTCTAGCATGTCTCCTGCTCTTTTACATAGCTGAGGAGAGATACTCAGTAAGATTAAAGCCCAGCAATGTTTTACTGTCATTAGAAAGGGGCTGGAGGATGGAACATCACCTTTTCTTACCACAGTGGATCTCAGCCTGTCTTTAAAATGACCAGAGCACAATCAACATTCAGTAATATTACCAGAGTAAAACCCTAGCATGTGGTTGAATGAGACATAATATGCTGATCATAACAAATTCAAAAGAGGTGCAGTGACCATGCCTTGTATTTGCTAAGATTACACAAGTCCCAGGCTTATCATCGGAGCTGTGGCCACTGTACCAATCCCCTAGAGCACTGTAACTTTAAGGTGTCCTTAAATAACTTGCAAAATCAGCCTAGAAAGAATAAAGATCAGATAGAGAAAAAAATTCTATTATGTAAGACATCAGTATTCTTTTAGTCTAGCCTTTTTTGTGGTTGAGCTGAAACAAAAGAATACATATTTCCAGAGAAAGGAATTAAAAGAGCAGATTTTAATGTAGAAATCCAGCAAGACTAAATGGTACTTTTTTTTTTAATTGCTGAAGATTGTACACGAGTTTATGTAGCTAATAGCCCACATCCAGGAACTATCACAGGCTAATAGACTTCAGGATTGTATATTTAAATACTGATGGATTGTTAAACATAGGATGTTACTGAGTAGTCTAAATCTTTGTGAAAACCCTTAACAGTCTCATCCTGCTACTGCTGCTGTTATTAGACACAATGCTGGTATCACAGTCCAAGGCATATCCTCGAATGGATTCTGTTACCTATGTTCCTGTGTAGTAATTTGGTCTTCAAGTATTCCTTCTAAATCAATATGAGTCATATGGCCCTGACTTGAAAAAACATAAAAGCATTTTAAGACTCCTATATTGGTTTGTCATCTTCCAGGAAGGAATTTTGGTCACATGATCAGAAGAACAATTCTGTTTGATCTTGAAGCACTCATTCATGAGAATTATCTCTGTGCCTGACTTCTCATAGTGTAACATCCCCTCTGATAACTCTTGCATCCTCTCAATCTGCATAGGTCTCATAACTCTTTGGATTTTGCCTAGTTTTATTGAACAGAAACATGTATAGGGCTGTGATTTGGAAAAAGGGTCTTGTTGATGATTAAAAGTAAAGAACAGTGCTTGGTTCTCTATGTACTGTGATTCATTAACTTGCTAATCTCATCTCCTTGACCTTGTACAAACATGTGCAAGGCTGTCCTAAGTAAGGACTCTGACATGCTGAACTGTACGGAATACCAGGCATTTAAATGGTAGAAACAAAATTCAGAATTTTGGTGGTGGCACCATATATGGCAGAAAGACGACATTAGTATTTAGAAGATCCGACAGAGACTGCATCTCTAGCAGGTGATGAAATTGTTTGGCAGAAAGCAAATAAAGAAAGGAAATATCTTCTTACAGTAAAGAAAAACTTGAGAGTTGGCAAGGAGCTGAATAAAGAGACTCCCTAAGCGACACCAAACTTTTCTATTGTAATTCTTCCATCCTCTAAGATTAACTGTTTGAAAATCCAATTAGTCCCTCAATAATCATGACTGTTATCTAATGATGAATAAACCATCTGCAGAAAATATTGCAATCACAGGCACAGCTGTTACCATATGCTGAAATTTTCTTACATGACCTTGGTTGCTACAGCACCTACCAGCTGAAATAAGACATGGAAATATTGCCAGCTTCAATTAGACTAGCAAGCTGTTCCTTTCCCAAGGCTGTTGAGGCACTTCAGCCATTAACATAAAACACAAACCAAGGCGTTATTACAAATTTTGATTACTCGTTCCTAAGCTGAAGAGGTGAAATTCTGGAAAGAATTTCAGTTCATCCTTATTAACGCGGCTAAAAATAGAAAACTCAATACTTGATTTCAAAAGATCCCCAATTATCTGTTGCTTTTAGAAATGGAATCTTAAGCCTGGAGTGGGAGGGGGTGCAGGAAGCAGAGAGGCTCTGGCAATGAGCTGCCTTGGGTTTGTTTAGAACAAAGGCACAAAAGGGGATTTTTGGCAAAGAAATCTGGCATGCTTTTCCCTATTCAACAGGTAGGAAGTATGTGACCTTGTTTACTGTTTGTCTACCATGAGGTCTATTTCTAGCAACCTGAGACATTTTAATAAAAGTAATCCTTTAAAACCTTTCCAAACCTAAACTTTCAAGCATGCATTTGTAGTAAGGAGGTGCCAGCTTGATTATGTATGCCTTTGTCAAGTAGTAAATATTTTAATCTTTTGGAGATTTTATGTTAGCCCTTCTAATCCATGTAGCCCTTTCTATATTATACTAATACTAAAAATCTGAATTTTGATATAAAACTAAACAAGCCTAATGAAACCAGTGTAATTTCTTATGCCAGGAAAATTATTTTGCCTTTTAATTGCTTAAATTATCCATTCAGTTTAATGTAATGCAATAAAAGAATAAAAGAGATGGAGAGAATGAGAAGTGTGGGTTGAATTACAGTGCCTGCAAGCATTCCCAGATCTATTTTGTTTTATAGATTGCTCACTAATGGTTCAGTGTGTGATATCAGTATTTAAAATCCAGTTTCCCCAGTAATTTTTATAGTATGACTGAGTCACACGGCCTTTTTCTTTGCTCTTGGAAGGCTGAAACTAATTCTGTAAGGGGGGTCTGTGGCGAAGATAATGACTCTTCTGACTCATTTTCCATGGACATTTTCTAATACCTACTTAAAAAAATAATGTTTCTGCAAACAGTCTAATTGCTGAATTTATTGCGCTAGGGATACTAAAATTGCTCATGGGATGCTCACTCATTATTTCTAACTTTTAAATCCTTCTTCTATCTGCTAATAGTGTCACCTGAAGTTACAAGTACATTAAATGCATAGCTACAATAATTTCCATAACAGAAAAACTTTTTACATAACTTTGACGGAGAGAAAAAGTGGTCTATACTGAGATATGGTCCAGCTTCTCAGTAGGTAGGGAAGAAACGGAAAAACAGAATTAGCCAGTCACATATATTGCCTGGCTTCTACCTATACCACAATCTTCTTTTTCATTCATTGCATTTGTAATTCTCTGCTTTTTATCACCTGCACAATGAACTCCCATTTTCTATTTCAGTATCCCTTTAAAGCGCATTCCAAGTGTCACATTAAAGAAGTAGAAAATGTCTGTCCTGTTCAGACCAAGAGCTCGTTCACACAGTGTGGTATCTGACCTTCACTTTCCAGGTCTGTGCTCCACGAATACACCAAAAGCACCGGAGGAGCTTTTGCTAAGTATCTTATTGTGTGCCCTGTTAAACAAAACAGTCACACTTAATAGATATCAAACAATTATTAGCTTGTTTGCTAATAACTTTTTATAGTAAGGCAAACTCTAACTTAGGGAGGGCATTGGGAATTTTGCTACTGACTTTGCAAAAGCTAAGACTTTCCTCTCTAAGATTACAATGGAATTATGCTGGCATATGCTTTAGAATGCTTGCAATTATCACTAGTTCCTATGATTAAAAAGCTCAATGCATGAATCAATTATTTTTAGTGCAGTTTGAAGAGTGTGTGTGTTTGCATGTAAATCCATGTATAACTAAGCATACTGACATTGGAATATTAACCATATATTAACCTTAAAGCTTTAAGAACTGATTGTAATCTCTTACTAATGCAACAAACTCAAACTGCAACTACTTCATGATTACAGTTTAATAATTCTGTATCCTTTTTGCAAAGTCTGCTTATCCTGCTGGTTAGGCCACTGCAGAAATCAATCCACACCTTCCTCAATAGAGACAAAAAACTTCTGAATCAATAACCAGCTGAGACAACCTTAAGTGATTTTTAATTAGAAGGGAATACTGTTTTGTATAATTCATATGTGTGTTCTAATGCTGTCAGGGAGGCACAAAGCAGAAAAAAAGTCCCCAACTATTTTCTAGATGTAGATAGACCACCTTTTGGCATCACTTAAGACATGGACACTTGGACTAGCACAGGGACAGTATCTGACACGAGGAAGACTTTTTCAGTCTTACATTTCTAATTAATGTGTTCACACACTTTGTGTTGACAGATGACAAAAATTGTTTTTGCAGTGGTTTTACAGATGTGTACCTTATCATATTCTCTTTGCCAGTCTTATGAGAGTGGAGGAAAACAAGACTGATCTATTTATAATTTAAAGAGTTAGGAACCTTGCCATGTCTGGGTATCACTTATTTCAATAGACATATTTGTAACCCTTCAAACGGCCTGTAGTTTTTCAGGGACCATATATATTTTAGAGTGATAAGTGATTTATATTCTCATTGTTCTGCTTATGAGAGTATGGGGATGCACACCATTAGCACCTGTTTGAAACATAGTGCACTAGAAACTGAGTCCAAGGTTATGCTGAGAGAAGAAGGTAGAGATATGAGTTACAAAACTGCTTTTTCTGTTTGTTTCTTTAAAACTCTTTCATTATCATTCTTAATGGTGTATTTCCATCACAATGGCACCCAATTGTTTACTGCCTGAACCTGGCCTCTGTGCTGCTGCCTCAGCAAACTTTCGTATTTGGCTGCTTCACAAAGTTATTTCTATTTGGGTGAAAAATTGGTTTCAAAGTATGTTCAGGATCTATCTTTTCTTTCTGCATATTCCCTCCAATTCAGCCATCTGTGCAAATTAGCAATCCTGAAATGCTTATTAGAGCTTTTTCCTCCTCCTTGATTAACACTTCTTGCATTTAATGAAGTCACTTATAAATTGTGGATCAAATGTTCAGACCACTTATGTCACCTGACACAAGTCTAAGAAACATGAGGATAATTCCCTTCAAATCTGGGGCTCTGAAGAACCCAAAAGAGTGAGTGAATGGCAGAGGTGCAATTCCAGTTTGTGACCTGGCAGACAGCAAAACCTGCCTGTCTGGAAAAGGTGAAACATCTTCAGCTGTCTCAAATCCTGTCTGTCTCATGGGCTCAGGCCTTTAATTGCAAGCACAGGTTGGATGACACCATGAAACCTGGATTCACAAATCTGGGGGTTTTAGGAATGTAGGCAGGCATGCAGAGATTTAGCCTGAGGAGAGTTGTGAACATAAAAAACCCCTTTTATGTGGTTCTACCTGCAGCAGGGCTGAGCGTGGAGGGGGACCAGCACTCACAGTGTCTGAAAAAAGCTACAACATGAACGTGTCCATCAGGAATGTGCTCTGGAGAAGGAGGACTGAGGGCTCAGAATCAAAGATGGGGGAGCAAGGACCAGGGTCCAGTACACTCTGATAGAGGAGCCCCCAATGTCGTTTTTTCAGTCAAGGATGGGACATGTGTTCAGATATTATACACTTTGAGAAGAAGATTCATTTACCTCCTAAAATTATCCAGTGAAGTCAAACTTCTGGAGGTTCAAATTGTGAAAATTAAAGTTCAAGGAAAATGCGATGAAATCTCAAGTTGTTTAGTGATGCCAGATGTTTGAAATAGCCCTGAATTATTCTTCTCTTCCTCTCCCTTTGCCAATATTGTGAAAAGGAAGGGATTCAGAATTGGGTTCACCTACAAGCTTGGAACATAACCCCAAGAAATATTTTGCGGAGAGCCACTGTCAGAAGACAGGAAAGATATGTTTCATTCTTTATACAAAAATCTCTTTACACTCATTTTTCATCTGTGAATCCAACACCGCAGACAGTCTGACCTAGAAACATACATCTTTTATTTCCAGGTGTTGTAATTCCTGCTGACAGCTTGATTCTAAAGATCCACTCTGTAGGCCAGTGTTTCTTAATTTCATTTAATTGAATGACTGTAAGGATGTTTTTAGGAAAAGAAAAACACAGACCATCCCTACAGTGTTCCCACAATTGTCTTCATTTACAAGCAACTTAAAATTAGACTAAAGTTTGAATGTTCATTTATTACGAAATGAAAGTCTGTTTTCTTGGAAGTACGGGGAATATTTGTGGTTTCTTTCAAATTTCACAGACCAATGTATTAAACTCTACCAGTGATGCATAAAGCACAGTTTGAGAAACACAGCCCCCAAGAGCTAGTTGAGACACTGTGTTGTATGCAGATTGAACAATATCTTGGTTCCTAGGATGGTTGTCTACTGTATTCATGTGTTGATGACCACATTTGATCCCTTGACTGCTCTCCCTGATGCATCTGCTTAAAAGTAAGCCAATCAAATTGTATCAGGCAAGCAGCTTGTTGCTGCTGCATTCATGAAATTTGGCTATTAACTGTCTTATATCAACAAGCAGCTGCAACCAACACTGGGTAAACTCTGAAGTTTGGCAAGGTTGCCGTTGTCATCTTAGCAGACAGAGAGAGAGTTTTGCAGCAGCCATGTGAGGGAGTGCACAAATTTCTCTTTTGCCACCCTGCCCAATCATTTGAGGTAAAAAAGGGGTCTTCACTGGAAAATGAAATTTAAAAATGGTGATCTAGTACCAACGTAAACCCAAAAACCCAACACAAACCCTACACCTTTCTGAATCCACAGGCATTCAAAATTCAGTCAGATACATGCAGAAAATAATTTGACAGATGAAGAAACTCCCATATTGAGCCTGGCAAAGCTATTGCCTTGACATAATTCCTCCTTAAGGTTCTGAGATTCAAATGCTTCCCTCTTGGAAAAAAATACCAATCCAGTTATCTTCCTTTGCTCCCTTGTATTTCTGGTTTTCTTTTATCCTGCTCATTCAGAAGCTGATTAGCTTTGCAGTTTTTCTTCCCCTGCTTAGGAAATAGATAGCCAGAATTGTAACCCTCAGCTTTCTGTTTCAGTCTTGTCAATGAATCTCAATCAATTTTATTTTTTAGAAATAGTGGTAAGGCACTAACTGTGCATATTATTAGAACCTATTTAAAATCATTGGGACAGCTGTTTTAGAACATATTTCCTTGAAAATAATTTTCAGCCTGAAAAGCAGGATTAATTAGCTTTGCAATGACCTACATAGATTGTTCAAAGTGCCTGATTGCTATCAGCCATCCAAGGAAAAAGCTAAGCAAATTGCACTATGAGTTGATCTCATACAGGGGGTATGGAAAAAGAGAGTACCTTATTTACAAGGTAAAAAAAAAAAACTTGCTAACAACATCAAACAATCTACTAACATCATCTGGCAAGTCATTTGAATTTATATTCAAAGAAGAGATATTAGAATCTGAGGGACACAGTAATAAAATAAAATAAGATCACTGTCATTATTATGAGCAGGAACTGCCAACAGTCTCTGATTATTTTACTGTTGTATGTCTATCTGTCAAAAGAGGTAAATATGTGTTTAGTTTGTCTCTTTCTTGTCATACAGCACCTCATTTTTTTTGTCTGACATTTTGCAACTGTAAGTAATCTAAAATTCAGTCTTTTTTGGTGTATTTTTATCCCAGTAGAAGACTGTCAGGGTAGCCTTAAGAGCTGCTCAGTGAGCGAGATATAGGGCCAGGAGAATCTGTCCTTCCATCACTCAGATCAGCAAGGCTGAGAAAGCACCAGGAGGGACCAAGGGTTGCACATGCCTGCTCAAAGTTCAACAGAAATGTGAATGTGGCTTAAGTGCTGCTCTTTGGTGCTTAACCTGATGTTTTCAACACTGCTGAGTGGAGAAACACCTGCTCCTACCTGCCCATTCTCTTTTTGGTGAGGTCTTTCTGGTCTTCTTCATTACCCGGGGGGGATCTGATGACCTGAAAAAAATCTTAATGTCAGGTGCAAACATGCAAATTTCCCTGGGCACATCCTTCCTCAGATCATTAATGATGTATAAAACTAATACCACCCCTTTATGGACTCCATTTTTTCAATAATAATATACATGAAAAATGAGACCTATGAAGTCACACATCAGGTGGACAATTCTAATGCAGCAAGATCATAAACTGGAAGTTTTATATAATTTTTACTGAATCTAGCATGTACAATCCATGTGCAGCAATGAGAAGTGGTACAGTGCAGAACAGAAGATCTTTGTGAGTGCTGTTAAGAAGGCAAAGGCTCATCTATCCAGACCACTGAGAATTTGCAGTGCATCTGCCCTCCTGCAGTCTGCATAACATGCCAGAAGTTTTTTTCAAATGGCTGGAAGGTACTCACAGAGTGAAAGAGGTGGGCTTTGTCTAGTGATTAAATCGGCAGAAGGAGTCCAGGTTAGGATGGACTTTATGTTCACGGCTTTATTATTTATCTTCAATGCTCATAAAATTACGCTGCACCCCTTGGGGAAGTCAGAAAGTTTTGCTCCTTAACATTTGCAGGGTTCAGAGCTGAATATGAAAATGGTATTGAGTTACAAAGTAAAATCATAACAGTAAGCATTTCCCTGAGAAGCCAAGTCTAAACCAGATCCAAAATATGTCATCTCCCTTGAGCTCTGTGTTACATCTGTAAGACCAGATACAAAAAGCTTGGTAAAGTCTCTCTGCGTAGCTAAGAGGCTGAAAAAGACAAGGCCAAAGGAGATACAAAAATTATCCAGCCAAATTGCACAGTCTGCCTGCAATAGCACAGAGACTAAAAGTACTAAGAGCCTTAAGGCTGATTTTTGAAGCTGTTATAGGCACCAGCTTGGGCAAAATAGTTAAGTGTTTGACCCATTTGGGCTCCAGAGCTTCTGCCCCACTGTATCTGTCTCCTTTAAGACTAAAGAGAGCTTTACCTTCCTGCAACAAGAGAGTTGCCAAGAGAGAGGCATTGTGAAGCACCAGGCTCAGAGCTGTGTCTGAAAGGCACCAGAATTGGGATTCTGCAGAAAACACCAAGAATCAGTCGGGATTCAGAGCAGCAAAGTTGTTTCCACAGGTAAGCAAAGGGAGCACTGAGCTGTTGCACACCAGCTCAGCTGTAGGAGGAATGAGGTTCTGGACTGATCCCATTTCAAAATCGGTGGGGGTGGGGGAAGTAATAATCGTAACAGCAATTTTTTTTTTTCAGGAAGACTGAACACAGGCAGTGAAGAAAATAAGGGCTGGCAGCAATTTATGCGAGCTATGATCTCCCTATTCTTGTAGACAAGATCGGCAGATAAAGACAAACTTTTAATCAATGTCAGTATAAAATTTCCTCCTACTCATTTTGCTATAGTCTCAGAAAACAACAGCTCAGTCAGGTAGAGCTCCTCTTGTCTTGGGGCAGAAGGATGCTCCAGGACAAGATTTATTCCAGTCCCATTTTCTGCGGTAATAATTTAGAGGAGTTACGAAAGATCTTAAAAGTTCACTCATGAAAGCTAAGTGTTTCTGTAGAATCTGATAAATTTCATAATCGTTTCAGACACAAGAAGAAACTGCAGCTCTGTGTGGTAGAAAGACGGCTCACTGAATGTTGTTCATTTGGAAATATCCTAGAGGGAACGCTATAATATAAATTGGTTTATGGCATTAATAAGGAGAGAATTCAAAGGATTATTGTTGGCAGAGGAGAATTTAACCTGGCCCAAAACTTTGAAATTACCAAAAGTAATAGAAGCAGTACTCAAAAATTACAAGATATGTGAGTATAACTCAGAGACAATCAAACTGCTTCAGTAAACAAAATATGAAGCCAATTGGAAGGAACTTGCTCTCCTGAGGGTTGTTTCCATGTGGAAGAGCTCATTTTACATCAGGTTGTCAGCATAAAATGGCCCAATGTCCTAAGTGCCTGAAGATACGAGGCTAGGCAAGAAAATGCAATGGTGACTGTCAAGCAGCATTTCAAACTCGGGGTAAAGGATAAGGAGGCAAGAGAAGGAGGGGGAAAAGGTTGAACAGTGATGGGAAGGCACACATTTCACCTCCTAGGTGGAGGACTCTCTGCTTCCCCTGGGGCCAAATAAGTTTTGGTAGCCTGAGGTCCAAGGCAAAGTCTGTTAGGCAGCAAGCACTCCAAGGAGCTAAAGGATAATCTCTCTTATTTTATGAGCACGAGGCCATGTTCTTCAGATGCAGAACTGATCCAGCCACATGTAGGGTAACTGTGGAAAACAGATCACTGTGCAAGGTCTGCAGTGAGGCAGCAATAGATCTATCAGTATTGACCATAAGAGATTGCAGATGGCTCCATGTGCCCGCTGGAAGAGGCTGTAACAGGCTCCCTCAGCTAGATTCCAGAGCAAGCCTTCTGTGCAGGGAAACAAACTGAATGAGGCAGGAAACAGAAAATTAAGAGAAAACACACATTTAAATCAAAAGTTACTGAAGAAAGCAAAGAACAAGTCAAAGTCTGGGCTTAAATGAAGCATTATTTTTATTCAAGAAATGAAATCTCTCTATTTGACAAAACATGCTGGAAAACAAGGAAAAAGGAAGGGGTGAATGACAGGAAAGCCATCAGTGTCTAATCCACTATCAAACATTCCGAGCTTAGCAACATCCACAAAAATTCTGCACAGCCACCAAAAATTTTATTGGTGTGTGTATTGAACAACAAATACACAGGAGAGTGTTGATTACTAAGAGTTCTGCTGATGTTAATGATAAAGAAATGGACAATTTGATAAAGAGACACAAGAGGTGGTTTTACAGACTGTTTCAGTTATTAACATACTCTGGTTTTGTATATCCCTTGCTATGCTTTCCCTACTTCTTTAAGTTCATGGACTTCCTGAACTGATGTTTTGATCCAGACTGACATGTTTAATTAGTGTATGCCCTGTGAATCTGTTTATTTCTTTGCTAATTTTGTTTGCTCGTTTTTGAACTTACATGGAATTGTTGTCTCCTTAACATAATCTGCCAATGAGTTGCATAATGTAAATATTAAAGTTTGTGAGAGGTACTTTTAAAAACTACTTATTTTCATTGCTTTGAGACTTCCATGTCTCCACACTCGTATAGAGAGAGAAAGGCTCAATAGCATTCCTATTCATTACATCACTGTAAATGTTTTTATAGATGTTTCCTTTGCATGTTGAAAAGTCCTTTCTTTGTTGTTTCTTTAAGTGGACATTATTTCAAATTTCTGGTTTTCCTAGTTCTTCTCTATACCTTTCCTAGATCTACTTTATCTGCTTTAGTTCCAGTTCTACCATATGGAATGACCAGATCTACACACGCTGTTCAAAATATACAGCATTCAAAGCAGCCTATTGACATCTTGTCTGCTCTCAGTAATTCTCCAAAACAGTTCCTCTCTCTTGGAAGATAATGCCAGGATTACTTCCGATTCAGAATTTCAGATTACTTTCCTACTATGCCTTCATCCTGTTTAAGAGTTCATGTTGCAACTTGATCATTTGTGAACAAGATAATTTCTCTGGCAGATTCCCTCGTCACAACATCCCAAAATTCTACTTTTTTTCCCATATTTAGTGTCCTTTGCTCTTCCTTTGGTAGAATTTATGCCCTTTTCTATTTCCCTCAACTATATATGACTTCCGCCTATTTGGGAGGATGTATTTTTAAGAGCTACTTTCGTCTTTAATTTGGCTGTTTCATGAAGCTGAATCCTTTTTATTTTGTGGTTGGGCTTTCATTGAATGGTTCTGTTTTCATTGAATGGTTCTGTTTAATTAGCACTGTTCATTAGCTTCAATCCTCTGATGTGGTGGTTTTAAACTTTCTCCATGTGAGCTATAAAAAATTTGTCCTTCTAGCTGCTCCTTTTTAGCTTCCTGTTAACTAGCTTTCTCACGTTAATATGTAGTCCTACTTAAGAAAAAAATGCTATTGCTCTTATTTCCCTTTCCTTCAATTCAGTTCCACATACTCATAGGAAAATATATTACAGTCAAGTTGCAATGTTCCTTACATAAAATGTTTTCGGTGGGGGGTTTTGTTTGTTTGTTTGTTTGTTTGCTTGTGGTTTTTGTAAGGTTTGGTTTGGGGATATATTTTATGCAGATAAAAATTAATTAGTTATAAAAACAAGGATTTCAAGACCTTTTCAAAAGCAAAATCCTTTCTGGATGAAGACAAAGCCTGCCTTTGTATAGTGAAGAAGTGGATTTTTCTGCATGGTAAAGATGCAGTTGCTCCTCTGCATTCTCTTGTGTACATTGGATTGACCTTAAAGAAAAAAATATCCCTGACTGCCCTAAAAAAGTATAAAGAGGTATAAAAGGTTGAAAGGCAGGTGATGTCTGTGGAGCCACTGCTGCCCTTAACAGTAGCCAGAGAGCAGGAAAAGCCATGGCTCACCACAGCTTCTTAGTCAGGGACCCGGGTGAAACGACCAATGTAAGTTATTTTAGTCAAATGTAACACTTTTGAATTGGAATAGGAGAGTTAGCTCTGTTTACCTTAAACAAATCACAGTTATTTGCTATTTGATTGCTGTAAATGAGAAAAACTGGATATCCCACACCCCTGCAACTTTTTCTGGACAACCTTAATCTTCCAACATTCCCTTAAAATTACATTTCATTGGTGTTAAAGTAAAATCATGTGGCATACTCCCTGTCCTGATTTGAGATTTGTCACATAATATTATGTACTGAAATTTTGCTAAAGTGTGCCTATTTTACAGCCCAAAATAAACCCTCAGGCTGCTATGAGTACATGTTGTCCCTCACTCTTATTTTCTTCTTGAGTTCTGATTTTGCCATTTTGGAAAACACTGGCAGCAAAGACCATAATAAATGGAAATAATGTCTGAGTGAAAATTGCAGGAGCACAACTTTTCCACAAGTTATATCATACACTCATTGTTCATTGTTTCTCTATATAAAATGTTTCCTGACAACCTATAACATCAGGGCCAAGACTAACTTGTTTTATGGCAGCAACTGATGCATATAATTAAAATTAAAATCAGAAGATTTGCAGGCATTGTGTGCTTGGAAAGGGAAATAGACCAAGAGGTATTTGAAGATCTCTTCAAATTCATACAAGAAACATCTGTGATGAAGTAAACACAGCAAGGAGCTTTTGCTAGTGACATAAATAGGATCAGATATTAAAGATCTGGATTTTAATGTTCTTGGTACTTGGAAACATGAGCAAAGCTCACAAAATCTGAATTTAAAATATAGAATTGAAGTAAGTTATAGAATTTGCAATTTTTTAAAAAATCCCACTTACACACAATATTCAATAATTATACTGAAAATTTTACTTTATCTATAATCAGCTAATAACTTTCTCTGATAACTCTCAGGTATTCATTTCATATAGTCAATAAATGTTACATACAGTAAAATGAGTAGGATGAAAATAACTTAAAGGTGATATCTCTCAGAGCTTGTACATCTAAGTAAAAAGCAGAATCAGCAAAACTTGCAAGATTACCAAATTAAACATTATAATCAGTGTAAATAACATGGACAATTCTTTACAATTTTTTTTTTTGTTTGTGTTCTTGTGCCCTGGTTATGATAGAGGGTCAGAGAAAATGAAAAACAGTCTTTGCTCTGTGCTACAGAATAATTTGCATGGTCTCATTACCTTGTCTTCTCTCCAGGCTTCTCACCTGTGTATAAGAAAAACAAGATGTCAATAACTTGGTCAGAAGTGATTAAAGTTAACTTAGGCGCCCAAGTGCAAACCAAAATCATCCTTCGCTGCTAAAACATCTGACATTTGCCAAAGCTTTGCAGTTCACCGAGCATATAGGATTGTACCTATAAACATGGTGAATACCTAGGCACTGCCCCTGAGTATTCTAGATCTCAGTCAGGTTTTGGTAGAGAAACCATAGAAAAAATCCTCCTAAAATTTCAGTCCAAGTGGTAAAATCAGAGCATGCCTAATGTGCTTACTAGTTCTTTTCTTCAGAAAATGCAGTTTGGGCTGCTACTTTCTTGTAAGATTAAGAGAAGCATCTCTTAATATTGCTCTTCAGAATATTTATCCAGGAGATGGGAAATCTAGGAGGAAGAGAGAATAGAAAAGAATATGAAGAATGATCAAATGTGAAAATGCAGGATGGGTTAATTAGAAGCCACACAGAAATTCTGTAGAATAAGAGTTAAGTCTTTAAGGCTGTTTTTTTAATAACATCTGCCAGAGAAAAGAGTGAATGCGATCAAAGTGATTTTCTGCTGCATGTAGTTCCTTGATTCTCATAAAATCACTCTGCTTGGATAGCAGCTGGTGGAATGGGAGCTGAAATTCTGCCTCTAAGAACAATTTAATGGGCAGTTTTCACATTAGCAAATATGCAGTTCACAAGACTAGCCAGCAGAGAGCAACACTATTTAAATTTGAACTGAGCATGATATCTTGACAAATTAATTATTACATTACTGTGCATAAAACTGTATAATGCAGCACGTTAAATGTAATGCTCTGTTACATTAGTCACAGCCACTCACTGCCAATGCATTCCGATGTAATGTCTAACCCAGAAAAACATGTATGCAAATCATCTGCATACTTGCTTTTAATTTGCATGATCTTGAAGGGTTCTTCTGAGGTTATGATGTATGGCAAACTTGCAAAATTAAACACAGATGTACTTTTATTTCACATACAAAATTTAACTGCAAAGCTTTAACAAGGAATTTGCACAATGAAATTATTCCCTCTAGCCACCTTAAGGGTCAGATGGTTCAGAACAAACTCAGTTTGTTCAAGGTATATCGGGCAAATAAAAGCCATCTGGTTTATCTGCAAGTTTTTCTGTATCTGTTTGTAGAAAAAGTTTACCATCTCCTTTACATGGCAGCCCTTGAAAATTCCCAGTCTGGAATTACTCCGTCACTCTCTTGGCGCAGCCACTGGACAGCAGTTATTAAAACTGCCTGTGTGCTTTAGGTTGGGGCATTGGTGAGGTGATCTGCTGCACCCTGTCACCCCAAGACATGTCCTTTAGGCTAGGCAATTACTTTCTTTCCCTTGTCTTTGTTTCTTTCAGCTTCCTAAAGATGTAGGGAGCAGCTTAAAATCCAGCTGTACCAAGAATGGCAGAGTAACAGGCTTCCCCAGATGGTGGGAAAGCCTCATTACTCTGGCATCGTGTCTATTCCAGTCTACAGATTTATACTGGGAGATGATGCGTCTGCCAAAGAACATCGTTTCTTAATGCTGCCAGTGAGCAGAGCATCGCTGCCATTCTCAGCCTGGGAGATGTCTTGGAACAGTTCTCGAATTGATAGTAAGAGATACTGTAAGGTGGCAGTGAATTGCTTGGCAAATATGAAATAGATTCTGAAGGGAGAAATCCTGAATTGTCTCAGCCATATAGTATCTCTAATGTTCTTTTCCCATCTGCATTATTTTTCTACTAACGCTGAACCAAAAGTTTACAAAAAGACACAGACTATCCCTTTCAATTACTTTAAGATGAAATTAAAAATTTTGTGCTTAAACAGGTTCCAAAAAAAAAACAAAAGCTAGAAAAAAAAGGTGTTTAACTGACAATGTAGCATTAAACTTGCTAAGTGGTTTACTGAGCATCTTACAGCAACATAGTACATACAGTATGTTGAAGCAGAGGCAGGCAACCAACTTTCTATGAAAATCTCTCTGTTTTGCCAAATTAAATGATTCGGTCTGTTTTCATGCAGGTTCACCCACAAAGCATTCTTGTAGCCTGTCTTGCTAAAAGGGATATTCAGAGTAAATTTTGATTACATATTGCTAAATATTTCCAGAAGGTGAATGTGAAATTAACACAGAGACTTCACAGCAGCAGTCTGATCCAAGAAATTGTGCTCAGCTAGTTAGGAAAAAGGAACTGTACCATAGGTCTAGGCAAAATACTGGACACGTTACAAATTATGAGAGTTCAAAACAAATAGTGGACAGAAGATGCAGAGGTCAATCAGAAGTCATTTTGGCTTTTTAGTCAGATTAACTTTCCAAAGCTTCTGAAAGAGTATGAAGATCTTTACAACACAAAACCATGGAAATATGACTGAGTAAATAACCTGCTTCAAAAGATCCTCCAAGCTTGCCTGCACTCCTGAAATCACAGGCATACATTACAGTGGAGATTATGTAATATACAGATTTAAAACAAGAATATGTGACTTTCAATATCAAGAAGTGTAACAGCACTGAGAAGAGGCAAAGAGATATTCTTCCTTTTTGGTTGTTTCCTAGTCTGCTTGTCTTGGCATGGTTGAACAGTGAAAGCCGACTGAACTTAGCTGGTTTCCACTCTGATCTAAAGTGTAGCAGATGACGCTTTCAGTACAAAGGGTGAGTGATAGCGTGTTGCACATTTGCATTTATCAAATTGTTTCAAATGCAGCAATTAATTGAAGTCTCATATAATGCCAGGAGCCGTCCTGCCTTGTGCAAGCACGGTATAGAAGACTATTAAAACAGCTTTCTTAGAGCATTTTACATGACATACCTTAAGTACTTCACTTCACTTGGTCTATATAGCCAGTACACTTCCCCTATTACTAAATGCCACAGGAATTTATGTTACTGATGTCTATGGGGCTGGATACTTATGCGAAAGATGACAAAGTTCCAACTGGAAACTCAAGCCAAAAGGAATATTCCTCAAGAACAGATGCAAGGGAGACCTCAGAAAGGAAGATCTTCTTGCAAGAGAAGTTATGAATCCCATCTGAATTGGAAGGATTAGGGAAAAAAGCTAAAAGAATATGAGTTCATGAATAGAGGGACTGCACAAGAGGCAAAAGACCCCTTTGTCTTCTGGAAAGGTTGCTCAATTCCATCATAAACTTTCTGGCACTGTGGCCAGCCAGAGGAAAATGCAAAGAGAATCTTTTCCATCTCTTGTAATATCTCCTCTTCTAATTTTTCACAAGAGCATTATTTAAAGCAAAGAAGCAGAGACAAGGCAGGCCAGAAATTTGTTCTGTGCCACATGGTGTGGTGTGCTTAGCACTCCCTCCTACTTGTGCCTGAGCGCAGCCCTGCCCCACTCGATAGCTGTGATGTGTGCTTAGAAGGCACAAATTTCTGCAAGAATCAGGACATTCAGGCTAGAATGTATTAATTCCGACACCTCTGGGGGTAAGGAAACCTTAGGTTTGCATGACCACAAACAGGACAAAGTTCCTGCTGTCTGGAAATGGCCGGCAAGCTAAAGGAATTGTGAGATTTATTTCTCACATATTAACTTGTTACTGACTGGTCTTTTTTGTGTTTTTTAACACCATCAAGATCTTCAGAATCATATTTGAGGAATATATTCTGGTCCCAACCAACACTTATAAGGAAACCATAGACCATCTCTCCCTAGGCAATCTGGAAAAACCTCCACTGCCACAATCATTGCCTTCTTGCAGCCAAGGCCAGCTGTGTCTGGGGTGCTGGCCTGGTGGCTGAGGGTGCCAGTGTATCATGGTGTCCTTTTTGCATGCTTTACGATCCAGCCTGCTCTGTTTTCGATGTAATTATCCTTTTTGCCACTGATGCCCCTCTCAGTTGCCAGCAGGGATGAATAGGGATATCCAGATGCAGAGGGAAGGACTTGATGTAGTGTTTTTCTTTCCGGGGGAAGGCATGGACATGTCTTCTGTGAACACCTTAAACACCACTACTCATTACCTCTCAATCCTGACCAGTCTGTGGAAGTTCTGGACTTTTTGTTTCACCATCTATTTCTAGGGTCTTGATCCTCCCTTTCAAAGCCACCCACACCTTAAACAGAGGGCCATGACACCAAAATTAGACATGTAAAGAACACTAGAATAGTAAGGCAAGCATACAGCAACACTTGAGAACATCCTCCCAGCCTCCAGTAAGCTGCAACTCAAAGGTTTCCTGATCCTGATGTAATATTGTTGTATAGCAATACATGTATTATTCTTCCATGAACGTGTCTGGAAAGTTTGCAAGTAGATTTTCATGACTTGGAGGAGGATCAGCTGTATTTCATCTTAGCACTGCTGCTGAGCATGAGAAGAAGACATACTTTAATGTGATCATATCTTCGTTATCAGCACATTTCAAAGTTCTAACAAATTTCTGAGGTCTAGGTGAGTGAATTCTTTGGGAAAATTTTCCCAGTTACACATTAAAGATAATTCTTTAGCCGTGAGCTTTGATTTGGGAAAATAAATAGCTAAGTATTCATCATGTGAACACACATCTAACAAGTTGCATGCAGAAGAGATGCTAGGCACCACATAAATCCATTGAAGGTTTAGAGGTCCAGTCTTTTGGAATTATGATTGTTTCAAGTATTTTTTTTAAAAGCATCAATTTAAAAAGTGTACTTAATAACTGAACTAACTCTTTCGGAGATTTGCTTTAAAAAATATGAGAGTTCTGAAAGCTTTCCTTGGAAGATGGCATAATCTTCAAAACCATCCCAGTGAATACATTGCCAACAAGTTATTTCAACACAGCTGCTAATCCATCATGTGCATTTTATGGAAAGAGTTTCCTCATATATTAGATCTGTTGGGCTGCAAGCTGGTCATAGCATGTTGTATCTTCACCTGAATTTTTTTACTGGAATAAAGAATACAAGATATTAACCCTCTTGTGTGCCAGGTTCTTGAATGATAGGGATAAAAATACAGTTTGGAAGCTGCTTATTGCTACATTATGGAGTCACTTTTGAAATAGTTAAAACTCCAAAACCCCAAATAAATAAGTTGGAATACTATTTGCTGAACACAAATTTCTAGATGTCTGCCCACAAGGGAAAGAGAAGCCACTTTTTGTATTTGTTGAACAGAAAATGTCGCATTGCAAAGACTATGAATTACATAGTGTTCTCCCTGAAAAATAGAATTGCATAATATGTTGTTTTACTACTGCACGTAGTAAAAAATCATTCTTAGGTCCCAAAGCCAGAAAAAACAACACATGAAAGGACAAACTGACTACAAGTTCACTGCTTTGGATATAAAAAGGTATCTGGCATGATGAAGTCTTTTTTAGTCCATGTGGTTTTCATTTGAATTGGTTCATGTAAGGTTCTTTCAAGAGGAGGAAAAAAATGCGATAAATCTCCTTAGGAATACAGCAGTGCAAGCTTGGGAAACTCGCTGTGCAAGCCAGCTTCTTTTGTTCGCCAAATTCTGGGGGCACAAGAGCCTAATGAGAGCTTAATTAAAATTGATGTGAAAAAATTAAACACTTTAAAGTATTGTTTGGGGGCTTGCAGAGCTCATGCCAGTGAAAGTTGATAATTTTGTGGGTTTGGAATTTAATTAAATTATTTTTTTTTCATCTACAGAAGTCTCTTGCTATCTCTTTTCTTTCCATCTAAGAAACCAGCTAGAAAAATAATGGTAGGAAACAGGCCATCTGTCTGTTTTCCTCAGTTTCCCTGTGTTCCAGGAAAGTGAATATTTTAGTGCTCACATCAGAGGGGAGATGCTCTTCCCCTTTCAGGACATTTTTCTACGTGGTCTTTTGCAGGCAAGCATGAAATCATTCTGTTTGAGCTCTGAGCATATGTGCATTCACTGTACTCATCCCTGGACGGAGCACTCTGCTGAGCATAGATTGATATTTTCTGTCTTTCAGCAGGGGCTTTAGCTTGGGCTCGGCACTGTAAGTGCAGTGACATGGCTTCCAGTTCAGGGCTGTCATACATCCAACTGGCTCAAGCCATGGGCAGAAAAACTTGTATTCTGCCTGCAAACGGCTATGTAGACATTCTCTGATACTCATTCACACTGAGCTTGATCTGACGCCTGCTGGAATCAGTGATAGTCTTTATACTTCAATAGGTTTTGCAATAATCTTCCTTCAATGCCTTGCAAGAAGTATTTGTCACTCAGAACTTCTAGGGACTTCTGTGGGCCTCAGGATGCCCGATATCTAGAAGTGTTAGATTTTGCCATTTCGTTTCAGACGTCCCTTTCACACAAAAATTAACACTCTTGCTCCAAGCGAATTTGCATTTTGCTGACAGATTTAGTGAGCATGAGCACCATCCATCATTTATCATCCCCAACCTCTGCTTGGAGAACTTTCAGCTCTGGCAAGTTCATGGACAAGATTGGAGCTCACTTTGCTCATAGCATTATCTGATTAGAATTTATTGTGCCTCAGTGCAAATAAGGGCTGGGAATCAGTGGTGCCACATAAACCCCATGAACTTGAATAGTCCAACTCTATAAGGATATAAAGGCTATATGTAAGTATATAACACTTTTTAAGGTTGCTTGAAAGAGAAATGGCATCAAAAATTAATGTATTTTTTAATGCAACAGTTTTCTCAAAGCCCTCAGAAGTGGCACTCTCTGTAGGTATTCTAACAAAGTTTCAATGTCAGGCAATTAATTCTCTGTTTATTTTTACATCAAAAATATTTACTCAAGCTAGAACAGAAAAGTTTAGTCTATCAGCAATGATTTTTTTGGGGTTGTTGACTTTTTTCATTTGGCAAAAGAAGCTAAAATAAACAGGTTCTTTTGGTTTTTGGTTTTTTTTTTAAAGTCGTCTGGTTTTGGGAGGAATACACCCACTTCCTGATGTGGTTAATCTTGAAAACAGAATTTTGGGACCCCTCTGTTATAACCTTGTATTACAAACCAAGTAGAAAAACAACTATCTGAGTGGTGGGGCAACATGATCAGCTGGTTTTTTGCTAAATTAAGCCTTTCTATGAGCTAGGCCAGTGGATATCAGCTATCTCTGGATATGAATGCATTTGTCTCAAGGGAATATCATGGGTATTTTGATGAATAAGTCAAGCCTCTAGACAGCACAACAGAGACTATTTCTTACATATCGTTCCCAGGGAAACCAAACTGAAAGCAGAACTTTCCAAAGAGGAAGCAGCCATCACAAAACACTGACCAGCTGTAGGTGGATGTGCTTCACAGAAATACTTCTGGATTTTTATTTCCTTTTATCTATTTCTTAATAGTAAATAGATCTTTTCATCCCATTGCTCCTGCAGGTGAATTCAATTCACTAATAGAGAGCATGCTTTTACAGCCACATCAATTTTACATTTGTCTAAAGTCCAATGCAGTCAGTGCAGTAAACACAAAATTCTTTCCCTGGGCCTGAGAATTATGATGACAACGAACAAAAAACGCAATCAGAAGCATTCGGCCAACTTAACTTTTGCAATGAAAAAAATTTCTTCAAATCACCTGCAACTAAGCAATAAAGCTCAAGCACTGTAAATTCATGTATAAATTTGCTCTGTATTAATCATCCCTACCTTTGTACTAAAGCTAGCTTCTTATATTATATGCAGTCTTATCTGTGATATTTTCTTTTAGTAGTCTCATCAATATAAAGAACTTTTAAAGCCAAGTTATGGCACTATCAGAGTCAACCCAGAATCTTTTGATCAAATAATCAAATTAAATATCAAAAGGCAATTAAAAATAAAAAGATTTCAGTCTACCTCCAGTTTTCAGTCAAGCATGATGAAAACATTATTATTATTTTATTACCTTCCACTTTCTTGAATCTTGCCATATGGCTCGGGTGATGTGGATCCACAATTATTGAAGCAGGTTTAACTTAGATCAAAGCATCATGGAATTCAAAATTTTACTATTTTCTCTGAATTTCAGCAATACTATTCCATGGGTTTCTTTCTGACCCCTTGCCCTATGGTATAACAAATTCTCAGTTTACATAACACTTTTTACATCCACAAAGACACCCAATACATCACAAAGATTTAATATTGCACTCGATTTTTCATACCCTGTCAATTCTTTTCTTTAGCTTCAATTAAACGTTCTTATCAGAAAGAAAAGAGATCTTTGTTTTCTTGTAACCACAGTATCTAGTATCCTGGGATATAATGTGCTGCTCTTGCTGTTATTATTATTAGTGGTAGTTTTGTATTATGTAATTTGTACCTTCCACAACATTTAAAATAAGCATATTCCTGTGCCCAGAGTATTTCTGATTTAGGGGCACATGTGGCACCAGTTGCACCTGGATGAACTGCAATATGGAATAACAGAACAGTGGCCCTAAGAGGTCAGTGGCTGGTGGGATGAATTTGCCTTTCTTTTTTTGATCAGCCAACTCTTCTGGCTGCAAAGCAAACTGGATCCATGAGCTCCCAGAATTGTTATGATGACAAGAAGGTTTCCATCTGCTGACCTGAAGCTCATATTGTACATATAGGTCTGCATTAGGAGGCTGAACTCTCCAACTTGTCCCCCACATACAGAGCAAATGGAAAGAAATGGATTCTTTCAGAGGAATTCAAAACAGGATACATCCTGAAACACTGCTTGCAAAGATATTTTTGTCTCTCTGGTGATTTTAGGATGAGTGAAGGAGGCCTCCTTACTTGGGCACTTAATAATTACATATCAGGTGATATGAGTACTGCAGTGGTACAGGGACGGGGTAGCTTCATTGCTCCATTGAGGGCTCAGCCCATTTTTTTCCATTAAACTTCCGAAAATTTTATAGAAAAAGCTGCGGTCTTTCCACACCCTCTACATTTCCCAAAGCTCAGACATCCATCTGCAGAGCAATAGAGAGATCAGACACCAAGAGAATATAGAAAAAGAAGCAAAAAAAAAAAAA
>VZRL01005111.1:119422-338998 GCA_013397895.1 Origma solitaria
AGAAAGAACAAAACCAAAAAAAAAAAAAAAAAAAAAAAAAAAAAAAAAAAAAAGCATGGAGACAAGTTGTGATATTTGTGTGTGTGTGTGTGTGTGTGTGTGCATCTGCCATGATAGTTTAAGTGTGTTTTGGTGTTGATGCGTCTCTAGGAAGGAAAGGGCAAAATAACTTCAAAAAAGTATAACACAATAAGGTGATTGTGAGGGAATGTAATTAAAGGGATATGAAGCTGTGAGTGCTGATACAACACAGTGGAAAAGGGAAGGAAATCAGAGGCATGAGAACATAATGGCTAATGAAGGATCTTAGAAGCTGAAGCCAAGAATTTAACTTCATAAAAAGTACATTGGGAGCCCAAGGATGTGCTCTCTTCAAGCAGACAAAAGCCAGACGCAGTGGGGCTTGGTACGCAGCTTTGGGTCATTATTACATGTTGGTTCCATTATTTCTGTCTTCATCAAGTGTTATTAACTCATCATCACCACAGGCTGCCTTTTTGTCATGTAAAGCTTTGTACTCCGAGCAAAATGTCTTTCATTGCTCATAGTTTCCTCCAAGCAGAGAAGTAATACCTTTTTGGCTGCAAGGATAGTCATGATACCTGAACTGCTGGAGCACACTACAGAAGTGAGGCACATCCTGCCAGGGAACTGGTGCCTTTGTGGAAGAAAATAGAGCAAAAACTCAATTTATTAAATGCCTAAGATGCATAAGTGTGTATAGCCAAAAATTTCTTCATTGCCAAAAACTGTTAAGGTTTGCGACCAAAATAAAAAGACAGCTCATTTTAACCTTAACTTGGTTTAAAGTGAAAAGTCTATTTCATCCTTTATTTTTGAACAAAGTTATCACCAGGATCTTTTCAACACTAGATGGAGGTTTCAGCGTCGGCTACATAGCTATCTAAATATTTGAAAGGTGTCACCAAATTCCAAGGGTTGTCCCTCACAACAGATTCTTCAACTCTGAGCTGCAATTGTAATTTTGACTGAGTTTCCATTCAGATGCAGATTAGGAATGTTTTTCATCAAATTAACTAGGTGCCACTCATCACATAAATATTTACAAATAGGTATTTTTTTACCTGTGATGGGGGAGAAACATAGCAGACACTTACCCAGAAAAATTTCCTGACTAACTCTTTCCGGTACTTTTGTTTCTTGCCTTCATTATTAAGCAACTATGCATTGCTCCATAAACCCTTGATGTCAGTTCAACCCTTTCGTACTTCAAATGGCTTTGGGCTTTGGTTTAACTTGCAGCAGATTAATTCTCTCTCTTGCCTGTGATTTTAGTTTAGTTGTTTGTGACTTCCCTGCAAAGGCAGGTACTTTTGTTGTGAATAAATTTTGCTTCTCTGAGATATTATTCAGCTTTGCTCAAACTGCCATCACTCAGAGGGAATGCTCTCCAGGTTTCTTTTGTAATCTGCTCTGTACCAAACACAGGCACCTTCTAGGAAGCTCAGCTGTGCCCTGGGAAAGACGTGCAGTCCCTACCTGCTCAGTTTCTTCTCACTTTCAAGGAAAGGCAAGGCAAATCTACTGCTGGTTGTAGTTTCTCTTTTCTTGACTTGCTGCCACACAAGGTTATCAGGAGACTGAGCAGAGGAGTGATGGTGGTTTGTTTCCCCCACCTCACAGAGGTGTAGCAACAATTCACCATCAGAAGATGATGGCAGGAGTGATATGTCCCTATTCCAGTGAGCCAGAGACAAAAATGTCTGCAGCACACGACCAGAATCAGCTGTTCTGCTCTGTCCTGCATTGCAGGATCTCTCACACCAGCTGGATGGGTGTCACAGCTGTAAACTGAGTGAGAAGTACCTGGCTTTGCCTCAGGCTTGATGCCAGAGTTTGACAGAGTCCCACAGTCATGCCTAGCTCCCAAATGCATTGCTCCCATTAAAAATCTCCATCCCTTCTTTTCCTGAAACCCATTTATTTTAGGGAACATCTGTTACGCCGGTGTAACTGGAGGGCACATTGTGCTGGTGTAAACAAGCCCAGGGGAAGTTCCATGCTGTCTTCCCACCATGTCCTCTTTGTTCTGTTCCCTTCTCATCCCAGTGACAGCTGTGTCCTGGGCAAAGCTTACCATTAATGTGGAAAAGTGTGGTATTTTTAGCCTGATTTCCTAATAATGTGAGAATTGTGAGATCATGTCCTTCATGTGTTTGTGGAAAGAAGGGCCATCATAGAAGTACCCAGTAGTCCTTACCCTTCCTGGTAACTTTTTATCCTGTTTAGTAGTCACAACCAAATGTGACGGAAGGTTGAAGAGGTTTGAAATATCAAATGACTGGCATATCTCCTGAGAAAAATGGTGCCACGAAAAGGAAAGCACGGTAATAGCAGCACACCAAATACTAGACCTCAGAAAATTTGCAGGCTTTCTTTTCTCTCTCCTTTGCATCCATTAGAGACAAAAGTCTCTAACTCTTTCAGTCCTGCTGCTAGTTGAATTCCTTTTTTTCTGTAAGGCTCAGTGTAAACAAGGGTTGTCTCCCTGAACACTCCTTGTAGTCTTACTTTGGTATTTGGGCAAGACTGACAGCCAAGGACTGTGTCCTCCAAGTTGTGTAATGACCAAAACATGAGGAACAGTGTGTCAGAAGACACCATTTGTCCTCTGGTCTCAGTTTCCCAAAGCTTCAATGCTGTGAAGTGCCAAGGTTTACACCCTTGCTTGCACTTTGGGTTTGCTTTTTTTGTGTTTATCTTGCTGTTTCCACATCCATTGATGCATGTGGTAGCAGAGGCATGAACTGAGAGCAGCTTCGTCTGTAGGTGTCCATACACAGCAGGTCACTGGAAACCTGGCTGCCACTGACAGGCTTTGCACTTTTTTAGAAAATATTAAAAAGAAAGGGTGTTTATCAGACCAGACAGTCTTCGCTGACACATCCTAAATAGATGATACACCAAAGAACCAATAATATCAATATCAAGTAATGGGGCAATTACAATATGATTAGGACCCCCAGCCCATTGAGTCTGAAGCCTTAATCTGACACTGCTTCTTCTCCAGTCTGTGAAGTTGTGCATTACTAAATGCCTAAATTTCAGTAAACTAAAAGCAACTTGGAAGTTAAATTAAATATTCCATTGTCATGAAAGAAATGGCCTTGTTGCACGCTGTAAATTCCAAGAAATTCCATTAATGTGTGTAGACAAAATGCTTAGGCTTCACACTATGAAAAACCCCTAAACCAGACAAGGGTAATGGGCAACTTGATCCCTTTGTAAAACTGTAATTATCTAACCCATGCTTGCGTTGCAAAACTAAATTGACACTGAATTTAAATTTTAAAAGCATTGTAAAGACAATTTTATTTTTTTCTCCTTGTGCTTAGTCTGAAGTTAACTTTAGGTTTGATCAACTCAGAGACTTATTTGCTAATAGTTACTGGCAATAGTGATGAAACATTGTCATGAATTTTCATCTTGTTCCACTACATTCCATCAAAAATACTGAAAAGTTTATCCTTTTTTGTATTATGATAGGATTCTTGAGACAGGCTATGGCATCTGTGAAAGGTTCTCAGTAAATACCGGTTTTATTTCCAGGTACAGTTTTGGAAGATAATAGTTACACAACTTTCCAAAGAGCAACAGCATCCCAGCAGCACAAATTTACAGCTTTTGGACCAGAGCTATGGCGTATGGATCAGAACTGTTTGTGACTCAAACCACAGAGTAAGCTGATGCTTTCCTGCAAAAAAAAAAAAAAAGATGGAGCTTTTTGCTCAGCACTGCTGGTAGAAAGGGATAAAGCTGGCTATTGAAATGATATTACCTCACTGCCTGACAGTAATGTAGACTCTGGGAATTCAGGTAAATAGGGAAAATTGCATTTAATAGGACATGAGCAAATCTGGTTTTGATGCATCAACTTCAGCTGGGAAGATAAAGGACTATTGAAAACACTCTTTGTTCTGGACTGGATCAGACCTGCTAGGGAAGACATAACATCTCGCTCTCAGACATCTGAATGTTCTTCCTGAAGCCTTTTTTGTTTGTTTCTGACGTGAAATTTTACTTTATTAGCCACAATAGGATACCATATATTCCACCACCCATTAAGGTCTGTTGGGACACTTAATAGAAGTGGGGTTGGCAAAGAGCTCTTGTCCATACTGCATTGTTTGAAATGGTAACTCAGCTTCCCATCTTTGACATTGTTTTCAAACATACAAGCTTTTTTTAATGAAAGGAGTAAACTCAAATGTCAAATCCATTAGATTTTCTTTTATCCTTGGTAAGCACAACTGAAACAGGATACAGCTCTAAAAAATTGTGTAGACCTGTTAAATAGGAAGACTTCTTTATAAGGAAAGTTACAGAAAGTAGAGAATGGTAAAAAACGGAAAAGTGACAGTATCATATTTGTAGATAAGATGAGTACATGAAAGAATGAATGCTAAGGAGAAAAGAACAAAAATGTGTGGAGGTTTTATTAGTGAAGAATCTCATTAGTATGATTCATAGTTGAGCAATTTTGCCTTGGAGGAGTTCCTTTGATTCATGGCAAGAAACTGGGAAGTTCTGGAACAGAAGAAAACCAAGAATTAGTGATGGAAAACACCAAAAGTTTAGAATTTCAAACTTAGGTGATTATTCCAAATGTTTTGAATCTTGTAGCATTGTAGTGTTAGATGTTAGATTTCATGCTAATATTAGATGTGGACACTGTCCCAAGACCATTGAGATAATTTCTGCAGTACTGGAGCAGGATGAGTTATACCTGATTGGTTTCTCAGAGATACTTGTCTAACTTGTGCTTAAAAATTTGCAAGGGATTAAATAAAATGCTATCCCTAATCTGTTCCTGTATTTTATTAGGTGTTCTGATCTCTGATAAACTGGAGGGATTCTGTTAACCAGCTGTACATCCACCACAGATGAAAAGATGCTGGACTAGATTTTCATAACTTCCTTATGTCTCATTTTCCAGCTTTGCAGATCTTTACAATCACTCAAAGGTGGTCTTCCTGTTTTCTTTGGGGTAAGATAAAGTTAACAAATTATCAATTATACCTATTATTGCTACTTCAATGGCATTGGCATTACTATTACTATAATTAACGGCATTACTATTTTACTTTGTTTATTTGAGGGATTACTGAGAGAAGGAAACCAAAAATAAAAGAAAATTTTGATAGACTAGTATGTAAACCTTAGGGAAGTGGGATTCCATCTGAAATGCAGGAAAACATGAAGAAATGGAATGGGAATTGTAGTGAAAGCCACTTTCCTGCTCCTGAGGAAAGGCAGACATCAAGGTACAGCAGGACTGGGCCATATGTCAAGGGAATGTTGTGGGACAAAATGAGCATCTACCAATCCAAGACATCTGCCTCCTCGCAACACACTTTTCATCAATATTCCAAATTCTGTGAAGACCTGCCTCCAAGCTGCCCTGACAGGTCTAGTTAGTGACAAAGTGGGGAGTTAGCACTGTGCTGCCAAGCAGCTCAAATGCAGGGCCATGAGAAAAGCCCTGCTGAACTGCATGATCTACACAAGAGTGGCATGCCCATCAGCACCCAGGCCTGCAACATCCATTTGTCATCTTTCCAGGAAAATGTTTCCAACACTTTAAAGTTTCCTGTGCTGATTGGAGATTTTGTTTTTTGTGGCATTTATGTCCATTTACGTAACTTCTGTAAATCTGTTGCTAATTGTTGTATTTGCTTCTTTATTTCATTTGTCCGATGCCCTTTGAGTGGTTTTAATAAAATCACATATTGTGACTAACAGTCTCTGTCGCCCATCAGAGAGTACTTTCATGTCTCAAATAAAAAGGTCTGACAACTAGACCCCACGCCTTTATTCTTTACACACCCAAGTCTCCCATCCCACTCTTTGACATAATGGGATTCCTCCAGGATGGGACAAGGTGGCACTCACACTGTGCAGGCTGGGAAGGCATTGAATCCACATGGTAGTAAAGTTTCTCACTCAGCTCAGACAATAATGAAGCAGTGAGATGCAGCCTTCAGGATTTGCAAAGGAAATTGTAACGGTGTGCTGCTCCCCCTCATTCCCATACACATCCATATATATCCCATGTTATATCCCATAATCTGCTCAGGTGGTTAACCACCAGTGGTGTTCATAATGGTGTGTTTGGTCGTGAGGGCTCTGTCCAGCTCTCACTGGTTTTGGGGGAGACAGATAAGAACACAATAGCCAAAGGCTAATTTGAGCAATGCATCCACCTAACCATAGCTCTGGTCAAGGTCCGAGTCAAGCCGGCTTTGGAAGAAATGTTTGCAGTCAATATGCAGATAAAACTATGAGCCAATTGTCTGACTCTTCAAATTGAGGGAAGCCCAGGAGACACTGAGGTCTACTGCACAGCAGTGGGCTGCAGGCCAGGATCTCACCTGGAGTGGACACAAGGCTCCTTCCCAAGTCAAAGAGAATCTTTATTGCATCTGATACTCACTAAGTGACTTAGGAAGAAGCGTGTTGAAACTTTAAAATCTTACCTAGGTGATATGAAGGGTTGAATGTGCACATACAATCCTTTGGACATAAACTGTGGACCAAGTCTGGGACTAAGTTGGATTCAGCTGCACCTAAACTCCCTTATGAGAAGGAGATTAGAAAGTAAGGGGGTCCTTTCTAAACTTCAGAACTCAGCGGGAGAGTCTCTCCGACAATTTTGTCTGAACCTATCAACTGTCCCTTACCATCAAATCTTGTTAAACCATTGTCACATTTACAATCAAACTTCATTAAACCACACTGGTTTATATCAGTTAACATATTGCTACTTTGTTCTTGTGAGTGAAGTGCAACACTCCATCTGTGACAGAAACGCACTTAGAGCACACTCAGCAGTTACAGTGTGTTTGGTACATGCTAAATAAATATACCTCTGGATAGATTACTGCAAAACTCAGCTATGTTCAACTATCTAATTCACAAAAAAAGATTGTATATAAGCATCTATAGTGCTAATTGTTAAAAAAGCAATTCTACTAGACAGTGCTGGTTTGCTGGGACCAGAATTGGCTCTGTTTGTAATAAGTGTTCCAGGAAAAGTTAATCCACAAGTAGCTATTTTTTTCATTTCCTCTATTCCCCTCTGTCTGAAGCTAGATCTGCTCGGTGCTGCAGCAGCTGACTTCCAAGATAACGCTGTGAGATCTCACAGAAGGTGCCATGGTCTCTCAGCAGCTTTCCTTCAGAGCAGGGATCCCTCTGTGGTGGCTGACAGTGACCTGGGCAGGGCTGTCCTTTTGTAAAGCCTCCCCTTACGCAAACCCAGACTAATCACAGACACATCACAAAGAGATGTGGAAGTTTGAAAGGCCAATACCATCAAATTCCAGCATTTCAAATGCTCCTAGCATAACCCTGAGCAGTGAGAATACATTGGCCCCAGCAACAAGTTTGGTATGTTGGTCCAGAAGACAGTATTAGTATTCCAAAGAGTGTCAGGGAAATATTTATATACTGATTAAAATGCAAATCAGTAACTTCAGTCAGCCAATTAACCTAAAATAGCTATTGCCAAAGTTTATGTGCAATATAATTCTACAGACTGATCTTCAGTGGTGAGTATCCATCTCACTTAACAAGCATTTTTAAAATATCTCCATTCACATAAGGCATTCTTATATAGATATAAAATATTAAAATGTTGAACAAACTCATACAGTTCATAATATATTGGTGGTTTCTTCCCTAAGCAACACAAATCATAATGTCAAAACACTGATTTTGATAATATAGAAAAAGCAGGGATTTTCATTTTAGTCCCTCAATAAGTTAATTATAGCTGCCTATCCTGGACTTCATTTGAAAGTTGCTGGTCTGAAACCCTAATTCTGACATTTTTTAAAAGTAGTTTAAAAATAAACCTCTATGCTTCACCTTTGCAGAGATGCAAGTTTCAAAATATGAATAAAATGTGGCTAAATTAAAATAGGAAACTTCTTTCTTTTTCAAAATTAAAAAAATTGATGATAACCACATTATTGCATGGCCTGGATCTTTATCTGAATACCTGACAACTTGGAGGAAGGAGATTCCTTTCAGAAGTAAGTTTGCATGCTGGCGTATGTCTTCTTTCCATTCCCTAGGCCCAATTTCATTATAAATTACAGCACGTTTTACTTTAAAACAACACTTGGGAGGAAATAGGCAGTTTGAAGTTGATCAAAGATCTGTGCTTTAGATATTTCAGTTTCAGTATTTACTGTTGTATATTCAGAAAAATATAACAGTAAAAATCAGTCCAAAGTCAGAATGCAATAACCAGGCTATAAGTCGAAATGTTAGTGAAAAGAATATAATGACAAAGGACAAAAGGAATAGTTTAATCCACAGAAGAAAACCACTGTGATTTCCCAACATTCTGATAAATGAAATTTGCTTTGGAAAGAGGAAAAAAGTCAGCTTGTCTTGCTGGGGTAGAAAAGAACAGGTTACCCAGCACAGGTATTCTGCATCTGAAGGAAGATGTTCTCTTGGTCTTGGCCTCAGGTAAGCTGCAGAGGCTATTCTGTTAACCTTACAAGCTAGCTTAGAAATTAGGACAGCTATAGAACATCTGGAGTATGTTCTTATTGCTCTATTTTTTTCATTACTTTATTGCAAATTCCACATTTTCATTTTTCAAGCAAATGCATTTAAATTCTGTCTCATATAAGACCAACTTTGTGTCATATGCCAGACATGGGCGAGGCAGTCTTTAATATCAAATAGTGCCACTTTCACTCTTGCAATGTCCTGGAATAGGTCCAGCATGTTAAGAGAACAAGAGCGTGCCTCTGGCTGTGCTGTAAAGAGACATTAGCAATGTGGATGTCTTGTTTTGGGGACATCAGGGCCACCAGTGAGTACGTGGCACCCGTGAGTGCTCTGAACATCTGTCGCCCACTGGCTGCTCAAGGGCTCTTTGTGAAGCAGGAGAAAATAGAAAGAATAGAGCAGTCACCCCACAAGGAGAAACGAGGAAATGGTGAAGAGATAGGGCCTGGAGTTAACAAACAATTTACAAGAGATGACGAGATGGCAGAGACAAAGATGAGGAATGGCAGAAGGGAAGGACCAGCCTGCACCCAGGCAAGCTTGCATGAGGAGAAAGTGGAGGAAATTTCAGAGGGCATGGAGGAGGGTCCTGAAGGACCAAGGTATGAGATGGGTTTATGAAGCTCATTGTCACAAGGGACAATTCCATGAAACCAAACAAGGTAGGGAAAGAAATGAAGATCAGTTTATCTGCTGTGGAATTTTATTTCTTTGCAGAGAAAGATGTCAGATCTTAGCAACTTCAGGGAGTTTGAGAAGTGGCCAAAGAAAAGGTGTCAGTGATGAACAGTGGGATGCCTTCTTAGAGAGAAACCTTATGTTGCAGAGTAATGCCCGTGCAATAAGGCACATAGTTTTATGAGGTCCACCATGGTTGCTTAGAGGAACTTGTAACAAAAATGTGAATGGAGATAAATAGGTCAAGCTCATGTAATTTCTTCCCTTGATTTCAATGTATAGGGAAATTACAGAGAAGACAATGGCAATTGATAAGAAAGTAAGATGCAACAGAAGATTTCCAGAAGAAAGAAATCATTGACATTGATGAGATGCAAGTATGTAGTCTGCCCCAGGATCTGTATATAAGAACTAATTTTTAAAAGCCCAACTGAAACATTCACATAGTAGGTGCAACCAGAATGAACAACAAAATAGAAGAGCTTTAGTAATAGCATGGGTTGAGAAATGGGATATTATGAAAAAACCAGTGGGCCTACACTAATGATTAGGATGCAGATGCCAGAGAATATGCACACATCACCATATGGTTAAATTGGTAAAAACAGTTGTGAGCATCTTAAGTTAATGATGTGGTATTCAGAAGAATGAATGGTGAAACAGAATCCTTTTGGGTCTAAATCATCCCAGGGATGAAGAATGAACAAAATTATATTGCTGTAGTCCTGTGAATCAGCCATGGGCCAGTGCAGTGAGAGTGGGGAACAAAGCTCTTGTTAACATTATTAAAGGCAGAAATCTGACAGGGAACAGTCTCATTTGGGAAGACCTTAATTTCCAGATAGAGGTTGGAAAGCAAATACAGCTTTCTGCCAGGTGCAATAAAAAGGTCTGGAGTCAATTTCAAGAGGCTCTAAAGAAATATAACAAAAGCAAACAGAACTCAAGCTTTAAATGACCCCAGCTGAGCTCCCTCTCAGAAATTTCTTAAACTAAATTAGCCACTTGGGCACTTAAGAATGAGCAAAACTGCTTCAGTCACATGAATTGACCTGTGGAAAAGAAATATTTAAAGAAACCAATATATTAAGGGAATAATTTGCTATAGGCTTCACTAAAAGCAGTAATGTGGACCACCAGGGTGAAATTGAGATGTGCAGGAATGGAAGAGGAAGCAAAATTCTGAGTTTAAAATAGTCTAGATCAATATCACCTGTTCTGTACTTCAAAACTTATCAGAAACAGATACATTAAATTCTAGTGTAATAAATTATCATACAGGAGTTTTATTTTGTGAGCAGAACATCTCCCTTTAAAGTGAATATAAAAAAATACATAGATTTTCTAAAGATGAATCACGCCAATATATCCCAGTCCTTTGATTTTTAAAGACAGCAGTGGTATTCCAGGAAGTACAAACCTACCTCTGATATTTCCACTACTCTGTACAAGTACCCTTTTATGTGAATTTTCTAGAGGGTGCTGAGCATCCCTTGCAAAAGAAGGATCCACAATTCCAAATCAGTCACAAGTGTAAGCATCCACCAAGTAATATGCTGGATCCATTTAGCAAATGCTAAAGCATTTGGACAGAGCAATTAAGCATATTTAGGAATGGAATGACATTTGGTAAGAAAAAACACAAAGCTATGTGTGTAGAGGTGATGGCAATTCTGTCTCTGAAAGGGATACATCCATTCTTTGAGGTTTTCAAGACTGGATAAAGCCCTGAGCAGCCTGGTTTGAAATCAGCGTGAAATCTGCTTGTTTAAGCAGAGGCTGGACCTGATCCTGAGCCCTCTTTCAACCTAAATTATCCTACTATATGCCAAGAAGTCAATTCAACCATTGGCAGCAGATCCACATAATTTTTTTGAAAACTGTTTGTTTTATATTAAATGGTAAGACTGACAGTAATGCTATACATGCTACAGTTATGGGTTTTGTATGTCAAGTATCATCCATGAAAAATAATATAAAGCCTAAAACACTGAAGAGATGAGTAAAATCACAGAGACAAGAACTCAGCAAACATTCCAGTTAAAGAGATTCAAACCCTTAAATCAGAAGGGCAGTTTCTACCTCTATCTGCTTGAAATATTTTAAGGCTTTTTTTAAGGTTTACAATGAAGGAAAACATCAGACACTAGGGGCCTCCAAAAATTTCTAATATCACACTGCAGATATATCAAAAGTGAATTCAGCTCTTTTCACTCATTACTTTAAATGTGGACAAATGCAAACTAAGGAAAATAGTGCCTTTTATGGATGGCCACCTTAAAACTTGTTATTGCTGTTATTCTTTAAAAATTTCCCTTTTTCATTCAGGTAAATTCTTTAAGGGAGGAACACAAACAGTTTGTATGGAACCAGACCCCCTCTTCACACAAGCTGACACATTTCCTAGGGCCAGGGTCAACTGGCCCTAAGAACTTTATGTCATGCTCTTCCTTTAATTAAGGTCTTCATTTATTGAAGTGTTGTTTTCAATAAATTCCACTTGATATATCTGTATGATCTGGGCAAGAACTGATGGATGTTTCTATTGATATGCGTCTTGCCAGGAAATGCACAATTAATACAAAGTCCGTCAGGTAGGTGTGTCTTTTTTTTCAGTAAATAAAATTTCAAGGTCATGATAGCATCCAGCTTTTCTTTCTACTTTTTGACCTCATTTCTGTTGACAACAACAAAACAATAGTTTGAGAATTGTCATAAAATTAGGAAACTTGGATGCTTGCCAAACTGTAATGAACAAATTTCTATGTTGTCATTGCCAAAATTAACAACTTTCTTAATGAGGAAAACTATTGTGTTATTTGCTATCGGGAGTCGTATCTGGCACCCTATCTTTACTGAAACAGAGAGGAAACAATTTTTCCTCTCTGGCAGGGTTCATGGTGTGAGGTGACTGTGAGAGCTTCAGGCATGACTACTATAAGCACTATAAGCACTTATCAAAGTTCACATTTCAGAAAGAGATCATCCTCCACCTTGTCACCAATTAACCTTTTTGCCACAATTATGCTGTTGCAGAACTTTATTCCTCTGGTGTTAAGACACTTCTTTTGTAACTACAAATTAAGTTTGTAATGCAAAATTTGTTAACTATATTTTTTGGCACTCCAAAATAGTTTTTAATTTTTTCCCCCCAACCTTGTGTTTACCCATTCCACTGTGTTCACAAGAAAGCAATCTCTCCTATAAAACAGAGTTCCCATTCCTTCAGTTCCTTCACTAATAATCCTTTTCCTCATTGTTCCTCTTCATCATTCTTGAACAAAGCTCTCCAGATTTGAACACAACACTGAAACCAAGTTTTCCACAGATGTTCTGTCAATGACTTCGATAATTGTCTAACTTTTTGCAAATTCCCAATCCACCACTGTACATTTGTATTTTAGTAACTCTTTCACATTGACAGCACGTAGTCCTCTTGCATTGGACAAGTATTTCTAGGTCTTTTTCAAAAATGTTTAATGCTAAGCTCCTAGTTGCTACCAGATGTTATTATTACTGTTTCTTTAAGTAACTTAGTTGCATCCAATCTCTGCTGGACCTTAAGGTTCTCTCATGCTTTGCTGTGATATCTAACATTGTATGAGTGATACCTCCACCTTCAATAATTGGGACTTTTATTTTTTCATATACCTAATATTTTTCCGAATGGGAAGATTGAACTGAAGAATCTTTAAGCAAGATAAATCCCTAAAAAAAAACAACATAAAACCTCAAACTGTTGCCAGTAGAATTTCATTTGTTACTCTTGCCACATTTAATGGTTAAACTTTCACATGTTTTTGTTGTTGACCCTCTGCAAACTATCTTCTTTACAGTTCCTGTGAAGATGCTTAATCCCAAGGCAAGATAGAAAAGATACAGTTTAGAAAAACATCTGGTAGAAAATGCATGAAAGTATTTTGTTGGTGGACACATCTTCCTTGGGTAAACTTTTGTTGTGTTTTATACCTTTTTCTCTCTTTGTTTCTGTCTCTTTCAGGTAAAAATCCAAATCAAAACAGTGAATCTACTTAGGCTGAGAAACACATTGATGCAGCTATGTTACTTTTAGAAAGGAAAGAAATTCCTCCAAACTGTGCTGTACTCTACTTTGGCACATGGATGCAGTAATCCATTCAGAACTTTAGGCTCTTTACACATTCAGAGAGCACAGAAATGTTTAGGCACCCACAGGAGAAAAAGGGGACAACTGGGCACTTCAGAAAAAAATGGAGAGCCAAAAAGCTTCCCTTGGCTGATATATAACCCTGGAATTATATAAGTAACTGAAGTCAAACAACAGTTCAATAACATGCCAGAGAATTTTTCACCTCTAACTCAGAGCACCCCGCTTCCAAGGGGTTGCAATGCAAAGGCAAACTATGTCTTGTATCCATTCTCTGATGGAATGAACCCGAGCTTGTATTCTGATCCCTTTCTCTTCTGTGTATTTGCAACAGAAAATTTTCCTAGGTAGCATAATTACATCATTTGCCCTTTCAAAATATGTCTTACAAGGAGCTTTTGTTTGTTTGGAGAGGTAGGGTATAGATGGTGTGAGTTTTCCTCCACTGTACTCGCTGTGTTGCTAAGTGACATTTGGCAATGAATATTGCATGTTGCTCCTGTTTCTCCAAGCCAGCAGCATTTTGTTGCTATATTCCAGATGTCAGTGTAGTGAGATGTCATCCCTGTAAGGATCTACATTTGAACTGGAGGAGAATGAATGATTGGCAGTGTCTTCAACAGCTGTATTGGTATCAAAACTGATATTAGTTATGAAACTCACTTTATAGGCAGCTTCTAAGTAGAATTTCTCAAAGTTTTTGAGGTCTTTTATGTTTTTAGTAATGGGACCAATATAAATCTACTTTTAAACACATATATTTCATGAAATTTAAAAAAAAAAAAAAAAGGAAATTTCTCTGTCCCTTTTAAAATTCTTGTTTTCAGTATGAAAAAATAGGTTAGAAATTCATAACAGACATGCACACACTGCAACACAAAAAAGGTATTGAAGACAGCTTATATTTCATAACCATGCTCTGAAAATAAGCATGTAGGTTGATATTTTGATCTCTCTGAAATTTTTTATATGATAACTATCTCATACTGTGAATTTGGCTCCTTATCCAGATGCAAAATATTCTACTTTTCCAAATCTTAAGCAGCTTGGAGCATGTATGATATCTTATGCAATGAATACCCCTTTATTTAAGGACATATTCATAAACATGGTCAGAGTCCTGTGACCCAAAGTGTATGTTGTGATTTCTAAAATGCTCCTGTGCCATCATCATGGCGTAAACAGTGAATCAAATAGGTGTACTTCTCAAACATCAGTCTTTGCATTACAGCTGTTGGGCTATCAGAAAAAAGACAAGCAAGTAAAAGGGTTCCCCAAAGCAGAACAAGGATTATTTGAAGTCTTGACTGAATCAGTAGCTTCTATAATACACAGAGAAAGGGAAAAGAATGTTAAAAACTGTCGTTTTGCTTCACCTTCCAGGCTACATACTGGCAAACCAGAGTCTCCTTGCTCTTTAAGCCTGTCCTTTCACACCCTCTCAGGAGGTGGTGCAATTTCCCTCAGGCTTTCTCCTGCCATACTCCCAGTGCATATATTCCAGTATTTGACCTGTCATCCACAATTCTGTCACAAGTGGCAAAACTGCTGCTGAACTTTATATTCAGTGCAAGTGTCAGGACACTCAGACAAGTCTCTGCAAAGTTTTCAGGACTATAAAGTATAAAATGTATGCTTAGCTTGGCACTTGGAGAGCAGACCTTTTAATTTCATCTTATTGTCTGTGGTCATGAAGTTGAGTATATGAAAATGTCACTTCTGCCAGACCAGGGCCCCTTAGCTGTAACCTAGCCAAGAATACATAACTGGGCAGAAACGCATTCATGTGAAATGCTTTGGGGAGTCTTCTTTTCCTTCTATTGCCTCTAGATCTGTAACAGATGACAAACGTATCCGTATCTCTTTGATCACTACAAAAATAAACGTGTTTGTCTAAAATCTATCATAGAGCAATAAAAGAGTATTTTAAATGTGCTCAATGCAAAATCTTATCAGGCAGGAAAGCGGAATGAACCATTTGCTTCATGCTCTTTTTCTATAAAAAGTCTTGTTTCTGGGAAGAAACTGTGTTTAAGAGAGCAAAAAGGTACATAAATTGACCAATTTAGCAGCACTGGTCAGATTAGGGATACAGTAACAAATTCTTATTATCCTGATTTAGAAAGAGATAAAACATTCTGTTTTCCTGGAAAACAACATAATTTAAGTGAAGATAATACAAATTAATGGTTTAATAAGAGAAAGGGGGGAAAAAGGATTGCTGAAACTGTGACTGTGCTTGCAGACCAAAATACCTCCTTTTAAATAAATGTGGGTGAGGGATTGACATTGTGTGGCTCATGGTAGGGAGCACTTCACAATTTGTGTTACAATGCAAAGGGCCAGCCTTTATAAAGTGACTTGTTGCTTGACCTGCTATTAGGTGATTTCCCAAAACTTTAAACAGATCAGTGAAAGTCATTGTTCAATGTCTACTTGTTCTTACATGCAGAGGTGTGTAGAGCCTCTCATGAAAAGCTTGATTTCTTGTGTCCAATTAGAGATTTGCACATCTAAGGGCTTTGTCTGTTTAGTTACTGGCATCAATCAAAAGATGATTTAATTCTGAAAGCTGACCATTCCAAAGGAAATCTGAAACAACTTCTTTACACATTACAGGCAAGATAACTCGCCCTGTTGGAAAATGAGCTTTGTTTCCTTTGATTTTTCTGGTTTTGGGTCTACTTTATTTTTGCTATTTTGTCAAAATTTCTTCTTTCCAACTCTTAATTGCAAGCTACAGTGCAACTAAAGAACGTCTCTTGGCCAACCTCTTTGGAAGATTTTGTTCTGCTGTATGGATTACCTTCACCCAGCAGTGAAACATACCATTAAATATATGTAAATGCCTGTAGGCAATGAACAAAGCAGTAACTTTAACCTATAATTGTGTTGTACTGCTGTTTTCTCTCCACAGTGCTATTTTTACAAAGGAAATGTTTAGATCCAAAACCTGAGTCTGCTATAAGAGTGACCCCTGGGACCAAGGAGCTAATACAGCTCTAAGTATAGTGCAGGGATTGGATGGGATAAGCAACCTATGAAGGTCCTATGGAGAAACATCAAATCTTGTATATCTTGAGGCTTAACTCTGTTAAGTCCTCAAAGAGGAAATGGCAGTCAAGAACGGTTTTTTTCAAAATAGTCTACGGGTAGATTAAAGTGACCTACATATTTAGAAAACTTAATTTATTCAGGCTTTGCACCCAGCTAAAAATCACAGAAGTGAACGAGTGATTTTGCATCAGTATTTAAGAACTGCAATAAACTAAACTCTGGCTAAGGGATTTTCTAGGTATGACAGCCAACATACCATATTATTTTTGAATTTTATTAAATTTATTTAAATAACTACTGGAATAAAGCACTTGTAAATTGTAAGTGTTATAAATTGTAATTGCATTGTAAATAAATTCCCTTTTCCTACACAGACAAGTAAATCAAGTGAGGCCCATATGAGTCAATGCAATAATAATACCTCCACTAAACTTTAGATGCTCATTATTTTTAGAATTCAAGTTTTCCATCCCTTGAGAACCTTATTCCTACATCCTAAATCAAAATCACCAAACACATCCCAAGTTTATTCTTTAAATATACCCTTCATTCCTTCAATACTGACAAAAAGAACATTGCTTCAAAGCCAAGCCAAAAACCAAAACAGTACTTATTCCAAAAGTGAAGTGAGGGAAATAGATTCTTGTTCAGGAATTTGTCCAAGTAGAATTGAGTGCAGTACAGCTGCAACATAATAAAAAGCAATGCTGGAATCCATGGCTAGTCTTTCCTCTGCGCTACAGACAGCGCCAGAGCTCTCTTAACTCTTCAGAAACTCCTTGGGAAATGTAATACAATGGTGACCTGGCCATTAAACCCTGGAATATTATGCATGTGGCCACGTAAATTCTATGTAAAGCAGCCCCACAATCTACAAGAAATCTAGATGAGATACATAGACTGAAAAATCTGAAATAGCTCAAAGAAATTCAAAGGTAATGGAGAGAGTCAAAGGGACGGGAGATAGTCAAAGAGAGACGTAGACATCAATTTTGTATGAGTTTAAAATTCTGAGAGGTAACTGTTTGACATGTTTGGCCATAGTGCATGTCACCACATAGGATGAAATAACATAGGCACTCTCACTGTGGGTCTTCATAATTTATTCCTTGTTTGGTGAAAATTTCCCTGAATCATTTTAGTATGTAATGATGGTTATGTTCCAAGGGATTTTGGAGGAGTAAAGAGCAGAGGGAAGCAAGAGCATTTGAGGTGGAACGGCATGTTATGTTGTTTGCTCTGTCCTTTGATTGTGCCTATTTACTTAGGGCATCAGATGCTTTGGTTTGCTTTTCCCTAACATGCAATTATTGTGGGAAAGCTACGTCAAGTAAGTGAGCGTTTGCCTTTGATCAAAAAGGCGATGAAATATGTGGTCATTCTGATGTGTTTTGGGGCTAAGCTCCCCAGCACAGCTGCTGATCAAACTCTCATGAGTCCCACAGATAATTCAGATCCCTGGTACAAGGTTGTTTTAAGGAAAATTGATTGATTGAATTGATTGAATTGGTCTTAGAATTAATTTCTTCTGAGGGCATGCCATATCCTTAATTTCATTTAGGAGATATTTGTTGGCACCTGTAACAAACTTAAACTGTAATTTCAAGGTCCTGTTTTTGACAGGCTTTGGGAGGTTTTGTGAATATTTACCACAAAGGGACTTGAATGAAAGAACTTCATCATCAGAAATAAATGACAGAAAGTGCATATTTCAGCAATATGTACTGAATAAAGGGAAGTGAGAGATGTTTTTATTACAGGTATTTACTACTTAGGTACTCAACACAGATTTGATATAGACAAGGTGATGTCAAAACACATAGAACTCCTTCAAGTTTAGTATATACATAGTTTTTACATTTCAGTGGCTGGCATCCAGTAGTCTTTAACTGGAAAGTAGCACAACTTTTTCGAAATAGCTTTCAGAAATGAAATGGAAATGAAGGAATATGGGAAAAAATCTTGACTGGAGTTTATGTTGATCTGTTCATGATAAAGACAAGAAAAAACTTCAATTTGTCATCTGCTGTAGAATAGAAGTGTTGATGGTAAGCCAAAGGGATTCCAGGCTTCCTGAGAATATGAACAGATTTCTTTTGGAACCGTTATTTGTTTCTTAGTCTTGAAGTGGGTTTTGGCACAGAACTCAGACCATCAGGGATGTAACTCTGACGCGCAGTGATCTTATAGCTTTGTGCTTCAGAGCTGTCCTTGAGTGTTGTACTCCTCCTGCTTAGGCTGTAGATTGTCTATTCCACAGCAGCCTGGAACCACTGCCACTGGACTGGAGATAAAGCACATAGTTCTTAGAATAATTATGGAAGAAATACTTGAGGATGAAAAATATTAAAATACATGATGTCTAACTTCAAGAGAGAATGAAAGAAGGTCCCATGGCTGCCCACAGTAATTACCTGTCAGATATATCTCTATTCACATTGCTACTCTTATTAGTATTATTAATTTTATAACTATGGTTCAAAGGGATCAAATCACATTTTGTTTGAAATAGTACCAATGAGAAACAAACAAGACCACCCTTGCCCAAGAGAATCTGTAAACTGGGACACAGAACTCAGTAACACATGGGCAAGTAGACTGAGGTGCCCATCAGGTGCCATGAAGTCACCAGTCCGGCTGAGGGTGAGGTTATGCCTGAGTGCACTGTAGTTGAACAGCCACGAGTCCAGATGATCTGAAGATGCCTACATACAGAACTCAGGTTCATGAATGTTATACCAACAGGTCAAGACTTCTGTCTGACACGATTTGAGGATAAATCAGACTTAGATACAAGCTATACGTATGGCAGGCAAAGAAGGAAAGAAAGGAAGAAAAAATAAAACCTTCTTTCTATTCAACCATGCTATGCCAAGCCCTATCTTGCTGTAGTACTTTGTAAGCTGTTTTAAATTAACTGTAACTATTTATGCAGTTACAGTCTACAAAATTTTTAACATATTTAACACTTTCTGTAAAAGGCACTATATCAGTTATCATTTCTCTTCAGAACACTTGAAACTGATTAAACATTTCACTTGAGAAGCTACTTAATTTTATTTTGTATTTTAATTTATTTCACTGCATAATTAATTTGTAATCAAGACTTGTTTTGATTTTCCTAACTGTATTTTAAAACCAACTGTGAAGCAATAACTTGGGGATGGCTTGCAAGAAAATGTGTTCCATTAAGAAAAAAATGAAGTTAGTATTGTGCAAATTTCATGCACCACAGAATTAACCATTCTTTAGTAAGGCTTCTGAGAGTATGATCAAAGCATCCCAAAGGTCAAGTGTTGTGGGATGATGGTAAAGTGTTAAGGTCTACAAAGTCAAGAGAACATGAATGACTGCATATACACAAATGACCATCTTATCTTACATAATTGCCTCTTAAAAAATTGACTGGAGATTTAATGTAGTTGTGCTTGCCAAATTTTTGAACTTTTGACAAATGAATCTCCTCCAAGAATGCATGCTCCTTGCATTGTTTTTAATAAAAATATATGTAAATCTCTTTCAGTTTAAAATTATGCAACAAAATGTCATCATATTTCTCACAGCCCTTGTCCTTATTGGGACTGTGCACAGGCAGGGTCTAAAGTTAAAATCCCTTTTGAGTTAAAAGTAATGCTTAATTTCTTCTCCTGTTTAAAAAAAAACCTAACAAACCAAAACAAAAACAAAAACAAAACACAGACCAACATTTGCCTCTAAGTTTCCTACAGAGCTGATTCTTGCCAGAGATCTTTGCGAGTGCATCTCTTCCAAGAATACTTGGTCAGTGCCATTTGTCCATTAGGCTTGCTAGAAGTGAGCAACTATAGTACCACTGAGTCCATAGGCCAACAGAACATTTCAAACTACTCCAAAGAGATAATTGACCAGCTGAAAGTGTAAGGTAACACCAGAACTGAGATCACCAAGTAATGTGATCTCATACTGAATGTGGGTGTTTTATNGTTTTGATTACCAAGGGCTAAGAGTGAGGAAAGGGAGCAGGGAGAGAGGCCCCAAGGAGTAAGTTTAAGTAGATATGAACTGAGATAAGCCATATATATAACTTTCCTGTAGAGAAATCAGGAGGTTGGAAGTAGAAGAGGGAGGATAGAAAAAGGTCAAGTCCCCCAGTGGATTGTTTAAAACTTGTTCATTTTCTTCCATAATGCTTGGGAAGCAGAGTGAGTGCAAAGTCTTCACTGCCTTTATTTAGGTTCTCTCTGGCTTCAAAGATTGGCAAGTTCTTACTATATTTCTACAAAGCAGACTGCTTTTCAGGCAGGTTTTCTCAAGTTCTTTCTTTATGAGTTTTGGAGAAAGATTCTGGCCAGAGATGTTCAGAAGAAAAAGTGTTTGCAGTCTTTGGAGGTTGTTAATTCCTGGAAAAACTTCTGGCAAACTCCACCTCACCAAAATTTCACAGAAAATGTTTGTTAGAATTTGACCAGTTTAAATGAGTTTCTTGTGTTGGTGTCTTTACCTAGTGGAAGTTCGAATCGTGCTCAGTTTTACACACAAAGTCAGGAAATACTGCCAACATATACAGCCCTCTTCTCTCTGAAATATTTTATTTATTTACTCTGGAGTCTGAAGACAGCTTAGAGACATGTCTCTTGCCAGTGGTATTTGCAGTGGTATTCAGAGAGTTGTCTTCTAATTTTTAGAGTCAGTTTGCACTTATTTCTTAGACTCATGTAGAGATTCAATTTTTAGTAATAACTCTCCTAACCTTGTCTGAGGTTTCCACCATTGTTCTGTGTGGTCATTAAGCTGGCCATCAGCCTCTCACATTAGAAGGCTTACTAAACTCCCCTGTGAAATAGTCTTATACATAGAAAGTAAAGAGGACTTGAACACTGTGAAATCTTTATTTAAAAATATAGATCAATAAAGTACATCTTCATATGTTGTAAGTTATTATAAGGATGGAGGATGGGAAGAGGCACTTTGGAACAGCAAATCCATGTGACTGCTACAGATACAAGTTGAACATATCTTTTCCAGGACTGTAATAGGCTCCATAATGAAACTAAAGAGGGCTTGGACATAAGTTGTGATCTTCAGGTTGCTAAAACTGACATCTGAAAGCTCTGACCACTAGCACTTTCCTGTAGATCGCAGCAGAAATGTTGTCACAAGTGGCATACAGTCATCTCCCCTTGTGTTGAAATAGCCTGAAATGCCCTCTTCCCATGAGAACTGAGGGAGAGGTTTTAAATCTCTCGGCCTCTGTATCACTAAGATAAACATCCCAATCTCATTCTTCCCATCGAAGAGGCTCTCCAGTACTCTTATCAATGTTACAGCCATTTGCTGTGTTCCGTTCAATTTGGATGGGACTTTCAGAATTACAGAATTTTCCAGCAGCGACAGATTTACTTTCTGTTCTTGAAAAGAAAGTCATTGGTGAATTATATCTTGCAACAAAGAACCCCATAGATATCCATTTAGGATGTGAGGAAAGAGCGTTCCAACTTGTCCATCTGTGTGCAACTCAAACACAGTGCTCTTGGATGTAATAGGCAAACAAGAAATGTCATTCAAGTTTGGCAATCTTGAATGACCCTCTACAGCTAAGGTCCCACCCTCAAGTCCAGACTGGGCCTTTATACTTTAAAATAGAACTTTCATCTGCAAAAACATCACACGGATGCATTTGTGTACATTTTTTTGTGGGCGGCCTAATATATGTCACATTCTGAAAAGCTTCCTTGAAGGTGTAGTTTGACCATAACTGGAATGAGAACTATGTTAATTTCTGGTGGACATTTGTGAAAATTATTGAAAAAAAATTTCAATTTAAAAAAAAAATATTCTCCAAATATAATTTAAGAATTTAAATAATAAATTATTCTGGACTTTTAATTTATATTAAATATATAAATATCATGGCAAACATCTTCAAATAAACCTCGTATTCAAAATAGCCTTGCCAGTTGCTAACATCTGAGGATCTGTCTCTTTCCTGCTGAAACACATATTACTTCTAAAAACTTAAAATCCACAAGACAACAACTCACTACCAGGAAAATGAACTATCCACCAAAACGGAAAATAAGAAAGAAAGAAAGAAGGAAAGAAAAACAAATCTGCTTCACAAGAAGAAAATGAGACATTTCTAAAGTGTTTCAGGATGACCACACACCAAGTGAAAAAAAAAAGGTTCAAAATGCCTGCCCCACACAAAGGATAACTTCTCTTGGCAGAATAAAATACTATCTCCTTTTACTAAGAACTACTCACTCATCAGTCAACACCACTTTAACTACTTTACATACTTTTTCCACCTTTCACAGAGTACATCAAAAGTTCAACACATACTATCAGCCAAGTAGAATATCCAGGAGGCTATGTATATCCACATATATATACATATATAGACACGTACAAACAGAAATGCATATAGCATCAAGTATTCCATTTTGAGATAAAAATAAAGTCTAGGCATTGACGGCAGGTATATGACAATGGCCATTTTATTTTTCGTTTAAATTTTCCACTTTTCTGAAGTTTTACGTAGAAAGATGTGGAATATTTGCCTTTCCAGTCTCATATTGCCCATCACATATATACATATACATATACATACACATATGCAAAAAGCTTCATGCAGTCATAGAATCTTCAAAATTAACAACTGTGTAATTTTGACTGTTATTTTTTCTGCTTCTTATAGATGTTATGGTTAGAAGGTAGTGAATATAGATGGGATGAAAAAGATGAAAGGATCTGAAAAAATTTACACTGGTTTTCTAGGGTAAGCAATGGAATAAAAAAAAAAGGAAAAGGAAGAAAACCTGAGACTTTAGTATCATCGCTTTAAGCTGCCTAAGTGTGCTTCCCAAAGGAAAGGGATTTAGAGAGGGATTTGAGGCAAAGCAACGAGGCAGCTTCACAGATATTTTACAGGAAATTTGGCCATCAAAACCACAAGGATCCTTGTCTGGGAAGTTAACAGGGGAGAGAGAGAGTTTATAATATATGGCAAATGGAAGCAGCTTTGACTCTGAAAGTAGGCAATGCTCTTATTGATGGAATAAAGAATATAACTGAAGGCTGTAAAGGCAGAGATACATGAGAGATACATGAAACATCCCTAAACTTTGAAGTAGGGATATTGTTTTTTCTCCTGCTGCCTGAATGAGCATTAGGGAGCCAACAGGGGCTGAGAAAAATGTACTGTATAGTTTGCCAGGAAAAAAGAAGGATAGAAGGAAAAGACAAACTTTTTAATAGGAGTCATAGTGATAGGACAGGAGGTAAATCTTCAAACTGAAAGAGAGTAGATTAGTTATAAGAAAGAAATTCTTTACTGTGAGGGCACTGGAACAGACTTCCCAGAAAGGCGGTGGGTGCTCCATCCCCGGAAACATTCAAAGCTGGGTTGGATGGAGTTCTGAGCAACCTGATTTGGTTGAAGGTGTCCCTGGTCATGGCAGGGGGGGTTGGAACTAAATGGCCATATAAGGTGCCTTCCAACCCAAACTGTTCTGTGGTTCTCTGATTCTGTGAAAAGAGTTTCAGCAACCTACATGACTAGGAAGAATTATGTCCTGGGAGTTATGTTTCTGTTAAATTTATACATTGCTTGTCTGTGAGGATCTAGACAAGAATCAGAGTAGGGATGTCAACCACACTAAAGTCCACAGTTAATGGGAACATAGTGAAAAGGTCTGTGGTAGAAAAATCTGTCATTCAGCCAAATTAAATTTAAATAGTAAATCATTCACAAAGGTGTCAGACTAAAAGCTTATTTAGGACAGAAGGAGACAGAGAGAAATATGCTGGTAGATCTGTGAATCTTCAACAAAGAGATGACAAGGGAGTTTTTGGTTGTGGGTAAAATTACACAAGGCTAAAAACCCTCAATTTCTTTACCAAGAACTGGAGGATCCTCCAGAGGATGTATTAAAGAAATGATTAGAGAAGCAGCCAAGGAAAGCCAGACCTGATGAATCCCAGAGAGATTTCAAGGACAGCAGAAGCAGAGAAGCCAAGAGAAGTTACGGTTATAGCAGTGAGTCTGAGATCTGGCAAAGCAGATGCCATTAGATGTTGTGGAAAGAATGGTTTCATTTAAGGGCAGAGGAGGGAAGCCAGATTGGAAAAGCTCTAGGAAGAAAAAGTGTAAACAGCATATTCAGAAAGCTTAGAGATGAAAGAGAAACTGCAGATGGGCCAGTAGCTAGAGATGGAAGGAGTCAAAATTGTTTTATTTATGATGTGAGACATTTAACATATGGTATAGCAAGTAGAACAGACTAGAAACAGTGAAAACAACAAACGAGAGGAGACCAGGAGGCCAAGGAAAGGAGCAACATAGGAAAAGAGAATGGGCATATTGGAAATGAAGAACTAGGAAGAAAGAGGGTAAGATGATGCAAACAGAAAAGAGCACGTGAAGCATGTCTGTGTCCTTGACCATGAAGGATAAATCTGCCAAACAGGGGAAGAGTCCCAAGCTAATAGGAGGAGGAAATATCATGTCACATGTTTAAAAAAAACAGAGAGAGAGAGAAAGAGTGAGTGAAAGAGTGAGTGAAAGAGAGAGAGAAAGAGAGAGTGAGTGAAAGAGTGAGAGAAGGAAAGAGAGAAGAAAAAGAAAGAAAGAAAGAAAGAAAGAAAGAAAGAAAGAAAGAAAAGAAAGAAAGAAAGAAAGAGAAAGAAAGAAATAAAGAAAGGAAAGAAAGATCAAAGGCAGAACTTGCTAAAACCTTCTGTCAAGAGAAAAGGAGAGTTTAAGCAGAGAGTTAAAGGTGGTGAGGAGATGGGCAGAACTGCAGGATTAGAGTACTATTAAATTTGAGGGAGCACAGCTGTGCAGCTAGACTGATAGCAGAACTGAAAAAGAAAAGTTGAGTGGTAATGAGTATAAAATGCTTTTTTTAATGCAGTAAAAGCTATGGTGTTCATAGTCATGATTTTCAAACCTCTCTTCTGAGAATTAGAAAGGCCCATTGGAAAGGACCATTCTTCAGGACAGGATGAAGGCTTCATGATAGTTTCTGAACAGAATTATAAAATTCATTAATTGGCAATGCTATATGAGAATAAGAACACTTATAATAGTCATGAAATCACAGAAAAGTCTGAAATTAGCACAGGTAGTTTTATGACCCACATATTTCAGTCACTGAGTTATTTCGTGTAAGCTTAGCCTGAATGATGGCAATAGACACATTTCCAGTAAAATATTTCCAGTTGAATACAGAGTTATTTCCCCACATGGAAGACCCAGCCCTCTCTTTCCATAGCACAGTGTTCCTTAGTGCGGTCTGAGAGTTCTACAGAGCACACGTGCAGCAGCTGCAAGGCTAATGCAAATCACAGAAGGCAGAGACTGTGACCGTGGAGGGAGATACAGACACCATGAGCCATGTTGGCTGCATGAACCAGGTCGGGAAACCAATCCAGGTTAAAACTAACTCAGCAGAAGGTTTATTTTTAAACTGATTCATTTCCCAATCACCTTCACTGACTAACTGCACAAAGGCTTGCAATTGTAGAGGGAAGGAGATGGTTGGGACAGTGGCAGAAGGGAAGGGAAAGAAGGGTGCAGTCTTCTTTGAGGGTAGTCTGGGCCTTTTTTGTCTCTCCTCAAGAACTAAACTGCCGACAAGGGCTGAGTAACTTCCTGATTTTAGACCATCCTAAATGAATAAAATTATGTCGTACATAAGTTTTTCAGCTTCTCTGAGCTACACTAGGTTCTCATCTTGTGACATCTGAGACTTACTCCCTGCAGCAGATGAGACAGTTTGTACCTGGCATAAGCAAAAGTGAACCCAAGTTTCTTAAATAGCCAGCTCATGCTCGTAGTCAGCCAATTTTTTTTTTTTTAATTGCCCTTCATTTCCTTAGCTTGCTTACAGTGCTCTTTCTCATATGTCTCTAATTCCTCTCCTTCCTCCAAGTACTGCCCACCCCTCCCAAACTTAGATTGCAGCCATGCCCTCTTGCTCTTAATCTTGTCTAAGTGCCAATATTGTTTCTCTCCACCAAAGAGGTGACCTTACAACACAAAGGCACTCAGGAGCAAACACAACTTTATCTGGTTTGCTATACAAAATCTCTTCTGTATCCCATCTCATCCATCATTTCTTCTTTCCAAGTATCTACTCCCTGCTGAATTATCTGAATTTATAAGCTATTGGTTAGCCCTTGTTTGTAGGGAAAGTAGGAATCAAAAATGATCATTTAACTCATGCCTTCCAGAATGTTTGGGGTCAAAAGTTGTTCTAACTCCCTGCCAGTGAGAACAGGCAGTGGGGACTGTTAGCATGCACACACTCAGCACCACCAGAGAACCTGATCTGAAGCATCCCTTGCTAAAGGCTCCTCTGGAGAAGCACTGAATCTGCTAAGGCAGCAAATTCTACATGGCCCACAGAAATACACTGCTTTGAATTTGAAATCATCTCAGAGCCAGGGTGCAATTGAAGAGGGAAAATAACTTTGCCCTGTAGGAAGCAGGATCTCGTGATCTGAACAGTTTGAAGAAGGGCTCAGATCGGTTCTCACACTTCCCAGATGCATCTAGATTAAATGCTTCTCCTTCTTCTTCAATCAACTCTGGATCATTTACATGAACACTAATGGCTGCAGAGGAGAGACTGCAGAAAGGCTTGTTTGGTAATTCACTGAGCAGGGCAGGTGCTTACCAAGAGCCTCTAGGTCCAAGATCCAATCATTTGTCTGGTGCACCTTCCTGCATAGCACCTTTTCTCAAAATCCTCAGAAACCAAAAATGGGATGATATCATTTTTGCTCTGATTTCAGACAACATAAATGTTGGAAACCCTAAATATTTCACAACAGAAAAGAAACCAAAACAGGGCACTAACTGTGTTTTAGCAAGTCCTGCCTGGACCCTTCTCTTTGGAATCTTGTTTGAAAATGCTGACCTGTGCAACTCTATCTGTTTCATGAACAAGAAAATGTCTGCCCAGCAGTTGAACTCTGTAGATATCAATTATTGGTGATCTGGGGTTTTTTTCTAAACTGCTCTATAAGGTTTTAAAAATGAGATAATTTTGCACTCTCATAAATTTGAACTGAAATATCAGCTTTCACATGACCAATGGCTTTGACTCCTTATGCTTCTTACAGATCTGCTCTCACCTTTCAGCTGGCTGCTCCATAATGCTCAATGAATTCTCAGTCTTCACATATACATTGACAAGTGAGGTGTAACTCTTTGCAGACTGTAGAGAGCAGACATGCAGGTCTGGATGGCCCTTTTCTTAAAAAAGACTGCAGGGAAATGGCTCTTTAGTTCATTAAATTAATGAACAGGCAGAATGATTTGTGAAAAACAACTGTTTTATAGGACCACCACCTGCAGTATGGGCTGGATCCCACAATGTGGTAGAAATCCAGAACACTTCAGATTAATTTCTTGACATTTCAACCTTGTCCTGCACCCCATCGACCAACACAGAACATATTCAAAATTAACAAAGATACTTCTGGCGACATGCTGCGGCCATGGGAAATTGGAAAGCAAGTCATGCCATATCTACTGACAGCTAATAAAGTACTCCGCAGCACTGCAAAAGATGTATTTTCTATGTCTGAAGGTCAAGTAGTTTGGTCTGGGTTTTACTGAATAGTGCTGAACTTTTGGCTGTTTATTCCCAGCTCTGTGATGTAAGCTGGCCTCCCTGGAAGCCAGACTCCAAGTGCAGCAACCATCCTGTGCACATACATTGCATGGAAAGAGTTACCTAGTAATAAAAAACATATGAAGCTGTGAGATCAGTTCCCCTTTCTCCCTCCCCAGGTGTTCCTTCGTGGTTGTGATTTGTGCACAAGTCTATAGAAAATGTTGCTTATACAAGCCAAGAAATACAAAGATTTCAGGCTCCCAACTCCTACTTAAGCATCTTACTTTGGGTTTCTATAAAAGAAAGGGGAACCTAAATACCTTTGTAGGTCTGGCCTGCAGGATCCATCTGAATGTTGGGAGAGGAAGGGAGTGAGGTTTCATATTGCTGCTCACTGACCGACAAGTACCCTGAACTTTTCACCCAGATGGTTTCTGGAATCATTTGGCATTCAACTAGCTCTGGTTTTATTACACGAATGCATTGATTTGTTTCATGTATAAAACTCACGGACTGACCATTGCTTTGGATTGACTGTGTTTCCGAACTTCTCTATCCCAAGACACTCAAATATTTCACCCAGCAACCTTATCACAGAGTGCCTTTTATTAAACTTTCCCTTATGATCTACATTTTTTCTTTGTAAAAGAAAACAAACACAAGCACTAGATGTTTAACTGGTGGTGGAGTCTGGCCTTATTCCACTGACAACACTGTAGTTACACTGTTATGCACCAGTTCAGAATTAAAACCACTCAACCTACAATTACACATACTTTTCTGAGGTAAGCAGGTTGCTGCATCAGAAACCAATCTGTGAATTAAGACTATTTGCAATATCTTGAAAATTCTGTCCTGAAGCCCTTACACAGAACTTCATTTCCATAGGAGTTTTCTGAAAATATTTTTCACTTTTTTTTTTTTTTGTTTTGATACCAATACACCACTGACACTTGCAATTCTTTCTCCTTTCATGTCACAAGCAACTTTTACAAGAGTACTATTCAACCCTCCAAAATGAGTTGCATCATTCATCTTAGTAAAAATGTCATAAAGTCCTTTCAGGCTTCTATCAGAAGAACCACCTCCTTATTTTCTTAGCAGTTCCTTTTTTCAGCTCTGTGTACATATAGCTTATTTTCTCACTTTGTTTATGGAAAAGTCACAGGGCCAAAATCTGTCACTTCCTAAATTCACAGTATATAATCTCATCTACTTTTTCTTTAATCATTGGAACAGTTCTGTCAGCAAATGAAATAAAACTGACTTTCTGACATTCTTTTCTATCAGTACTGCAAGGCATTTTGGTTTGGTTTTTTCCCCTTGTATGGTTCCTGAAAGAGTCTGTGCATTAGATGCAGAACTCCTTGCTGCATGATTGTGTTCATGATAAAAGGTTAGAGGTGTCCAAGGGGAAACAAGGCCTCATAAGGAGTTATAAATCCACTGTAGGCTACTAAACACAAAGGAATACTTGAGACACTGGTCATCGAAGATCAGAAAAGTCTGCTGAAAAAATATTATTTTAAATATTCCCCACTTTTTTTGTCTTCCTGAGTACCGATTACTGGCTACGGCAGGGGAAAAGATAGAGAACTCAATGGAGCGTTGGACTAACTCTGAAAAGATCAGTCCTGTCATATACATTGATTTCTTAATAATGTGCACTGATAATTTCTAGGAGGCAAATTTAAGCTACAGTCAGTAAGATGGACAATGTATTTTCAAGTTTCTATGCCCCATAAATTCTTAGAACAATCCCTGATCTTTTGCAGATTGCTTTAGCTACAGCTTTGAATAGTTTGAGAGGAAATTTACAGGTCTCTGCGGATTTGAACACACATATCACACATATTTTCCTTAGCCTGATCTTTATTTTGGTCTATTTTCTTATCCTTTAATCAAAATGCTCTTTTTCATATTTTTAAAATTTTCTTATTTAGCTTTTCTTGATACTATTCAGGTTCTCCTTTTCAAAATTCTTTTTTCACCTTAGTTATTATTCTCTTTATTCCAACAGAATTATAGCATTTTACATTTATCTTATTTTGTATTCCTTTCTGAATTTCTGGTCCTCGAGGTCCTCTTTATGCATTCAGTTTTGTATCTTCCTGTATTTCTTAGCTCCATTTTGGAAATAATTTCCTTTTTTATTTTTCTTTGAAACCACAGAACAGTCTTCACTGCCTTTTAGATAAATTAGATTTTTTTCTCATTTTTTTCAGAGAGAAGGAACGGAGATTTGCCCCTTGTACTTACACATGTATGATGTGTGCCTGCCTACAGGGCCTGAGCTCACCTTAGGGGAAGCAAGAGCAGACCTTTGTGGTTAGGGATCACGGCTGACACACAGCCCTGGCTAACCCAGGCTCACACAGTCGCTGACAGAACCATCTGCTAATATCTCAAAAGATTTTTATCCCCAAGCTGCCTCACAGCAGCCTTTCGTTCCAGCAATGTTGCACTAGGTGACCAGTAAATAGTTGGGTTCTATGTTTATTTTAAAACATTTCTCCTCTAGACCCCCATGTTTCAGAACAAATTGTACCTGACAGATAGAAGAGTTAATCAGAAAGGACAAAAGAAGTCACAAATTAATTTAAATTCATAACATAGTCGTTTGAGTGTCAGCAGATGTCAGCCATTATGTGGCTGCATAAAAGTTTATAAGACAATTGTTCATAAGTGCTTTAAAAGACAAATGTGTCCCTCTTTACCAGTTCAATGGCATGCTATGAAAAGATTAGTGTTTGAAAAAGTTGGATTAAAGGTGCACTCATCAATTCCGTGTACTGTGCTCGTATGTATGTATAAGAAATGCAAGATACTTGAAAGAAGTGATTCAGATTCCAACCCTAACAACAGTAAATCATTAAAGTATTGCCTCTAACGTGCTTGGCAGATCAAGGCCATCATGAAAAAAGAAAATCTAATTAATTCTTGAGACATCTAGCAAACTTAAGGAAAAAAACGTAATGCAGAATTCTATCACTTTAAATTGCCATATATTACTTCATCTATTTCTTTCCATTGCGATGTAGCTAGATGCCCATCATGAAGGAAAGAAATTGCTAAGGATAGTTTTTCAATTGTTATTTATTTGTATTATGGTAAGCAGCCCCACTCTTCAGTGATCACTATCTCATTGTATTTCACACTTCACAGAGCAGCAACCCCAGCCTCAGAAAAATTCCCATATTTGAAGCAGGGTTTCTTTATAATTTCATATATGCTAGTGCAATCAAATGCACAAAAATATCAGGTATCTTAGAAAGAAAGATATCATCTGGTCTAATAGGTTGAAGTCAGAGGAAAAGATTTGTCTCCCAGCACAAGAGGTTCTGAACTCAGTCCCAACAGGAATATTTTAGCAAGAGCCATGCAACAACTACCAAGGGAGTGAAAATTCCTGAAATTGTGATTAAAAGGACAATAGCTTCCTACTAACTATAGCCACGTTTTGCCTCACTTTCTCTCATTGACCACATGAAACACTGGCTGAGGAAAGGATGCGAGACACTCTACTCCCTTCAAAAGCATCTAAAAGAACAAACTCAAGACTAGGCAAATCTCCTAGGTTGCTCTTCCAGCTGATGGAGGAGACAGGAAGCTTTGTGTGGTGTCTGGGATGGATCACCCAAAGCAAACATCTTTTCCTTCCTGTGCATGGGTAAGGGGAATCCAGGAAAAAGGCTCTCCCAGGCTGCCCTGGGCTGGAGGCTGAGCAGTGTTGAGAAGTTTGGGTGCCCCTGATGCCTGTCCAGGACAAATCCAGCATTTAGCCAAGATTTGCTGTGCTATTTTCAAGGCAGAAACCCAAGTCAAAGGTTTGAATTAGACATGTTCAATTTTCTGTGTTTCTAATTAAAGTTTGCAGTTTTTATGTTTTGTTTCCAGTGTTTATTTTTAGCCAGATGATGGGTCCTTTTATTATTAGAGGAGATAATTTTGATTAATGTTTTTTTAATTCTGAGAACAAACACAAAAGGAGGTTTCTGTAGAGCTTTGTGTTCTTGGTGAGCGTGGGACACTGTCGGGGCATGCTGCTCTTCTCCATAAATAATTTTCAGTGTCACCAAGTGTTGGCCAACATGGAGTGAAGAGGGACATTTACAGCAACTAGTGTGAGTTATTCAAGGTTAAATATAAGGGTCTACCCCTGGTGTTTTAAAGTCAAAAAGTTTCACATGCAGAGAAGTTCAAAGCTTCAGTCTTGGGATATTTTTATCTCACAATTCATGAAACCTTGTCAAAGATTTTGTTTTTTTCAGACATGTAGCTGGTAAACCTGTTGAACTAAATCAGAGTTTTTCCATTGACTTCAGTGAAAGATGAGTCAGTGTACTGTTCCCCATAACTAGTTATGTTATCCTCATGGTTTTCCAAAGCATATTTTCAGATGTTTTAGTTAATGAAAAGAAATTAACAGAATCAAAACTTCCTTGCTAGAGGCAATGGTGTCAATCAAAGGTGATTCATTGCCACTACTGCTGTGGAGTTACCTCTATTGGTTTTTCATTCTGCAAATCCCTTTGGTCCATTTTCATGTTGCGTGACAGTTCAGAAGTTGTTTCTGAATTAACTTACTTGAAGACGTATTGGTGATATTTATACAAGCTCATGGTGCTCTGCCCAGCTGCCCTGTGAGCTGATCTGGTATTTCTAATGCCCACTGAGTTCTGTTACCCGTTTTTCTGCATTAAATATCTTTACTTTCTGAGCTCTTTATCAATCTCTAAATGCATCTGTGAATGCTTAATCACTTCTGTGTATTCTCAATGCTCTCAATTCACTAACAGTGCCTGTTTCAAGTCTTTACTCTTTTGTTAAAATTCTGAAATAAAGGCCCAGTCTCGGAAAGGATCTGTAAGGGTACAAATCCCTTCTGACTATGGAGTGTCTCTGAAACAGCATGGCAGTCTTCCTAGAATGGGAGTATGGAACAATGTGAAAAATGAAAGGCAGTGCTTTAGAGGATGCACCACTTTTGTTAGCACATAACATTTTTTCTATCATTTGTTTAAAACACCCTGAAGCATGCAATTAAACCCTTGAGCATGCAATTAAATTATTTGACACTTGAATTTACTTTTAAAATTATGCTTATTTGTCTGTATTATTTCCATACATAATTGTTTTAAATTAATTCATTAAACTCTTTGTTGCACATGGTTTTAATTAATTCTAATCTGTAGCTCAGGCACACCAGAATCAATATCAAATAGCTTCTGCTTGCATGCCTATCTACAGAAGGAGAACATTCTCTTGATTACAGCATTGAGGTAAGAAGAGAGATGAAGAACTCCAAAAGGTTTTAATAATTGAAAGCACTACAACTGTAAGGTAGAGTGTTTGAAAATTTCTGATAAAAATTTCTGCTTCTGGTAGAAGCGTCCAAATGAACTACATAATCTTTCTATGCACAGTCCTTCGTACAAAGAAATGGTATTCAATCTTTTTTGAGGTTTCAGTGTCTCAGTGGTGCTTATGATTTCCAGAATGGATTTTCTTTCCTCACTGACAGTGGTGAGAATCAAAATATGAAGTCAGATACTTGTGCAGTTGGATATGCTACTGAATGAAACCCTTGTTAGTTTAACATGATGCTGCTGTACTTTACATTTATATTTCTCAGCAAACAATTTGTCATTGACTTAATTGGCAATTATTACACTGTCTTACACTTTATCATATCCAAGATCATTATTCTACATTTATGCAAAAGCTGGTGCATTGTTAAATTCTAACCACTGTCTGAAACATTCTTCTTGTATTATCATATTCCTGTTGTTTTTTCTTTCCCATCCTGAAAAATATTATCCAGACAACTGATTCTTCCTCTTTGACCGTGGAATAACAATCACTGGATATTTTTTTTTTTATATTTATACAGGTTAAGGCATTAGTGAGCACAAAGAAAAACATGTTTTTTTCAATTAATCATTATCTTTACAGTTGAAAAATATTACTATATTGTTGACTACAGAGAGAGTTTCTCTTATGAAGATGTATTATTATTATTATTCTGTGAGAAAAATTCAGGTAACCAAACTGTTTTAAATTACTGTTATGAGAGAATAACATGTACATACTATATTATTACTACAATAATAATTTTTCTACTCTGTGTTACCTGTGTTCTGGATTTATACTCCTAGATATTTGCCTATACATGCAGGTTGTTTATTCAGTTAAAAAAATTTTAAAAAACAAAAAAACTAAAACAATCACAATCTTTGAACAATTGAAGCCTGGGCATATCCTAGCTGCAGTTCCTTTAGAATGACTGCAGCTATTTTGCAAATGCATTTACCACTTCTTGCATTTTAAAAGCCTTTGAAATCTTCTCCATGCAAATTATTAAAAAGTATCAGGAGCTTTTGATTTTGAGCATGCTACATAAATGTAAATTGGTATTGCTTGAGCTTAGTTACATATGTCTTTTTTTTCAGACAGGACTTGGGGAAATGAAGACACCTTTGGCAAAGAGGCTTTAGATTCAGTCACTCATCAAATCTTTTCTCGAGAAGCAAATCCTGTCGTATTTGCGTTAATCACTATCAGTCCTTGGTGCTTTTCCTCTGTTTTACCAAATAGAAAAGAAAAAGTCTTCCAGCAGTGATCTCAGTGTTGGAGCTGATTGGTGTCCACTTCAATTTTTTGAGGCAGAACTTTCATTTCCTTCAAAAGACTTCAAAGCCTTGACCTGTCCTGCCTAAAGCCCAAAGAAAACGTCTTTGCAGTACCTCCCCCTTAGCTGGGAAGCTTCCTCTTGTGCAGCCCCAAGAGCAGCTCAGAAAATGTTGCCCTGTTGCACATTCCACTCCTGCACGCTACCCATCAAAACTCTGCAATACACTTAGCAACATTCATAGGTACCAAACATTTGCTGTATACAGTACAGTTAATTAAATTTGTCCAGAAATGTTCTTTCAAGCTGTTTACCTGGGTCACACATCTAAAATTAAAGATCTGTGCCAATAAAATTCTGACTCTTTTTTTTTCCCCTTTAACAGAAAAGATTTTAAATTAACTTAAATGGATCGTTTCTTATTTCTGGTGTGCAAAACAGTGAGATCTTCAGAAAATCGAAAATAAGACAGTATTTTTGAAGGAAGATTTGTGGATAGGTTTTATGTAAAGATTGGATTTATTTTGATTGAATTCTACAGTGAAAACAAAGATCAATTAAAAGTTTCATTATTTAGTGTCTCTGTAAAGCACTGGTTTGTTGGCTGAGCCTTTCTTTTATTCTGGCAATAAAAGAATGAATTTTGTAATATTAGTTTGAAATAAGGAATGGATGGTCTCCTTGTCTGGGTGTACCAATATTTTGGTCTTGACGCAACCAACAGTAGCCATAACAAAGAAAAAGGTCAAGATATTGCATTCAACCTATCCAGCTCATTTCAGACACACATCTAAACCCAAGAAACACCCCTGCAGCACAATTTTCTGGGCTAAAATGCAGCTACAAATGATCTACAGACCCAGACTCACTCAGATTTCTACAACAGAAGCTTTGTACCTTCACTCAGCTGTAGCTCTTTAATCACGTCTTTTTTTGCAAGCTAAATTTAAAAGCAATAAAACACAAATTAAATAAAACTAAATTTTATACTATGCTGTTTGCCTGGCAAATCTTCTGAAAGAAATATTTGAAAGTTTACCAAATAGATCAAGTAATGATATTTTCCAGACTCTGGTTTTATCATCATGTCGTTTAAGCAATGATAGATGGCTTTCAGCCATTATCGGTCAGATAAGTACCAGTTAAAGGACTGGAGGGTTGTGGTGGTGATATTTCTGCCATTGGTTTAGTTCTAGTCTAGGCTCATCTGTGTCTCTCGTGATGGTTTTCAGTTGTTGAAACACTGCTTCATTTGTTCCCCTTCTACTGCTAAAAACAGATGGGTTCAAATCTTCTAAACACAAAGGAATTGAAGACTGTGTCTGAGGGCAAAATGAAGCCCATGTCACTTCACAAATTAGTTTATACATTCCTTGACATATAAGAATACACATTTTACATTTTTTCATAAAAACATTTCAAAAACTGCATGAGACATATTAAAGTTGCAGATGTGCCAAAGAAAAGAGACTTGGGCTTTGTGTGTGTCCTTTGCACACACAATGTAAGATTTCTTTGAATTTTTCCAAGTCCCACACTAAAAAATAGATTAATCTGTGATGATACTTAATAATTTTAACAGACATTACCGGTATTTGACAGTCTTCCATTGAATACATAGATGTAGCTATTTTTTTTTTCAGAAATTTTCGTATTTATGCTACAGTTATTTGAGTTAATAATAAGAACAGGATGATACTAGTACATAAGTTCTCATCCCACTCCAAAAAGAATGAGTGCCCTGGGTGTTATTTCAAATATACCTCTCTCTTGGGTTTCTCTTGTATTAACTTAAATTACAATGAGCCATAATAGTGCATATTTTCTCTAGAACTTGGCTGCATCTCAGGCCTCTCTGATGGCTCCTCTATTCTGTTTCCTTACCCATTGGCACTACTGAAGTCCCTTTACTCTGACACTGAAATCAAGTGTCAGTGAAAAGTTAATTATGCAAACATGTTGAGATATGGGTTTTCTTTGTGAAGTAAGACTCTCTCAGCAAATACTCCATGAATGAAGATACTTTTTAAGTTCTGGCTCCTTCTATATTCATTAAAACAAGGCACAAAAAAAGACTATTGCATTTTAGGCAAAGGGTATTACTTACAACTGGCCATAGAGAAAGTTTTCTGACAGTCGGCTGTTTCAGTTCTGAAGTTCTAACATTATGCTAGATTTTTGTAATTTCTGAATTCAAATTGACATTCCAGTCTTGATTTGGTTTTATACCAGTCTAAATGCATTCCAGAAATAGTGTTTCTACACCCATATTTTATGGCTATAAAGGGTGAATATCAACATTAAAAGAAGAAGAAATGATCCCTCCAGGAAGCAGCAATGTGTTCAGGAGTAATTTGTTGTGTTCTAGCATCTTCTATTATTGTCAGGAGCAAGGCTGCAGATCTATGTTTACAACGAACTATTATGGTGTATGTCATAGTATTTCCAAGAACCTCATCTACTTAGAGATTGTTTTGAAGGAGCTTTGGTGCCTTTTGGAGCCAAACTAATTAACTGCCTTACTATTCAAACTTTGTTTTCAGCCATCTGAGCTCATATTTATAAGAGAGAGACATACTAACCAGTATTGAGATGCCGCTCCCTGGAAACATTAACTCATCCCTGCAGATTAAATCTTCTAAAATATAAAACCTATTGTAGCAGATCCTGACCTGCAACATTATTTTTTCTTGGGGTGGGAAAAGGCGAAAATATTATTAGTTTATCTTCTTTAATGAGTGAATTAAGAACGTGTTTTAGAAATTTCTTTCTTTTTGTTCAGAAAACAATAATTCCTTTAAAAATTATAAAGAAAATGGAAAAGACAGAAAAAGTAAAAAATTTTTAAAAAAAGAGGAAAAGGAGGAAAAAAGAAAAATGGAAAGAGAAAAATACTTTCTTACACTAAAGAAAAATAAACATTCCCACATTAAATAAATAATGCTAAAATGTATGGACAAAATGTAGGTTATCCTTAAAAAAAAATTGAAAATCCAGCACAAATTTGCTCTAGGCTCATAACACTTCTCAAAAATTATATTCTTGCTGAAATTTACCATTTTATTTGGGTTCTTCATTTGCTATCACTTAGTGGTCTGAAAAAGCTGATTTGATATTATATACAGATCCAAGCCATCTACAGCATGGGGCAAATGCAAGTTTGCATTTTGCAGAAGTAATAAAGGGTTTGGATTAAGTTTTGGATCCTAATATCGTTAATATTGTAACACAGATATGATCGATTTGGATATTCTATTTATCTATTTGAAAGTAGCATTAAATACTATAATAGGTGGAAACTGTCTCTTGAAGATAGTTAAAATATTACCAATACTCACTAAGTGTACTTTTCTATTACAGTTTTAGACCTTTTTATACATCCATGGTATTATGGAAAGTTATTTTACTGGGGTTCATTTAACTTGTGAAACTCAGGAAGAGCTCGATGGAGTCAGGGAACCCAGTCATGGCTCCAGCAGGAGGTTTCCCGGAGTGAATCCTGTGCCGCCCATCCTGCCTTGGACCCAGCTGGCACAGCCAACCTGGCTGGGCCACCAGCCCACTGCCCTGTACCCAGCTGCAGGATCAAAGCGCGCTGCTCTTGGATTCTGCCTTCACCAGTCTCGGTCTTCCAGCGCTGGAGATGAGCACTGCCATCCTTACGAGCAAGGAAAACCGAGGTTGGATTATTTGCATACGGCCACACAGCGAGTCGGCGATGGAGCAGCGCGGGAGCCACTGGCCGGAGCGCGGCCGCGAGCACACCGTGTTGCTGCAGTGGTCAGGCCACGCGCCAGTACAAGCCGAGACATTCTAGGATAAATTGGCAGTACGCGCTCTGAGAAGTTTTCCTCCATTTATTTTATTATGTAGTGAGTGATACAGCAAAATCCCCTGTCTTAGAAGGATATAAAATAACCATACGTGTTCACTGAAAATTTATACCGTTGAATGCCAGCCTGAAAAAATGGAAGCTGGAACGAAAATTAATAAAGTAACAAGATAAATTAACATTCTGTCACATTTTAAGCATTTTAAATGTGTACATAAACTGTGTTAAAATGCTCAACAAGACATTTAGCTGATAGGTGGCATAGCAAAGGAAATTATACTTTTTAAACTCCCCAATGGAGAAGGAAGAGACTGAAGGAATTTGACATGGTCATTAGATTGTAGTCTGAAAACAATTCATTGATATCTATTCCACGTGTTAGCCTCTGGCCCTTAGGGAGGCAATATGACTTTTCAACTTGACGAAAACAAGATTTAAAAAAAAAAAAAAAAAAAGTACTTGAAAGATTTCCCCGGAAAATCTGCTTAATGCTGGCAATATTAAGTCATGGGCATAGCTCTGTGACTTGGGGCTCTTGGAGAACTGAGCAAAAACTTGAAACTGGGCCGCCGGTCCCTGGTGACCGAGTCAGTGTAATGTTACAGGAATGCTCATGTTTTTTGACACAGGGAACACTTCAGCAGTTGATCCCTGCTCCTTTTCTCTCCCCATTCTTCTTCCCTTTGCAGAAATGTCATTTATTTAATTAGAATAAATGGGCTATGCTAAGGATTTGAACCAAATCTGGGATGTAGCAATATTTGGATGTGCCCTCAACCACAAACTCAGCATGCCCGTGCCTCTACAATGTTGACTTTGGACTCTTGAGAACCCAAGCACAACTGGGGCACTTGGGGCAGGACAACTGGATAAGAAGAAGAAATTTGTGGGCCAAGGAACTTGACCAAATATTGTGTTCCAAAAGGCAGCTCTGTACACAAAGCATAAGGGAGCAATAGTTTATTCAAGTGGCTCAACACAAAACAGATGGTGAGATTTCAACAGAGCAAAGGACTGATGGGTAGTTACAGCAGACAGACACCCTCAGAAGACTGAGACCCCAAAACCGATATGTTTAATACTCTGATATCCTATGAGACTTAAACTTCTGAAGCCAATTTGAGTGTTTCAGTATGTTAATTGACAAGTAGTGTTTCCTCACAGGAATCTGAGCTGCTTCTAAAAACAGTTTCTGGGGTTTTTAACACAGTGTCACAGGTCAGATGTTGCCTCTTGTGGTTTGTTCGTGGGTTTTCTTGGTTTTGTTTTAATTTTCACATAAATATAAAAGAAGAATACAGTCAACCTAAAAGTTTTCAGAGTCTTCGATGAGACCTTTCCCACCTCCAGACAAGGTTCTTGCCCTAGAAGGAACCTTTCCCTCTAAAATTTAGACAATTAATATCTCTTGACTTGATGCACTGTTCTTGTTCCCACATTCTTGAGAATCACCTCAAATGTTCCTTAGGTATAGCGGAGGAAAAGTAAACTAGTGAGCTAGAAAGAATAAAAATCAGAGATACAACTTTGGCTTCTGGTGACAGGCGTGATGAGATTTTTCATTTTGTAAAATTTCTAACAAACTCTAAAATCATGCTTTTTGGAGACAGAATAGAACTCTAAACTATTGAGTCTAAATTTCCTTTTGCTTCTGGTAAAGTGCAAGTTCTAGGCTGCAGCAGGTTTTTCTGTTTTGTTTTGCTATAATTCTATTCCCCTGGTAATCCCAGAAGCAGGACAAGAATTAATTTCAAACAAGGATCTTTATTGTTTGCATAGCTCAATACTCTGTTTAATTACAAAAACATGTTTGTTGTTTTTTTAATTTAATTTTCTTTGAGAAAATGTTGGTTCAAATTAAGGGGAAAAATGTTTTTTTCAAAACTCAACAGTTCTGTGAAACCTCAAACTGTTTTTCTTTATGTTGTCTAAAGTTTTGAAAAAAATGCAAATGCTGCCAGTTGGGGTTTTTTGGGTTTTGGGTCTTCTTTACAGTGTCAAAGACCTAGATCAGTCATTGATTATGGTCAGCTGAGCCCAGACAAATAACATGGGATGAATTTTTTAATCACACTATCACGTTGATATATGTATTTATTTAATCCACTCTGTGTGGAATTGTTCTGGACATGGAGGTCAACAGTAATTAGTCACCAAGATTTCAATTACAGCTCAGGCTTCCATATTGCAAAGAGCAGTGTGTAGATTCCCACTAAAGAGGACAAACAGCTGTTGAGAAAGGAAGGAAGGGTTAGTCAGCGTTCTTTGAGAAACAAGAATGCAAATTAAAGTGGAAATAATCCACAAATTTAGTTCACAGACGTGAAAGCGGGGACGTGTTTAAAAACTCCAAAGGTTCGGCCAAAGCGTTCGTGTCACAAGAAACTTAACATTCACTGGAAGAAGGATATCACAAGATGCGTTTCCACGTGATCTCTGCTGCCACTGTCGCAGTTCACTGGAAAGTCTCCTACTGGGTATTAGTGGAAAAAACAGCTCTGAAACCTCAGAATGATCTTGAACTTTAACAGAAATTATCTGATTTGAAAATTCAGCCTAGAATATTTTATTTCCTACTGGCCTTTTAAAACACTGCTGTCTTTCAATCGCGAAGAATTAACTGCAATTTGTAACCAGCATTTTAATAGAAGAACTAATAAGATTTTTCTCCAGTGCCTGTGCTAATTGCACCTCTTCTCACTGTGATGCATTGATGACAAAGGGAGAGATGTCCATAGGCTTAAACTGTCTTTTGCATTTTGATGATCATAGAAAATATTTTCTTAGGATTCAGGAAGAAATAAAAAGATTTGAAAATACTGTTATGTGGGGACACAAAATCTCTTTATTTTTACAAGAATATAAATGCCCAGTAAAACTCAGCTATATACTCAATATACAGAACTCAATCAAAGCCATTAAATATCAAATAGGGCAGAAAATTATGTAGCCCTGAATACTGCCCTTGGGAAAATCTCCTATTTCATCCCATCACCTCATTCTAGAATTTGATTTTCATATTGGCCAACATGTCCTTATATCCCCAAAATAAATTGTCTACAGTGGGTGTAATCTACCATAATCCAACGTTTAAATTGTCTCTATGGCCACATTAGAAGGATCAAAAACTCCTGTAAACCATGGTGTGTATAATCCATTCATCTGTTCATTTCTATGGTGTATTTCAAAAACATAACATTTAATAAATGAAACAGAAATAAACTGAAGCAAATCTTGAAGGATATACAACACAATTAATTTGATGCAGATTTTGAAAACGTGCAGTTTACCATATCCAGTGATTCACTAAGCATAAATCTTTTGTACTTGAAAGTCAAGTATACTAGAGATGAAATCTCAAATCTGTTGAAGAGAGTGGGAGTCTCCTCTTTGATTTCTAGGGGCCTGCATTTTACTCTAGGCACATTTTGTCTTCTAAAAGCACAATTCACATGGAAGTATTTGAGGGGCAAATTGTATTAAAGTGGGTACATTTTCTGTTTCTGTCTTTAGGCATGCACCACATAGTGTAGACCTGAAACGGTACCAAAGAGAGACTGATTTGAATGAAAGAATTTCTTGACTTCAAAGGGTCAGTGATATAAAATCAAATTTTCTATTCATACATGTTTATGATACTCAGGAAACTGATCACTTAGATAACTTCACCAAATAATGTACTTGCACATATATACTTTATTTCAGAAATGAAAATAACATACCTTCTATGAGAGTATTTTATTATAAGGAATACTTAGGGACTTTATTTGAAAAATATCCTAGAAATAGTTGAATAAATTCTTTGGTTCTATCTGCCAATTATTCTCACTGAAATATTTCTGAATTTTGTATTTTCTAGCTACTTCAACCAGAGAAAAAAATGTGAAGGTGTGAATCTTTAGATAATTTACTCATTGTATAGGTAAAAAATTTGTTTGCATAAGTGTTTAACCAAGCAGCCTGAACACATAATTTCTGTAGAGCCAATATTAGGCCCCAGCTCAGCTGAGGGGCTTAAATACATGCTTTTTGCAAAAAAAGTGATATATGCCTGCCTGAAAAATAGTAGTATTGCTGTCAGCATCAGTTCTTACATCTCAAATTAGATGTATTCCCAAACTCCTGTTAAAATCAGAGTTTTATGGTTAACTGTTCAAAACCCAGTGTTTGAAGGATGAAGTCTCTGACATGAAGAACACTACATTGTTTCTTTCAACTTCTCTGAGCAATCTGTGAATTCCTCCATGAGCTTCCCTTTCCTTGGTGACCTGAGATGACTTGAATTAACTGTGATGCACTATGTGGAAAACATTGTCTCCAATCTGTCCTTCCCCACTTCTCACTTTTAATTTATTGGCCACCCACCCCTCTTTTTTCTTTTTGTTCTTGTCCAAATTTTCCTATTTCCAGCATATGTTTCAAGATTAAAAAACTCTTGTTTGGCAGACAGTATAAACACTGTACCTCAACAGATGTTTTTAGTGTCAGTGCAAGAAGCGGCCACACGCTGATGCGGTTCTGCTTGGCACCATTTCTTGTCTGGAGAGACTGACACTGCATGAATATATTCATTTTACTGCTGGGTTCTTTTTTGACTTTTTTTTTCCTCCTTTCCACCCTCATGACACTGTGGTAAATTTGGTGTTTCTGTGACTTGTTCCCTCTTTGCATATGACTTTGTTTTATAAGCCATCCAAGTCTTCCTTTTGAAGATTCCAATTGACCTGAATTTACCTTTGAGCACCTCTCCCTTTCCTTTAACTGTGTTACCAGGAATATGTTTTCAGGTTAACTTGTAGCCTTTACCAACTGTTTTCATGTGTCTCAATATCACTATTTCGCTCCAAAATGTATTGCTATGCAGGCACATGTATCAAAATAGTTAGGGCCTCAGTAAGCACAATCCACAAGTTCAACAGGTTTTTTTATTTACTCAGCTGGTCATGTTCTTGTACGAAGGAGGTTTTTTTTCAAGCTGTATTTGAAACAGGGGACAGGTTATGTAAGGGCATAATAAAAATATGGCTTTTGTGAAGGCACAAGCATGATCCAAAAGAGACTCTGTTTCTAAATCTCCTTCCGTCTCCTAATCTGAATGGATTTTTCTGGCTTTCTGATGACAGGGGAGGTTCTGCTGTGCAAATTCATGCCAGGTAACAGCTGAAAATAAGAACTGGAAAAGTGAACAAGAGAAAAAAAATGTGAAGCTAAACATTATGAATTTAGAGTGCTTGCTGACCATAAAAATCTCTTCTGGCTGAGTGTTAGCAAATGGTGCCATATGAGACACCACAACATTTCCCTCAGCTTGCGAAAGGCCATAATTGCGGTGCTCCAGATAATCTCTTGTGGTAACTGCTTATAAAAATTGACTCTTTAATGGCAAATCTCTGTCTCACACATTTTCCTTATTGTGCCTTTGCATGAAAAACGAAGCATAAGGTGCAAGAAAAACACAGAAAAATCAAGTGATGGGGTACTTGATTTTCAAAGTACAAGAATATCTGTCACATCCACAGCTTCACTATGAGGATGCCTGATGAACAGCTCTTGAGCTCAGAAAAGGTTTTTCCAGCTGACTTCATCAGCTTGCAACACTGTTCTACTATCTCTTCTACTACTTAGCTGTTGCCTTTTCAACCACCCACAGAAGGAATGTATTCTTTTGGGCCACCTTCAATAAAATGGAAAATATTTTCCATTTCCCATGGGAAATGGAAAACCAATGGAAAATGGAATGAAAAAATGAAGTGTTTATTCACTTTAAATAATAAAGTGAATAAACCCAGTCAAACTGTGTAGGGAAGGGTGTTGTGGGAAATGTTGTCCACTTTCTAGTTAAAGCTTCTACCTGTTAAGCTACTACACAAAGCCCAGATCTGCAATACTGGGGGTTTTTTAAGAATGAACAGAGATGCATGGATCCTTTCAAGATCAGTATCCAGAAGTGAACACAGTTCCTGTACTCCAAAGAGCTCACTTTCGTTGCATCTTCTTTTTGCTAACCATCTCTTGGAGCTGCTTATCTCCTCCCCAGATAATGGCTGTGAGCTGCCTGCTGTGTTTGGGCACCTGTTCAGGCACTTCTGTACCAATGCCGTTCCTTTGGAGCTCATTCCAAAGCACAGGAGGCTGCTTCACAATGGCTTTAGAGGAAATGATGCTGCTGTTTTGAAGAATTAGCATAGGGAGCAACTCCAAGAGCCCCACTGCTCATTTTGCTTTTCACTTGCTATAGATTCCTTCTGGACTCCTGGGCCTTCCCAGAATTCCTCTCTCTGTTTTGTGCAAGTAGCTGAAGATGTTAATTCACAAGTTAGGGGAGATGGAGCTCAGCCTGACCTTAGGTAGCACTCAGTGGACTATCAAACCTCTACTGCAGCTGGCACAAACACAAAAGCCTTTATGTCAAAGGTACATGTCTCATTCTTCCGGCTGCTTTTGTCGCAAACAAATATTTATTTTGGAGAAAGCAGGGGAAATCCAATTCTCTAGTTGTGGTTTCGATTCCTTTTGTCTGCAGCATGTTCTGCTAGGGAAGTGATGCACAGCGGTTTCTTTTTCAAATTTGCTTCTGGCTCAGCAAGAAGGTGGGTGGCAGGGCAGTTGGAAGCCATCAAGCACAAGCAATAATGTTTAGTAACCTTTTGTATAACTCTGCCCTCCAACCACTGCAATGGCTTCCTTTCTCTGTTCTTACTGGGGGCCAGATCCCGGGAGGTCCTGTGTAACTTTGAATTTGTCTGAGAAATTACAAGTCTTGAATTTAAGATTCTAAATATAGCACAGAAAAGCATCACAAAAGCTTTCTTATCCATACTGCAAAAAGGGAGCCAGCCATAAAACTGGGGTAAAGTGAAGCAAGTCTCCTAAGGGCACTGGAAGAAGGCAGCAGCAGGACAATTAACATAAGCAGGCCACAATAACTCCCTCACGCTACGAGTCAAATCCTAAACTCCTGGGTACCACTTGAGTAGATAGGATCTTTATGAAATATTTATACCCAGGATGCTGCAGGTGTCAGATTTTTCTCACCCCAGTGGCAAACATAGCTGCCTTATTGCCACCAATTAAGCAAATGACAGCATGAAAAGCATGTTCAGACAAAAAATTCCCTCTAGATCCCAGTAATTGCAACTGGTTACTTGCTAATGACTAACAGTGATGATTGGTGATATTTATTCATGTGGTAGACTTTGAAAGCAAGAAGTGAAGTTTAGCATCCCTGGCTAACGCTTTCCTAAAAGCACTATGAAGGACCATTCAATGTGCTAATAGTTCTGTTAGCATTTCTGACGCACAGATTTTGCAAGGGAAGAGGCAACTTACCAGCAAATATATGTAGTGCACAAATACAGTCCTGCCATGGAAGAAAGTAGGGAAAATATCTGCTTCTTGGCCATGTATTTTTTTCTTTCTACATTGTTTTCCCTTCCACTCATTTTTCTAGGGGAAAAAATTATTCTTTGTCTTCTTTTATGTCCACTACAAGCAGAAAATCTATATGCATACTTTGATGAAAATGTCTTACTTTTAAATAAGCTGATCTTCTCTTTCATAGTGATTGCACACATGTATATTGACACAACGTGAGCCCAGAGGAAGGCTGCAAAATTACCCCAGAGAGGTAATGGAAGTTCTTCATCCCAATAAAAATTGTAACCCTGCCAAGTGCAGCACCATTCCCGGATGCTCCCAGATCGCCAAGGATCTCATGAAATTGAAAACAGCGCCACATGAATGCTGATCAGATGACGGGGAAGGTGAAATTTATTAGCATTACCACCCACTTAGCTGAAGAGCTAGTGGCATTCACTCTAATCACGGGTGCAGCCCTGACTGCAGTCTCAAAACAGGCCACGACAGCCCCTCATCTATATGAATAATCTGCACACAAAGATGACAACATCCTCAGATCATTAAGCTGTTGACAGAAAGAGTCTCAGAAAACACCTGGAATTTCTTATCCCATCAGAAATCAGAAATAAGAGAAACAAGAAATAAGGTAGAGCTTTACTAGCATTCAAAGTGTGAAGGAAAGACATGAAGAATTGTCAAAATTTAAGTTTCTGACTGAGATGGAATTCCAAGACAGAAATAAGGATAGCTCTTGAAAGAAACATCCCATGAAGAATGGATATGATAGAGAGAAACAGGTTCTCTTACCCTTTGAAAGCAAGCACTATTCAATAATAAACACATCTTTTACAGACACCTCAGCGAGGAAGTTGCTGCAAGTTCACAGAGAGGATGTGAGGGTCATTAGCACCAATTTTAAGTCTCATGGAGGAGAAAAGTCCTTAAGAAATGGAATCAATTCCATCAACCATTTCAGAAATTTGAAGACCAGGAGCCAGAAATCTATCTTCAAAAAACGGAGTATACTGCTCATTTTGTAACCCCTTACCATGGCCCAGAAGATAAAAAAAAACCCAAAAAAGTAACTCAATTAATTCAATTAATCAGTTCTTAAAAGGCACACTAGTCTTTTCAATAACATCCAGTGTTTGACTTATTCCTGGAGAAAGATAACAAAACAGCCACAGAAGCAGAACATGCCAAACTGGTGTCTGAAAGAAGTATGAGTATCCATCCTGACACATTCCATGTATTTCTAGGAACCAATTTTAGGTAGATATCTCTAAGGGCCAAGGACTCCTTTTCTTCTGCCCTCTCTGAAGCCTATCAAAAGACCCAGCAGCAATGCAGAAAGGCATTGTCTCTGCTGAAGAATGAGCTCCAGCTTCCAACAGATATTCTGCCCACCCATGGTTGTTTGCATTCATTGCCTCTCATAAAATGCACTTTTTATTCAAGGAGGAGAAACAAAGGAACTTCTGCTGGTACTGAAATCTTGGTTTGGATCTCAGGGCTAATGAGGGAAATGTGCTCTTAACACCTCAAGTTCATACAGCTGGTGCAGGAGATAGATGCCAAAAGGGTTGAGGACACTCACATTGTTAGTGATGAAGGGCCTGGGTTTGTGTCATGTCCCAGCAATCGTGACAATGGAGAGATTGCTCCCAACCACTTGGCACTATCCATAAAAATTGTGTTACTCACGGTGGACTTGCTACTGTGACAAGAGTGACACAGTCAACCTGTTAGGATCCAGAGATCTGCTGGAATAAAGGTGGTAAGTACCTCTTTTCTTGGAATTCTTTTCCTGGCAAATTTAATGTGTGCCTTGATTCTGGGGTTAACGGCCAGAAAAACAAGCAAGAGTGTAACAAAGTTTTTCAGGACATAGGAACATCTTCTCAAGCCATTGCAAATTTTGGTGCATGAAGTCTTTATTAGTGTTGAAGTAGGATGGCACAATCTGACCAAGCATATATGGTTCTTGAAGACCCAGACAGGATCAAAGCAAGACCGACGGCAGAGATATTTCTGAAGATTAGGCTCTCCCATCCTGTAAGCTTGAGGCTTGAAAGGTGGACTTTAGAACAGTCTGGAATATGCCTTTCTCCTAAACAATAAAGGCATCTTGCACACCAGTAAGTGGAAGCCAGAAGGAATTCGGTCACTTTCTTGAGAAGGTTCAAATAAAAAATGGAGAAATGAGATAAATGTTCAGAAGCTGTGCACAGCTCCCCAGAGGAAATGAAGTAAAGAATAGTTCAGGGTTTACCAAAGGAAGTCTAACCCATGATCACACACTGAAAGCTGTCAAAAAGCAAAGAACCCCAGCACAATTGTGTCATTGAGAAGGGAAACATTATGAGACATTTCTCATTATACATATGTGCATAAATCACAGAGCTCACACACTAAAGTGCTGAAGGAATAAAATATGTGGTCTCAAGTGACAGCATTTATTCATATGCTCTGTATGAATGTATATGTTGATTAACTCTTAAAGGCAGGACATACTTATATATCTATTCTTATATAGACCATGCTTTCTGAATATATACATTTTTTAAATCTTTACCAGTGGAACTTGCAATTCTTCTTTACAAAGATGTAACAAAAAATCAGATTTGGTCTTAATCCTTAAGTTAACAAGACAAATTTTAATATTCATCCTATGAAAAGAGCAAACAATGGCTTTGTAAATTCTAAGAGTCTTAGTTTATATTACTGTGACTTGGAAACCTAATTTTTTTTAATTATATTATGTTGGAGGTCATGATCTCCCAAATATTGAAGCACTTGTTTATAGTTTGGTGTTTAATAACCAAGTGCATTAAACATTTTCTGCTCTAAATTAACCAGTTCTTGGATTGTCACCAAATTGCAGAAGGCTGCTCCAGGAAAACTCAATCCCAGCTCTGACAACAGTTTAAATTGCTTCATATTTTTAAAATATTTATTATTTAAAATATTAGAAATAAACTGAAAAGAGGTGGTTAATTGCTAACATGAAGCAAAGCCTCAGACAAGCATTAATTTATTCTTGTCAAGATAATCCCAGATTTTCGTTTCCTATTTACTTTTCTCCTTTGCTATCCGCTTTTATTTTAGATTTATGGGACATACCCATCAGAAGTGTTTTTGAAGCACTCATTGTCAAGACATTTCCAGAATGACTGATAAATGCCAAGCCATATAGATGAAGTGATGGCACTGGACTGTGGTTACCACATTCAGCTGTGGGTGTAGTAAAATTAGGCACTTGTATTCCCATTCAGCCACTTGAGTCATTCTCATCACTAAAAAGAAGGCCACTGGTTTAGGTGCCTTTAGTTAAGTGATTAAATTGAGATCCCATGTGGCATACATATTACAAAATAATATTAGCTTGCTCCTTAATAGGCTCCCATGAAAGCCAATGGGAATTTAGCCATGGAATTCAAAGGGGACAGACTGCACCCAACTATTGGATTGTGTAACAGCTTTTATTTTGATGTTAAGTTTTTGGTACTTTTTCTCAGTATAAAAAGATTAAAAACACAAGTTAATAAATCATCTAATTAAGCCACTTACCAATATTACAACATTAGTGTTGGGATAAGAACAAGAGAAATGAAAGGCAATTATAAAAGACGAAAACAAACAAAGACAAAGGAAGAAAGCTCAACAACTAGGTGGACTCTGGCTTTGTCTGTCACTTTGGCTCCTTGACGCTCTCCAAGATGTCTTTTGGGGGACCAGGCTAGGCAGCAGATTTCAAATGTGTTGACAAGCCAGGCAAATCAGCCATTTCAATTTGTCCCTCAGCAACAATGCCAGGCAGCTATAAATGACTCTAACATTCTGCCCTTCATGATGATTCCAGGATTAGGGAAAGGTTTTTGCTTTAAATCCAGTATGGACTCCCTGCTAAGAGATTCAAACTTACTTAGACAGTGAACATTTTCAGTCTACAAGCCACAATCCTAGCCTCTTTTCTGAGGTTAAAAGGGGCAGAAATCTTTTAAAAGTTGGAAAAGCACCCCAGGAGTAAACAAGAGAAGTGTGAAAGAGATGCCACTCATCCACTTTTCTTTCAAGGGGATCTATATTCAGAAATACCTTCAATAGTTGGGTAGTCTTCCATCATTACTTTCGAAGCATGTGACAAGTCCTGTCCTAGTGCAGGTGATAGTTCCATAAATTATTGCACAAAAATAATAATAAATTACACAGATTTTTAACAAAGAGTGGGCACGTTTCCCCAAATGCCCCTTTGGTGCTTGAACACCCTTTTCCATAAACTAAATTATCTCTTCTTTTGCTACCCAAGCCCAGGATGTCTGGCAACATACGGACACTGAAGGACAGGACCTACCCCTCCAACCCCGTGAGAAGCTATCAGGGCTCACAGCTGTGCTGCTTTCCATATCACTTGAGCTGCGACCAGAAGCACCTGACACTTCAGCCTCCTTTTCCCTTATAACCTGACTGCCCTGAGTTACTAAACCTTGGTTTGCAGTGAAGAAACAGAAGGGACTAAAATGACTGAAAAACAGACTACATTTTTTAATATCTTCATACACTAAAGAGAGAGGGAGGGGGTTCGCCTACATTTTCAGCATTGCAAACCTGCAAAAGGCAAAATGAGACTTTGGCTCAAAACCAAAAACTCTTAATTTGTAGTTGTGAATACTGCACACTTCCCTCTGAACCATTGAAATAAATGAAGTTTTGTCATTGGTTTCACTGGAAACTGGCACCAAGCCTTCATTTGGTAATTTCAAGTCAGTTTTACAGCTGTGAGCCAATGCACAAAGCATATGGCTTCTGATGCATTACAAGTTAGAACTGCCTAATGAACATCGTCTTAGAAGATCGCTTTCTTTTATGTATAATTTATTGTGTCTTCATCAGTGAAACCAATTCAAAGCACAAATGCAAAGGAAATATATTGGGGTTGAAGTTAGAGCTACAACAGAATATACAATAGTAAATGTGCAAAACATCTTATCTTTCTACAGTAGTTTCAATGGAAACCTTCATAAAATTGAAGAGTCTACTATAAAGAAATACTCTCCTTTCAGCGGGCTTTGAAAAGCTAAGAAAGATGGGAAAATAAGGGTTTCAAGTCATTTTTAGTTACAAAGGAAGAAAAGCCCTAAAGCATCATCCCTTCCAGGATTGAATAAAATCAAAATGGACATTTATGTCAATAACTCAGGGGGAAAGAACTGCTACTCTGGACAATATCAAGAGAATTAAAATTTTATACTACTCTTTTTCACTGTCACTTTGCTGTCTTCCCAGCAAGTGCCAATACAAAAAACTGCATCCAAATATTCAAAAACACTAATTGTTCTGAAACACATACGGCTGACTGACAATAAAAAATCCTTTTTTATCTTATTATTTCTTTCATGGCCTAAATTATTAACTTGCAGTTTCCCACATATAATTCAGTTTGGGAATAAAATTATCTCTGGCTATAATATTTCCAAACTGTTGCCCAACTGGTCACTTAAAATCATCTCACTGTTTAAACTGAGTAGAATTTAAAATAAACAGAGGGGGTTTCATGTACATACAAATATGGATGGGGGAGAGTAATATTAACAGAGTATTTCTTATCCTTCCTAGTTACGCTTCTTGTGTTTGTCTAAGCAGCTTCTTGCCAACTTTAAAATTCATTAATATGGGAAATACTGAGCTCATTGGCTGCAACACCTCCATTTTAGAAATCAGACTACTACTATCCACCACATGTTCTGGCACAAACCCCAGCTCTTCTCTCCCTGTTCATTCCTCTTGTCCCTCAGCCCCATTAAAGCCCCTATGGGGCTTTAATTACCTATGGAAACAACAGCTCTAGAAAAGTCATTTCAAGGATCATGTCAAATGCTGCTGATTCACGGCCAGAGCCACGGCAGGGGAGGACAGAACTCCATGGAGGCCATGAAGGTTCTGACTGGGTGCAGGGATGTTCCCACATGGAAGAGATTACAGAACTGGAGAATGAAGCCAAGCAATTTGTTCATCCTTCGCATGATCATGTATTTTGCATATGTTGTGCAGCGCTGTACCTTTCAGTTGGGACCAGTTATGTTCTGCTGAAGTTTATCTTATGTAAGGCTGATCAGTTAGACCACAGATGCTGATTGACCCAGGCCTTCAGGAGCTGCCCTTCCTGCCCCTGAGTGATTACAGAACCAGCAGCAAAGCATACCAGGAGTATAAATCAAGAACTGAAGGACAGCAGCTCATTCAGGGCTCTATATGGACTCTTCATCCCAAACTTCTCTTGTTTTTCTTTGCCATCTGAGCAGATTTTTGATTACTGCAGCCGGTATCCAGGTTTTCTTAGAGTTCTGCCAGAAACAAGAGCTGGGGCATGTTTATTTCTGAGGGTAGATCCAAGAAACAGGATAAGTTCAGCCAGCTAGCAGGCGCTAGCATCCAAGGGAGTGAAAGAGGACATGGGGAAGGTTCATAAATCCATAGCTTTAAAAACAGAAATGGGCTTGTCAGTAATTGCTCCTACAGACATACAGACTTGGAATGGAGAGGAAGGTTAATGGGGTGAATGCACAGGTGGAAAAGGATTTGAATGCAGACAGAAATAGGGAACTTACAGATGAGTATCCAGGACAGTGGAGGAGAAAGCTTCAAGACATAATCTCAGAAACCTGGGGTGACCCACCAATAGTACTGAGTATCAATAGTACTGAGTAGACATCATGGGTGAGAAGGCCCTGGTACACAGAGATGAGGGAAGATGAGATTGTGTGCTGGGTGATATCTGGTGGGATACAGGTTTGGGGGATTTGAGAATTTGGGGACAAGGGCTGAAGCAACAGAGGATCCTCGCACAGTGTCCCCGTTTGGCATTAAGGATATAACAATAGCATGATGTTTTCACCACAGTAAGACACTGCCACCCCCACTCTTTCCCCGCTTCATTGCCCTCCCAGTGAGGAGGTCTACAAGCACATTTTCTCAAGGCTTTTTTTCACTGATGGAAATACAAGAGTTGTAAATCACAGTAATAAGCAGAGTTTAAAACATTCAGAAATATGGAAAACCACTGAATATTTCCACAGAGCTGCACTGTGCCTGAGGAGGGCTATGAACTACTAAAAGAAAAACGGTCAGCAACGCAGTCATGCTCTTTATTTTCACAGTGGAGCTGCAGCATTTGACATTCCTGATAATAAGTACAGCACAACCTAGAAGAAAAAAAATAGAAGATCTGCAGTGTCCTAAAACAATATTGAAATTCACCTTTTGACATCAGGAGTAGAATGAAAAGTTTAGTAAGGGAGAGTTAGTCTGGGGAATCATCTTTGTCATTTAGGAGCTAGCCAAATTCCCAATGCCAGACAAGACATGGGATAAAAATTTCAGAACACCATTGCTGGGAGAGTTACAATTTATTCTGGATAATATTAAACCCCGAATCACCAGGAAGGTGGTAGGAAGAAAGCAGCACCTTAGGCAAGAAGAGGGGAGTTTGCTCTGCAGAAAAGTTTGGGGCAGCTGCTTGATTTGATGGAGCTCCTCCCAGGGGAAGAGCTTCTTCTCAGGCAAAGGAAGGATGCGGACAGCTTCTCTGGGGATGGAAGGTCACATATGGCAGGCAGAGGTTTGTAAGAGATGACCTGCAGCTTGAGGGAATGTGACTGCTGCAGGTGGACCTGAGCACCTGGGCTTGCACTGGAAGGATGAAAGGCTGCGAGGCTGCTCAGCCTGCGGAGCAAAGGTACAGGGCCATCGCTTTCTAGGTGGGACAGGACAGGTGAGCTGTGCTGATCTGCAGGAGTTTGGGGACGCATCTCTTTGGTTCACACCAAATTCTACTCCTATTTCTGTAACTGGGCCACCTGACTTTTGATATCAGCTCTGGCCAAACACAGCAACCTTTGAGCCTGGGCTGCTAACCATGACAGCAAGTGCTTGGTGCAATCCAAAAAAGTTACAGTGCATGATTGCTTTAAGCGTTGTATTCTGCCAACTCCTTGTACACTGGTGTCATTTCAGCATGGTGGGTGGTGGGAACTCAGTGAAACTTTTGGAATTAGAGATGTTGGAATTCAGAAATAAATCTGTTTCTCTTCTTTTTGTTCTCATAATTTTCAGCTAGATATAGATCTGTCTAGACAGAGTGAAGCTATATTAATAACTCCATTATTATTATTATTACTATAGCTGACAAAATATTCTAAGTGCTTTAAAAATAGGTTAATTCTTATTAGTGGGAAGAAATTTCATGTCCAAGATCTGGCTGAGCTGTCCTTCTCACGCTGCCTAAGCAAAGGAAGGCAATGACTGTCCTCCCACTCCTCTCTGGATGTCTCCTAGGAAAGCCCCTTAGAGTTTGTGATTTACCCCTATATACCATTAAGTGCTAACAGCTTTCTCTTACAGAAGCTGGGTTTTTATTGTCAGTGTTCATTTTCAGGACAATTTTGCATTGTTTATTTTGTTTTGCCTCAGCTGAAAAAGCAAATGGCTGTCAGACTCCAAAACAAAGCTAACTGTGGTGAGGGATTCTGAAAATACTACACAGGAATCTCTAGCAAACCGAGGTAGCAAAGCAGCATTTATGTAGCATACTTTTAGGATCTTGTAAAAGATGCTCAACTCACACTCAGAAGGCCTGGACATGCGTATTACTTAAAGTTTAAATTTTGGTGGTGAAAGATTAGCTGTTATATGTTCCCTTGAAATATCCTAAGTATTCAGGTTGAACATCTGATTTTTAAGAAAACTGCATCACTTTTATAAGAACATGAAAATCAAAGAACAATAATTTTTCTTCACAATTGCCCTAGTTTGTGTTTAAACTAGCTTGTTTTAATCCAAAACAGGAGAACAGAAAACTTGGAAGCAATATGAAGCAAACCAATTTATACTCAGATGTAATTGCAAAATCCACATTTGCCTTCATTCTCCATTCTTTCTGTAGCATAGCCTCACAGAGCTTATCTTGCAATGTAAAAAGCCCAAATGTATCAATCTCTAAGAAGCTGCAGGTGACAGTAATGTCAGCCATATAAACAATTCATGCTGTAGGAACTGAAATTTTCCGACTTTAACATTTTTCTTAGTGGAAAATTTTACATTTACTAATTAATACCAGTGAAAAAACTGCAATAACCTTTCATAAAATTGAAGATGATCTGACCAAAGAATCCGTAATTTAATCTCTGAGTAGTGATATCATTTGATCCAAGCAAACCACATAGGCTTCTAGAAACTTCCTGTGCAAAGAGGGCATTCAGCACTAGCGGTGCTACCTGTTCCAGCATTCAGTCAGAGATTTCAAAAAGATCTTGGTGTAGATTCTTCTGGTATTATGTTCTGTGAGATGGACTAGGATGGCACCATTCAGAATGTCTTTGATACACTGCTCTGTGTATTTTACACATATTCCCAAGCCAAGTATCAGAGTTAGGTACCTAAACTAGCTAATTGTGACACCTTCTGTAACTGGTTAAGAGACACATGTTCCTCCAGCAGAAGAGAGAGGTTAGATTTTCAGATTGAATTCCTCCAGGAGAAGATTTTTCCCCCTTGACTCTTCAGGGAGAGTTTGGTACATACTTTCAGCCTCCCAAAGGATATCCTTAAGAGGTTTTGAGCTTAAACAAGTGATATAGCTCATCCAAAACTTTGCCATTCCAAAGAACTTGAGGTTTTTCTGCCTCATGCTGCCAGTTTTTGTCAGCCGACTCTGCAGGGGCATGTGTCTAATCATACCAAGTCCCCAGCAAGCGTTGGAACACTTATCTCAGGCTGATATCATGCTGATATTAAAAGCAAGTCTCCAAATTTCATTTCATGTTCAGTGGTTAGCTATGGAAGTCAACAGAGATTTCTGATGTCTACTTGAACACTTAGCTAAATCCTGAATATGAACGAGACAAAGCAGATAGAAAGTGAATTTAGAAACACAGCCAGTTATGAAAAGTCATGCTCAGCAATGACACAATTATTTCAAGACAAAGAAAAAATCTATGCTTTTGCAACTGTTCTGGATTCTTGCCCTGAGTTGTTTGTTTCAAAGTTGCGTGGTTGGTTACACAAAGTGCTACTGAGCAGAGAAGCACCAAAATCAGGATCTGCTGGATCCTGAGGGATTGCTGACACAGTTAACAATCCAACTGCACCTGGGTCTTTAGAAGTGTCACTTCCAAAGACCGTGCTTTAAGATAGTCTTGTTTTGGCAGTTTTATTACACTTTCCTATTTATTTTCTAAAAACTCACATTGCACTGAAGAATTGACCCTGTGATGGAAATAAGGCTCAGGGAATTTGTTTGTATGATACTATTAACGTTCTCTACCCTAAGTAAAAATGCATCAAATATTAAGTGTTCAGTTAAGGAAATTGGTACATTTATAATGGCAAAGCTTATTTTTTAAATAAAATGTTTATATTTTCTAAAATAAAATTTTTTTAAAAGAGAAATACGCTTTATCAAAAATACACTTTTAATTAGTGTCTCAGCTACTTCAGTAATTTAATGGTTTGGCGGGTTTTTTTATTTACAGGAAGCTTATTAAGGACCTCTAAATCATCAGAAACTATGCCCAATGCAGGCTAGACCCTTTCCCAGAAAATATTCTCTTCAGATGCATTTTTTTGAGAAATGGGGTTTAGTCACTGCAGGAACAATAATGTGCTGTCTTTTTCAATATATAGAAGTAAATTGCAAATTAACAACTTAGTTTTCAAAATTAAAGGTGAAAGCACAGGAAAGCTGCTCTAAAGGACACCTGTCACTTTAGAAAACCTGTAATAAAAACGCAATTTTTGTACCATAGCAACATTCGAGAAAACTACCAGGAGAGTGTTTTCAATCAAGGCATTCATTTCTGTCCACAGCTGTTCTGCATTTAGTTTTTTGGTTCACATTACTCCTATCTGTTTGTCCAGGGCTAATTCAAACTGAGAAGGAGCTATATGTCACTCACTAAGCAAGAGTATAATTAAAAGTCCTACTACTACAGCTGGCTTGAAATATTTGAGAGCTTGGGAATTGCAGGGAACTCATATTAAAAATAAAAAGGATGTAATCACAGCCTCCTGTATAGTTTAATGGGAAAAAGTAATTTCATGATTGCAGTTGGTTTGAATGAAGCACATTTCTCTAATTATGTATATCATGTGTAGACACGCAAAGACTAGAATCTATCTATATAATCAGGGTGATTTAAAATATTCCTGAATTTCAGGATTATAATTAATCTGGGAAAACTATTTACAAATCATGAGATCATTTCATACCATGGTGTAAGATAGAGCCTTCTTGAAGATGCATCCCAGTCACACATTTAAATGATCCATTTTTGCACCGTGTCCAGCCTTCTGGGTGGATGCAGGGAAACACACTCATGTTGTAGCAGTTGCTTTTTTAAATACTGAATAAGTAAACCACATGGTTCATTGTTTGGCATGCCACTGCTGAGGATGCCTACACATTACTCTGCTCTTCACCATACTCCTCTTTCTGGAAAAGTCATTCCAGACTGATGTCAGTTTGGGTATATGAAGGCTGCAGACTTGTTCTAATTGTAGTGCTAAAACAAGTTGTGCTAGTGCCAATACTTTACAAATTTCATTTCAATCCACAGCAATTTTTGCTTACTTTTGAGCGAAATCAGTTCTGTCAGTTTTTGTCTTATTAGAAGAACTGTACTTTCCCCTATAATTCTTATACCAAAGTGCTTCAGATAAAGCTAAAACAAGAAACATCAAATGGTAGCTATTTTGTAGACCACAGGAATGACTCAAGAAGCAACCCAAGGATGAACCTCATCAGCTTTATATTCCTAAACTACAGCTATTTTATATTCCCATGTTTAGACTACTAGATCTTAGTGTTGCTTTTTATAGCAGGACTTTTGCAGATTAGGACAAGTTTGGTGGTTTTTTAAAAAACTTTCAATTAAGAATGTTGCCACTATGTAAATGCACTTTAAAAATGTATTTGTTAAAAACTCATCAAGTTTTCTGTCTCCTTCTGTCTCTCTTCATCTCTCAATTAGAAGAACTCTGGGGGAAAAAAAAAAAAACAACCTGATTCTACAAAGTTCTGATTGCCTCCTGCAAAAGCAAAACCAATGGAAGGTAATCATGGTCAGTGCCTGTATAAACAGACTGACCTGCCAAATCAAGAGAAATACTGCGAAATACTGAGAAATCAAAAACATAAAAGAGCTAGTGGAAAACCTGGTTTATATTTAGTGGAAACACTTTTAACACTTTGAGTTAAACTTTGGAACTGAGAGAGTAAATGAAAATGCCAGCATGCAGGGTATACAGTTGAAATCATTTCTGCTGTCCAGAAGAGGGGACATAGAGTTCCTAACAGAAGCCAGGAGTATTCATTATGCATTAATTTGAATCACGGAAGTTATTCTGAATGATACACTAACAACATGAATGTCACATAGCTCAGCATTTTGGTTTGGTTTATATAAGGGTACAAAGGACATCAATTCAGGCCTGTCTTTATGATATACTTGATCAGAACTTTTGAATATTTCTCTGATCACAAGGTTTCCAATCTGATGCCTTATTCAGCATTGCTTCAAAGTGCACAATGTCATTTTAATCAGTTGGGAACTGCTTAATTCGCCCTCTAGCAGTATCATTAAAATTTATTTCATTATTCATATTGGAATTATATGGTTGATTCACAGAATATGTTTTGCACTCATTTTGATTTCTATGTCTTTGGAAATTAAGTCTTAGATGTTGTTCTATTCTTAAGATTTAATTTCATTTCACACTAGCATTTCACATTTCAGTGAAGAAAATATATCTTAGTGCAAGTAAAAGCACATGACATTAATTTTGAGTATATTTCATCTGTTTTCTCTGCATCAGTTCAGGTAGCTGCTTAGCCAAAAGCTTTATAAATGTAGTGTGCTTAATTTACAAAGAACTCTATTCAATGAAACAGCAGAATACCCTTTTGGCTTGTCCAACTGGATGCATAACAGAGACATCTGGAAAAATGGCCTAATTTCACATTGTAAAATAATGCAGAAAACTAAGCTCTTCCCCTGTTTTCCTTTACTTACTGAGAATTATATCATGTAGACAACTATAACCCAAAAGAATATCATTCCACACACTGTTGGTGTTATTTTAAATACTTTTCTGAATAGTATGTAAGAATTCAGTTCTTTTTTCACCTACACCTGACATATGCCTGCTATTACTCTGACATTTACAGTGAATTATCTCCTCCAAAATCAAGGAGAGCCTCTTAGGTCAATTTTCAGTGTTTCATTTTGTATTTATTTACAAATACAGAAAATAGACCTGCTATGTGTTTGTTTCCTCTCAAGCTGTTTTAGGCTAATTCTTTTCCCACCATGGGGCCACTCTGTCTTTATTTAACTTGGTTATATTTAAATTTTGTCCTGTAACCTTTGCTATTATTTTTTTCTTAATAGAAAAAATATGATGCACTATTAATGTGGCTAAATTTTCCATTTAAACAATTCTAACTTGGTGTACTTCACTATTTAATATATTCGAGATTGCCTAAGTTTTTCCCCCCATCAAGACCAAAGAGAAACATATTGGTAAAATGAGCAACTTAAAGATGACAAGCTTACTGTCAGTATTCTGCTCAGCATGCAAAGTTGGCAGCTGCTTAACTCTTATTTCAATTTTATAGTGATGGACACTGGAAAATGCAGTATTTTTCTCCCTCAGCCTTTCCTAATTCACTCCATATGTAAGGAGAACTTACCTCATGCACCCAGATTTCTAGCACCCCCTCCCCAAGTAGGGGCAGGGTCTCCAAAGCAAATAAATAAATAAAAATGACCTTTGTGGTTTGTGGTTTTTATACACACTCTCAGTCACACATACTCAGAACCACTAAAAATCATCCATTCCCCAGAGAGCCAAGATTTAATTTGGATCTCATGTTACAGGCCAGACTAGAGAGTATCTTTACAATAACAATATTTACTTATATTCATCAACAGATGGTAAAACAGCATAGGGAGAAATGCTTGAAGAAAACTGAGCAGTTTTTCACAGAAATAATAGCCACACCAGCGATAGATCATCAATAAAAAGCAAATCAGATACAGACAGAATAGTTAATTCTTGTCTAAGCTGGGTTTTCAAATTACATTATAGATCAGAAATTTCTTCCTTATGTATCTAACTCAAAACTGAAAGTCAAGTTTGCACTATTACTCTCTGGATTTTTGGCCAATGCCTATTTACTATGCAAGACAGAAATAAGAAACAGCGCTAGTAAGAGATTTGACATTCACAGCTGAAACCAGAACTTTCTAGAGTTGTTGCCAAAGAATTCACTTCACCTGTCATTGTTATGTGTGGCCGTGTGTAGAACTAAGAGAGAACATAAATGCCAAAACAGAGCATAACTCCCTCAATCTTGCCTTTTTATATACATCATTCATCTTTGAAATACCTGCCAGACTAATCTAATTTCTATTTTGTCTCATTTCCTACTCACTAAAGTAAGCATTATCACAAATTAACGTATTTTAAAATCCCTTTTCAAGAATGCTGGTTGAAACTTGGTTTTCCTCCTACATTATACTAATGCACCCTCTTATCTTCAAATCGTGGTGTATAATCTGGCAGTTCAAATTTGGCTTCCACTGAACTTTCACTTTATGCACTGCCTGTTAAAAAAATAAGAGTAACTCTCCTGCCACACATACATACTTTGCAAGATACTGCCAGGAAGAAAAACATTCTTTTGTAACATAGATTGCCTTGATTTCTAACAGTGAAACACAGCTCTCCCACACTACCAGCAGACTGGTGAAGTCTAATACTCCCCAAAAAAGGTAAAGGAATAACTTGGAAAGGACAATCATTTATGCTGCTTGGAGAGAAAGCCTGCAAGAACTGGTGCTATAGGACCCATTGTTCAGATAAAGGGCAATTTGCTCACTAAATAACATCAGATACCATTCAAGTTAAATCCAGTCAGCAAAAGTCACCTAGAGTTAATAAGTATGGTGCAGAAACCTTAAACATCAATCATATGCTGGAAAATTGTCAAGTGGCAATATATACTGGCACATAAATTTCTACCATTTTTTTTATTTGCTAACATTTCATCCATCCATTGATACCCTTCAGACATAGAAGGTAGACTGCTCAAAGGGTGGCAGAAGACTTAGTGAAACCACATGATCTTGCTAAAGAAACCAAATTTTTATGTATTTTACTTGCTGAAATATAACACATAAAACTGAGGGGTTTTCCTGACATCAGCTATAACAGTAATCTTCATGACTCATCTGCCTATCCTAACCATGCTACTAAAAGACAATCTGGTTCTTTTGAATCAATGTTCCTTAGGACAATTTACTACAGATGTGGAAGGAAACCTCAGCCCAGCATGAAAACAAAGACTTGTTTAATAATTATTTTAAGCATTCATGTGAAACTATAGAGTGAATTTCTGTTTGTACAACATGCAAAACTTTACTTGCAAGATATACAAATGTTTCAATACATGTTCTGTTTCTGATCAATTGCTCATTCAAATTATCAAGTAGTGAAAAATACGTTTTGAAAAGATGTAGCAAATGAAGACTCCTGTGGTCACTTTTGGAAGTTAAGGTGTGTGTTTACCTGGAAGTTTACTGCAGTGGAGAGGAAACACTGCCGCTGGCTGTAAACTGAGTGTCCAATTGAACAGCTGAGTTGCAGCAGCATGAAGTTCTGCATAGGTTAACTCAAATAATTTTTGTAACCATGCTGCAGACATTCCATATCTAAAAATGAATTGTAAAAAGGGATGGAGCGTAAAAACCTCGTCTGATGGAATCCCTGAACCACTATATATAAAAAAATCCAATGATGCATTAACAAAAAATCACCCTTGTCTGTCTCGTCTCCCAAGGCTGTGAACAAAAAGATTGTCTTGATATGTACACTGGGTCTTCTAGGCAGAACAATAGTTTGGAGGTTTTTCCTTGCTGATTTTTTTGTTTGTTTTTTCCTGTCACTGACTTCTCCTGACATTATGTTGGTTAGCTATCACCAATAGAAGCTTTTAATTATTAATTTTTTTTAAGTGCTGATATCTACAGTGTCATAATATTCATCTCTTTTTTTCCTGTAAAACAAGCATGCATTTGGTTACATCTTTTATCTGGGGCCATCCCAAGAAAGTACTGCTTGTCCTACCACATTGAGTTTCCCTGGAAACTTAGCAGGTAACAGGTTCTAAACAAGCAAAACAAGGCACACTCACAATAATATGCAATTTTGGAGTGGAACACTGCACCCCAGGTGTAGCTGACGTGGGTTCAACAGAAAACTAGACAAGTTCATGGAAGAGAAATCCACTGAGGCAAAGACACCTCAAACCCACATCATTATTTCTGGTTCAAGAGTCCCTGACTTCCAAAGTGTAGCAGAACGGGGAAACTATTCTCAGGAAGTATCACTGCCTGCTTCCATGCCCTTCCACACCTCTGTAAACACCGGCTTTTGTGACACTGGCAGGGACAGGATGGAGTGTGAGCTCCAGAGTCACTCCAGTGTAAACACTCGGGAGCATGTGCGGGTCAGCGCTGCCCGAGTTCAGTGAAAACGCTAATGGATTGTTAACAGAAAGCAACCTTTCTTTTGAGATTTATTGTGGACAGTAGCTGCTCAAAGAAGCTGTAAATTAGAAAATAAGCTTTTCTGGGCAGGAGACAGCTTTTTTGTTGTGTGTTTGTGTGGTGCCCACAAAGAGGTCGTATAATGAGGACAATAGGTTTACTGGGACAGTAAGTCCTGAACATTTCCAGTCACAGCTTCACTTAAAGGGCATCATGACATCTCTTTCTGTCACACTTCTGGGATCATGTCAATATTCCTAGTTCCTGTGCCTTTTATATTTCTGTGACTATAACCCCAAGCAGGAATTATAAGCCCATATTTGGGAATTAGTGTCCATGACTGCTACGATAATACAAGAAATACAAAGCCCCCAAAAGGCTAGTTTGTTAGCAAACAGAAATAAACTTCTTAGAGACTGAACCATAATTCTCTCCTGTAAAATGTCTGCCATTGTCTTTTCAAAGAAACTGAAACAATAGACTAAACAAAGACAAGAGTTAAACAGGGTGTTTTTCTTTCTTTAAAAGAACAAGAAGTGTAGCCATAGATTCTTGCCAGCTTCTGCTGCCATTTAAACAGCACCAAAGATACAAGTACTTGGAAAAGGAAGGTTGAATATGAACCTGCCAAGCTGCAACAACAGTGCTCTTATCTGTGGTACAATAATATGAACAAATTAGTACAATAAAGTTAGTTTATAAGGGCAAAAATATCAACTTGCCATAACAGTTAGGCTTTTTTTCCCTTGAAAAATTTCTAGTAAACAAAATATAAAGATGTTAAGAGTTATTCTTTCCCTATTTTCTTTTGTACATCTGTTATCTTCTTGCAGCCAATTTTTTACTGAAAAGTTGATGTTTTGTTGAAGCAAATCCAGTAGCTGTACAGCTGTGCTGCTGTGCAGAACAGCAATCCATTACTCACCATCCTGAGAACCATGCAAAACTCAGGAAGAATAATTGGCTCTGAATTTCAAGGTTCTCCATACTTTCTTCCCTCTTAGAGTATTCCAGAGAGCAAGAGGTAAAATACATGAGTCTTTTATAGTACATCATCTAGTCCTGCTGTGAATGCAAGGTAGCTTCTTCCACCTTTCATCAAGGAGAAGTGACTTTTCGTTTAGTTTGCATTTTCTGCTTGGCAACAGCCTGGATATGAGCAACCACCATGCCACAGCTGACATATTGCTACTTGACATTCTAGCTTATCTCTTTCATATACACTCTCTTTCAGGAAAAGAAATACAAAGGTCAGCCAGTTTCCAAAATAATGCAAATTTGGACCTTTTTTTAACCTTACAGACAACCCAGGAAAACAGGGTGACAAGTTCTTTTTAAAGTAATTTTACTAATAATGGTCCATATATCAAGTATAATTTTTTATCATATGGTAGAGTGTTAATATATATCATCAATATCCAAATTTTAATTTTAACCACCTTCTATGCAACTCAATCCAAAATAATAATATTTTCTAGTATCCCCTCACATGGAAGATTAGAATTTTTGATAATTCAGGCTCCAAAAATTGTATTTCTGCTTGGTAAATTTTTCCTTTTCTAGACCAGCTTTTCTCTGTGCATTTCATGGCTGTATTGGTCCAAGTAATGTTCACTGGTGGAAAAATATGTGTGTGTCAAGTGGACATTGAAAAGGCTTCACTATTTACGTCAAATGAACTTCCACTCCTCTAGAAGAAGAAGTTCTTCCTAAGTATTTAGCTATGCAAATATGGACAACCTATTGCCACTGTTAAGGGATTCTAGGAATGAAGTATCAATGGACATATTCATATCTGTTGTTGTGTGGACTGATTTTTAGTTGGTTAATGCTTTAGTTGGGTTAATAGTTAAGGATTTCTACTTTCTTACTTCCAAACAATCTCTGAGCATTGCAAACTTCCCTGACATGAAGTTTCAGTGTAAAGCTGTGTGAAAGCTCTTTGGGTTATCTCATGCTTCTGTTTATTAAAGGGGCCCACAGAGGGGTTTTAATGATCATCCTTTTGTTCCATATATTGAACCAATGATCTTTTCTAAAGAAAATGACACTGTGGAGATGAGGTATGTTCCAGTTAGTTCTAAATTAGAACCAAAGTATTCAAAAATGTCTGAGTGTTCCTGCCCTCCAGTGTTGGCAAACTCTGTAGAATACTTTTATAATTTGCTCATGTTGAGGGTTTCTTTAGGAGGAGCTGTATAAACCAGCATTACATCAGGTCTAAAGGGCAGTAGGAAGAAGACATGGTTAATGACAAGTAATGGCACACAAAACAAGTCTATGAAATCCCATCAGCAAATTTTTCCTTCATGGAACAAAATATTCTGACATCCAATAATGAGAAATTATCAGTTCTGAAAGGCAATAAACAGTGAAATACACTGGAGAAAATACAAGAATCAGTGTGAAAATCACTTCCCCAGTGATGTACCAGCCTAACACAACCTCTCTTTTGTCTCCTCAGTGTTTCCCTCTTTTTTTCCTTTCATGCTACTCAGTTCCACAGTAATGGAATTACATTCAGCTTTCTCATTTCACTCCCTTCATTCTTATATATAGTTTCAACAGAAGAATCATTTTCACTTCTGTATCACCACTTCTACCTCTCAATCCACCTCAGCTCCTCTTCATCACTTGGCATTTTTTGCACTCATTTCTACTCTTTTATTTGCATCTTCCTTTAAGCTCTTTTAACAATACCAGAGAAAAGATGTTGGACCATTTTTCACAACAAAGAACAGATATTTCATTATGTATCTGTGATTCTATCATGTCTTGCACTGCTGCAGATATCTTCCCAAGCACTCACAGCCCTGATGTGCATTTGGGTCATTGGAACCTGTCCTGCTCAGCATGTCTTCATCTCCTTCTCACAACCATTTGCCAGATATCTCTGTGCTCATTTTTCCACCCCAAAGCAGAGTCTTTGCCAGCAGCTTCATCACAATTAACCTGCCCCTTTTGTTAAAGTCACAGGTTTCCTGCACAGTCTTCTTTGCTTCGTGTGATTGTATTAGTACTGTGCCCTTTCTCCGTGTTCCAAGACATGTCTGCATGCTTTGCCTTTAAGCTAACAAGCTAGCATCCCAACAAAAATTTCATGAGGAGCCTGACAAACCATTACGGATGTTTTTCCATGTACCACCATGTGTATGTCAACATCTGAATGGAAAGCCAGTCTTCTCCTGTGGATGCTTCACCAAAGAATGAGAGACATGGAGTATTTTAAAGGAACATATGATCTACAGGGCAAGACCTAGAGGGTGACATTAGCATGAACACCTAAATATTTCCTGGGTTCTCTGTATTAAAAGGCACAGGTGCAGCCACACAGACTCTCTGATACAGGTTATGCTCCTAGTCATCAAAAAAATTAATGGTTAGAGAAGAGAGAAAAGAAATTATGAAGAAACCTACTTTTATAGTTCACAAGTGGATGCCAGTTGGGGGTGTTTGATGCAAATAATAATCAGTTGATACACCTTAAATTCTAAGTCCTCATTGAAGGGAAGCCTTCCCAAGGCCACCTGAAGTTTATTCAGATTTTAACAAAATGAAGCAGCCAAAGAGCAATCAGCTCAGACCTGAATGAAAACCCACAAGAGCTAATGTAGATGTGTTCATGAAAAAACTGTGCATGTGTGTACGTATGCACAGTATTATAGCACATAAAAAAATACACATGAATTTACTTACTTCAGGCCAAGAAGATCTTATGTTGCTGTTTTTAAAGAAAGTGATAATGATGGGATTGCAGCAAAGAAACTGTTATTAAACTGGTGGCAAAAATATTCATGCTTAGTCTCCTGTACTTTGGACTCAAATGTATAACTACGAAAAAGTAGGTTTTAATCAAATCTAGCTCAGGACTCTGCCTCTGTTCAACAGAGATATCTGAACGAGTGTATACCACTACAGGCATTCATACCTACATAAATGTCACAGCAGTAGAGAAAGTGAAAGCATAGGCGATAAAACCTTTTGCTTCTCTCTGCCACTTAATAAGAGTAAGACATTTCAAAGACATTCCCTTCGCCTTATCCTTTGGTTCTCCCTCTTTAAAATAAGAACTTGTTTCTATCTCAAATGGAAGAACTTGATGAGTATTGCATTAATAGGAGTAATTCCTAAAGCTGCCCTCGACTAGGAAATTGCCTCCTATTCCCAGTGTAAAGGAAAACTTCTAGTCACACTGTAACGCGACAATGAAATACGGCAAGTAGAATAGAATTATGAATGTTTATAGGATCTGGAGTCAGAGAGATCCAGGGACGCTTTACAGGTAATTTATTTTCAGTCACTTTAAAACTTTTTCTATTCAAATATTAATCACAATAAATGTAATACACTGTACAAAGAATTACACATAGGCTTGTAATACTGCTAGGTTTGATCTGACTATAATGTAAACACATCACTGCTCCAAAACCAGAAGACAAATAAGGTCATTTCAGACTGTATCTGCCTTTCTGAAATAATTCATTGCAGAAAGAGTTTCTTTAAGCATTTTTGAAGACTTTCTCTTTAACTTGTAGCATAAGCTGCACACATCTCCTTTCAATGGATATAATTTACTACTTGTGATGTCACAAGGGTGTTCTGACACTATTTAGATTTTAAAGTACTATTACTGGGAGAAAAGAAACTGTCTCTTTCATGTATGTCTTACCTTACAAAAGTAGAAAGAGGGTATAGTTCCCAATGTGTGATGCTCCACGTTTTTGAAATTACAGCCCTTAGAGACTTTTTTGGCATTAAATTAAAACCACTAACAAATTGCTAGTGGTAAGACATTGCATGAACATTGTTTCTTGCAAAATATTGGAAATAACTATTGTAGCATTACTCAACAGTTAAGCAACCTCTGTTTACTGTAAGTATTAGCTCCTTGAACAACGTGTCCTGCATACGTAAATTCATTCCCTTTGGAACCAAATTCCCAACTCCTAAAACTTGGATCAAAAAAGTAAAACAAAAATATATGAACAAGTCCTCCTGCTAACTGGTCTAATATCCATAGCTGGATGAAACTGCATACTTCAAATAAATAACTAAATAGAACACGGCTAAACAGAACCATGCTTATTTTTCAAATATTTCCCTGCAAACAGTTCTAAAGGATACATTTCATTTAGTGAAAAATATGATTTTGTTTTGCTTCTTGTGCGTACACCTGAGAATCAAACTGAATAGCCAACTGTCTTTGGAAAAGCACTGTCCATCATATGTCCTAGAATCTCTTGTTGGTCGATGAAATTTCTTTTTCAGCAAAAAAGGATTAACATTTTTCCTTATCTGTCTCTATCCATGAAGGGAATGGGAAAAGAACTGAAAAATTTGAAGAATTTCCTCAATCGTGAATAAGTTCAGCAGTATGATGGGAAAGTATAAACTCATTAAATTTCTCTCATTTTCCTCCATATAGGGCAAGATCCAGAAAACTAAACATTGGCTCTTCATGGAGGGCAGGATCAGGACTGATTGGTTTCATACTGTCTCTAGCATACTTCTGTAGTGTTGCACAGTAAATGGAGACAGCCTTGATGTGTAACCTTAAGTCAAATTACCTAGTTTTTCTCACTCAGATTTTTTAGACTGTTCTCATTGGATTTTGTAAATATAGTTTGGAAGAAGTCTGGATTGAAATACTTCCAGTTCAAATCCAGCCTTACAATGGAGCTAAATTGACTCTCCTCTGAGTTCCAAGTACGTTTCTAATTATTCCTTCCCACTTTATTCCAAATATACATTGTAACAAATAAACAAGAAGAGGCGCCTTTTAATACGCATCTTTGAGCTTTATCTTTTTTTTTCTCTTTTAAGTCATCATTACATGTAATTTATCAATTCTCAAAACACAAATCTTAGAGGAGGGCTTGTTATTGAATTACTTCTGTGGTTGACAACCAACATACAGAAAATTAATTTAGATCCCGCGTTAATCCCAGAAGCTTAACAAAACTGGAATTTGGGAAGGAGCACAGCCATCTCCACCGTACACTGAGAGGAAAGAATGTCACGACACATTCAGCACATACTGTGCCAGCAGTAGTAAAGCAGAGATGGGAGTTAGCACCTGCTTAAGAAGAGAACAAGCATGCTAACACTGGGAGTCGGGGGAATTTCCCACTAAACTACAACATATAGAAAGTAGGTCACTTTTACTCTTTTGAGAATGATAAAAAGCAACAAAATTCTGAATTATATATGAACCATTACATTTAATTTTCTTCTTCTCCAGCAGCTCCCAGGAGTCTTGAAGACAGAAAAATCTGGATTTTACGACTCTGGCAATTATCTAAGTTAATGCCATAGAATTCTCCACAACCATTTTTATTATAGTTATGGGTCTGTCAGCCTTTCTATTTTACTCCCCTTTATACTTCTTTCTGTACTGCTTGCCTCTGATTTAGTGTTTGCTATAAAAGTTTACTCCAGACATAACTTGGCACACAAACGTCTTACAAACAGGCTTTACCTAAAATAAATCTTTAATATATCTGCAATTTAACTTATCTAGCTCTCTTGCCAGGTGTTATTGGCTGGCAGGAAATAGGGTCAAGTTCAAATGTCTGAGAGGTCTTCTTAAAGTAATAAATGTGATTGGCTAAAATGCCCCACCCAGAAACCTGGGAAAACAAAATATCTTCCCTGAGTGAGCCTAAAAGTCAATTATTTTCTATTCTGAAACATGGAGTCTATGCAAAACAAGAAAAACATTATGTGGGGGAAAGGAGAACTGCAGTTCGACAGCATACAACAAAACCGCTGCCATTTATAAATAGGAATACAAAGCTATGTGATAGTAGAGTTGAATTTAGGAGTCACATTTTATTGAGTATAACGTAGTAGGCTAAATGTAAAAAGCTGTTTACAACACTTCCATGGAAGAGAAGAAACACTGGAGGTCAGCACCCAAAACAGAGGCCTAGTAAAAGAACCAACAACTGCAATTTTCCTTAGGGACTAAGTTCAAATTCAGGGCAATGAATGTTGTTCAGTTGAGTTCACCAAGGATGAGAAAGGGCAAAAATACAGGCACAGATAGAGCAGGCAGCGGGAAAGCCCCAGAGACAACTAGAAAGCATGCAGAATGATTTTGATAAAGAAATGAAGCAAGAAAGAGGGGCTTAGGGTAGACAGTTATCTGAGGAGACTGCTAAAGCAATGAACCTCTCATGTTTACTTCTTCTGGTGTTCAGGGAAGTGGGAGTTCGTAAATATAGACAGAATTGCAACAAAGAATGATTACATTTCATCATCAATTTGCAAAAATATTGCCCTCAGATATCAAATAATCAGAATGGGCTAAAAAGAGTGAAAAACCCTCAAAACTGCTCGGCAGGCTTGCACCTGAATCCCATGCCTCCCAGTGCAAATATTTTTGTAACAGCACCTCCCCTTCACCTGCTGAGCACCACACTACTGCCAGCACAGCACTGGAATCTAAAGGCATACTTTGGCAAGTCTATTCCCACTGGAAATGCTTCCCTGACCTCGTGTTGAGACTGTTCCAAAACGAAGTCAGGGAGAAGACAGGGGCACTGGTGCTGAGAGGGGCAGTGATGTAGCATGGTAAGCTCAGGCCCCTCCATCCCTGTCAGCCATCAGGCCTCACTCACACTTTATTCATTCTTTGCAGCCTTTAAAAATTAATAGCACCAAAGGCCTTAAATGTAGTCTTTCCCATCTGGGAACACTGGCTTGCCACAAGGCTTCAGTTCTGTTACAGCTCTCTCAATTTAAAGCCTTAAGAAATGTGTTGTTTTCTTATGTTACTACTCAGCATGTGGCATATGGAAGATGACAGCAGAGGTCAGTCTTGCGAGTTCCACAATAATATAGAAAACACAATTTACAAAGAGACAAAATAAGGGTGAGAAACAAAGGAAATCATCAACATGGAGCGATGCCAGCTACCAAGCATGGTGGATTTCCAGACAAAATCTGGGCACAGGCAGTAAAACTGAACACCAGAACTAAGTCTCCCTGCAGAATTTGTAACGGAAGGAGAGAAAAAAAATTGGTATAACATCGAGAGGCTATAGTGGGGGGAATATGACCAGGACAATCCTGTTGGAATAATGTCCACAAATGCTGGAACAGATCATCAAAATATTCAAGGAGCCCAGAAAGAACAGTAGATACAAAAGTGTTTTGTTTTGCCCTTACCTGAAGAAGTATTTGTATTGAATACTGAGAAAAACATGTTTATACTGCAGAGCTCCATCCTTGGCACCCACAATCAATCTCAGAAAGAATGGAAGCAAATTAGCTTTACATTTTTAAAGCAAAAGACCTAGTGTTAGAAACATGCCACTCATTGAAAGAGCAACTGAAGTGATCAGTGAAAGGAATATAATGATAATGTATTGACTCAGAACAGAGCAAACAGTATGGAGCATGCAGGTGCCATGTACGGTAGATGCCATCTAACACATATGCTCCAGACTGCAATTTGACAGAAAAATTAATGGCCAACCTATAAACTGCGGTGACAGAAACAGAGGAAGCAGAAAAGATGTATCTCCATACACCACTGATACGCCAGGAAAAACAGCCACAAGCATCTCTTCTTGCTGCTTCTGAGACCATTTGGAAAGACCTCCACTGAAGGGAAAGCAATCTGCAGTGTCAGTTAGCAGATGCAGAGATTCTTTATGTACATTTATTACAGAAAAAGGCAGACAGACGCTCAGCTGCCATTTTTGCTCATATTATTAAGTCAGCAATAGATCCAAATCAAACTAGACAGCAGAACCACCTGCACTTCAGCTTCAGCCACATCATGAATTAGCAAAACCAGGTGCTGATGAGGTGTAATGAAACTGTTTCGAGACCAAAAGGCCGAAGAAAGCCGTTGATAAGAAGTCTATGAAACAAGTGACAATAATTCTTGGATTCAGTAGCAGATGACAAAATAGGATTTTATTTAAAAGAGACCATAATCCCACAGGATTCACTAGCTGACACCAGGAAATGGATAAATGCTTCACAACTGAGAACAGGCATGCCAAACATAATTCAGGAAGCACAGCTCTTGCCAGAGATAAATTCCGGTTCTGAGTGTATACGATGCAGCATGAGGTGTGCAGAAATGACTGTGATCTTTGTAACAGAAGGAGACTGCAGATTTGCCCAATCCCAGCTTCAACTGGGAACAGAGCAGAACAGACCTACCCAGTTTTACTGATGAGATCCCATGGTCCAACTACACCACTCCAATTTCTGGAAGAAAGACCATCTGAAGGACACAGACAAAAAGTTTGATTTGGAAACTGAAAGCTTGGCACAACTAGCAGACTGTGCTCAAATTGCTAGCATGTCAAATCTTTTCCTGCTGTAGTCTTTTAACATTCCATTTTAAAATTTTATTATGCAACTATCATAGTCAGAAAGACAACATTAAAAGAAAAGCCTTTATGTTATGCATGTCCCCAAAAGAATGAACTTTCAGCCATCAAAATGTACCACATAACTCACAATAAAAATAACTCTAAAATCTTAAACTTGTTCTGCATTGTTTAATTTGGTAATCTTTTACCACCTCCTGTTTATTAATATATTGTTTATAAAATAATCCTCTTTCTTATGCAATTAGTTTATTCTTCTTGTCTTCAATCACTACCTGTATAAGACAGGAAGCAGAAGCAACATAACTTTACTAAAGGTAGAAGAATATTGGAAAGGATAGGGATATGAAGGTCTGGACCATTTTCCTCACATAACTATCTGTGGCTGATGACCACCATATGAAATCACCCCATAATTCACTCACATCTTAACTGCTGTTCAAATATTTCTTAAGTAGCACCCAATTGATTTATGATACTGGTCAAGCCCCACAGGTGATATATATTGTGTACTCCAAGCAGATCAGGTCAGCCAGATCACAAGCTGTTAAAGAAACCCCAGTTTTACCCCAACAACCTCAGAGGTTTGGCAGATTAGTAATACTTGCCTATTATACAGAATATTTTCTTCTGAAGAATTTCAGCAGGTCTTCAGCATAAACTATAATTTTGAACGTCAATGTGATGTTTGCATCCAAAAGTGATCATTATTTTTGCTTCTCATTGCAACTCTAGCTAATATGCCAAAAGGAAGATAAGGGGTTGTCGTTCCCTCAAGCCAGAGATACATCACCTATGACAAGACAGTGCAGAATGAGGGGCAACACTTCTGTCCAAGCACATTGCACTGCGAATTCTTTCATTCAAATGAGATTCCATTTGAAGTAGTATGATGTATACTTCTGGTGATAGACCTCCAGTATCTTCATGGATTGAAAAAGCCCAACATATATTAGCGGTTCAAAATTAGCAATAGCAGTTCTGCCTTCTTTCAATCTGTTGAAAACTGTATAAAGGTCACAGCACTGCTGATGCCCACATTTTTTCTGTTTTACACAACTGAGTAGAGTGACTCATGACAGCCAAATTCTGAGATCAGGCCCTAAGCAACGATGACATCAGATGCTGCCAAAAGACATTTGATTCCTCTATTGTGAAATGTCAGGTTGGTTCTGGGACATGGTGAGAAGCCAACTCTAGTTTAGAAAATTCTATAGTGAGCTATTGTTTGATAATAAATACAAGATCATCACTCCTGCTGCTGCTGCTGCTGCAAGTCACAGGGCATCCAAGGACACGTCTAACAATATTGCCACTTTCTACTGTGTTTGCAAAATACTGCAACAAGGCTTCATGCACCCAGACTATAGAAAATGTCTGTGACAGAATGGAGACACAGGACTCGATGGCAGGAGTACAAATTAAGAAGCTGAAGCTAATAAAGCTAATGAAAGCCTATCACCAGCAGTATACAGCATTTTGCTTCCAAGGGGATCTCATGTCCCAAGTATCTACATGTTTCACTGCACCTGATATTTTACGAAGTCTTTTTATTTATTTCTGAGCAATATGGTATTTTCATTGGGTTTTTCATGCAACTAAAAGGACCAAATATTCCTTCATGACTCTCTGATACTATTTTGAATACCTAAACAGAACTATTGCTGATTTCAGCCAAGGAGGGTCCTGTCATAAAGTGTGAGTGATGGCACTGTGGTAAATTTACTATATTCCCAGCAAAGGCAGTAAAACATAACTGAGAGCAGCTCCTTAAACCTGAGTAGTCTGTGCTTAGTAGACGTGGGTTTTCTTGATTGGCAACTGTACAATTTATGTTGCAAGACAGCTCATGATGTGTAACATATATTATGCTTTTAATTAACTTATTTTCTATTTTCAGTTTTGACTTTGGAAAAGAGGACAGTTATGCAAAAGGAAAAAAAATACACAATTTATTTGATTCCAAATAAAGTGATATGAAAAGGTTCTCAGAGTGCAGAGTACCAAATTAATCTTCCTAAAGCAATTGTCTTCTCTTTTTAAACACAGAAATATGACAAGGATAACAAGTGTTTTGCACTGATAATAGCAGTATTTGGAAAATTCAAATAACATCTATGCATAATCAGATATGCTGAATATTTGGCTATTTTTCTACAAGAATAATTCATAAAGACCCTCACATGTTATATTTTATCAGATCAAGCTTCCAATTTACCCAGCAGCCATTCCTGATGGTGTCCAAAATGGGTCCCAGGGAAGAGTGTGAGAACAGTGTAATATACAGCACTAATTCCCCAGAATATTTTTCAGCCTCCAGGGATTTGTGGCTGAGCAATTCCTAACCAGATGCAGCAACTCTAATAGTCCTCAATGGTTTCTTCTTTTTATCCAAGGACTTTTTACTTCTGAGAGTTTTTTACTGTCCACAGCATCTTGCGGCAAGGATCATGACAGCTTAACAATGCGATGTTAGGCAAAAGTACTTTTTTTTCCCCTATTTTGAAATTGCCGCTTCCTGGTTTCACTTTACATATCCCACTCCTTTCTATAATTCTTCACAATAAAATTATGCTACGTATTCACTTCTGTGCCTACAAAGCTCATGGAACAGATCCTCCTAGGAGCTGTGCTAAGGCACATGGAGAACAGGGAAGTGACTGTGGCCTTCTACAATGCCATGACCACATCAGTGGACAGGGAAGGGCTGTAGATGTCATCCATTTGGACTTCTGTGAGGCCATTACATGGTCCCACGAAACATCCTTATCTCTAAACTGGAGAGGAATGGATTCGATGGATGAACTGTTTGTTAGATGAGGAATTGGTTGGGTGGTCACGTCCAGAGGGTAGTGGTCAACAGCTCAATGATATGATGGATGTTCAATGTCCAAAAGGAGATCAGTGACAAGTAATGTCCCTCAGGGGTCTGTACTGGGAAAAGTGCTGTTTAGTATCTTCAGCACAGACAGAGACAGTGGGACTGAGCTCAGTCTAAGAAAATTAACAGACACCACCAAGCTGTGTGGTGCAGTTGACATGCGTGAGGGATGGAATGCCATCCAGAGAGACCTGGACAAGCTTGAAAAGGGGGCCTGTGCCAAGCCTACAAACCTCAAAATGGCCAAGTGCTGGTGCTGCACCTGGGTCAGGGCAATCCCAGTATCAACCCAGGCTGAGGATGAACAGACGGAGAGCAGCCCTGCCCAGAAGGACTTGGGGGTGCTGCTGGATGAGAGGCTGAACATGAGCCAGCAATGAGCACTGGCAGCCCAGAGACCACCCGTGCCCTGGGCTGCCTCCAGAGCAGTGTGGGCAGCAGGGCAGGGAGGGGGTTCCGCCCCTCTGCCCCACTCTGGTGAGACCCCACCTGGAACACTGCATCAGCTCTGGGGTCCTCAGCACGGGAAGGACAGGAGCTGTTGGAGACAGTCCAGAGGAGGGACACCAAGGTGATCAGAGGGATGGAGCACCTCTGCTATGAGGAAAGGCTGAGAGAATTGGATTTGTGCAGCCTGGAGAAGAGAAGGCTCTGGGAAGACTTATTGCAGGTTTTCGATATTTAAAGGGGATATATAAAATGGAGACAGATATTTTAGCAGGGCTTGTTGACATAGGACCAGGGATATTGGTTTTAAACTTAGAGGGTAGATTTACAGTAGATACAAGGAAGAAATTTTTTACAGTGAGGGTGGTGAAACACTGGAACAGCTTTCCCATTCAAGGTCAGGTTGGATGTGTCTCTGAGCAACCTGATCTGGTTGAAGATGTCCCTCCTCATTGCAGGGGGTTTGGACCAGATGATCTCTAATGGTTGCTTTCAACCAAAACTATTCTATGATTCTACCATTCTATTCAGAATAACTTAGTATTGTCAGCAAACTAAGATACCTCAAAAATTTCTCCTTCTCATTTCTAGACCATTTATTAATACTAAGAACATTGCAAGCCCCAGGACAAATCCCATGGATACTTCACTGGTAACCTCCACCCTCTGTGAAAACTGACCATTTATTGCTGACTTCTGTCTTTCTCTTTTATCCTCTGACTTCTTAGATGCTTTAAAAATATAACCAAAAAGGTTAAATCAACCATAATTCCTTTATCCACAAGCTTATTGATTTCTCTGAAGAATGCTACTACATTTGTGAGGCAAGACACACCCTGAAAAATCCATATGGACTCTCTGCCAACATACAATATTAATTCCTGTTCACTGGTTCTTCAAAACAATTATTTTCAGTAATCCAGCTTCGAAGTTTCTCTAGAACCCTTTGGTGAATATTATATATTGCTGTTCATTATTAACAATTTCTTCTGTGAGCACTTCTACAGAACTATGGAGGCTAATAACTTCTTGGAAAGAAGGTTCCCAAATCCTTACACAATCACAAGGTTATGATTATAGCCAGGTAACCAATAGATAGTGAAACCTAACACAAATTAATGGCATTTGGAGAAACAGATATTCCTATCACTTTTGAATCCAACAGGACCTTGACTTCTTCCAGACTTATTTTCTACACTCAAAACTTAAATTAATTCTAACCTAATCTGAAAAGCAACCATAGAATCAATCCCTGCAGGAATCTCTAAAAATGCAACATCAGCTGTTGATACAATTTGTCAACCCAAATTTCCAGACCAAACCTTTTCCTTCCCAGACATGAGATAAACCCCAACCATAACCCTACTGATTATATGGGTGGTGAACTAATTCTTGCAGCTAAAATGCATTGAAGACGGTATAGTCACCAATAGTCTCTCCAAATATCAGCCCTTCCCATTCAGGTGAACAAGGTATTCCAAATGAAGATTCCTTCTTTTAGGTCATAATGCTACCCAGAACTTATGCCTAATTTATTTCTCTTTAATTCAAAGTGACCAATTTGTGTAGTAAGTCAAATGATAAGGCATGTGTTCCCAATTATGCAAACTTTCATCCTATCTCTGCCAGTCTTGCAGAATGCAAGAATAAAAAGGCTTTCTACCTTTTTTTCTAAAAACCTGATTCCAGCCCTAGCCCTAAAATTAACATGTACTGTAGAGAGAGGAAGAATCTGTACTGGAATACCTAATATGAAGCATATGCTCCTGCCTACGCCATACTACTCTCCCTGACATGTTTTTTTCCAGTTCCCCAGCCTTATCCCAAGCCTTCCTTAAATGGAAGATGTGTCCAGGAATACTGAAAATAAAATATTTGCTTATGACTACACTAGCTGCCTTCTGAACTCTTATAAATCCAGCAAAAATCAGACTTGCTGCAGCCTTCCTTTTTGATACCTTATTTTTCCCCAGGTCCTACTGAAAAATTAAAGATATTCCTCCCCAGTGATACCAACATTCTTATTCCTGCCAGTCATGTGGATCTGACATAAAAACAGGTTCTCAAGCCTTTTCCTTTTTTTTTTTTTCAAATTTCAAATCTAACCTATAGGTTACCTATATACAAGAGCACTCCAGAACAGCTGAACATTATCCATTCCCTCTTTCACTCTTGATAGCCACACAAGTATCTCATTGTTAGATGACCTTTTTTAATTAAAACCTACTGTCTGAAAATTATTTACCTGGAATAAACTTCAAGAATTGGTGAAATAAACCATAGTGGCTATTAAAAGGACTCCTTCAAAAGATCAGAAAGTAGTTACAGAACAATATTAAGGCACTGGGTCAGGTAAAGTTCTTATTATAAATACATTGTCTGAAGTTTATAACTAACCTTACAGCAGTGAAAGAGCATTTAGCACTGAACAAGCAATAAATAAAGATAATGCTTGCCCCATGAAACTCAGCATTAAAAGAGAGCCTTGAAGAGGACAGGATGCTGTAGAAGACTTAGAAGAGGATGATGTGATTTCAGTGCAGGTCTGCCCGACCCACTCGATTTAATAAATGTTAAGATATTATTTAACTGGTATTGCTAAGCATTAATATGTCTTACAGAGTTTAAATGAGATAGCAGCATCTGGTATATCAAATTCAGAGGTTAGTTTGCACTTGGAGCACTTGGTAGGCAATCCAAAGATGGGAATGAGAGATAGAGTGGGATGTGAGAACCCCTGTGTATCATCTGTGCTTTTGCTCATTAGATGGAAAAAAGGTACATTATATTCAGCAACATATTTGTGGTTCTGGCACACGTACAACCAGATTCAGCTGTTGCCACATCACTTTGCATTATACAACCCACAGGGATGACAGAAACCTCTGACAACGTGGCTGCAAAAGACTGGACAGTTTTTTACTTTGGCTAATACCAACTATCTCCACTGCTAGCATCTGTCATTCCAGAAATATCTGTTTTTAAAGGGATCTAAAAGAGCTTTAAAGACTGCACTACAAATTGTCTGCAGGCAAAACTGCAAGTGAAAATTTGGACATTTTATGTTAAAACCATTGCTACCAAGATGCCATTGCTTCAAGATAACCTAGGTGACAATTTAAAGTGTGGATAAATTACAGAGCAATACATCTACAACTAATGTTATCTTTGAATCAGCCTCTTTCTCTGTAGAATTAACGTTTTTCTCAAGAGGTGTGTGTGTTTTATTACACATAAAATAATTTACAATACTAGAAAAAAAGTAAAGCCAGATTCAACTGGAAAGACAAAAATCCATCCAAACCGCTTTCACTGAATTACTAAGCATTCCCTGCAAGAAAAGCTTCCATGGTCTTGTCAGGATGGGAAGCAATTTATCACTGAATCCAGCCCTTAGGTATCTGCACAAAACTTCAGATTTCCGAAGTGAGCTCTATGACTTTCTTTTACAGGTTAAAAATACTTGTTAAAGTCATCTAAACTGTTGCTAAGAGAAATGACATATTTGGCAAGGATATGTGAGTGATAGCTGGAGATTCTTGAAAATAAAGTAGATTTGGCTTACAGGTTGTTTTTTTAACTTACTTCAGAATCTTTAGTAATAGTTACCAATAAAATCCAAATCATTATGTAACACAAATTCAGTATACACTCACCAAAGGGTTTCTATATCTTCTTCAGAATCTTCCTACGAAGCCACATCAGCTGAGACAAAAATACAGACAAAAATTTAGATGCAAATTTTAAAACCTTTGCAGAAATGTAAAATAAATATCTTCTATGTCATACATGGATTTAAATACAGCTTTCCTCTTGCAATAGGGAACACTGAGCCAGACTCAGCTCTTCACAGCTCTCTATGCCAGTGTACCTTGTGTGTTAGTCATTCTGATTGCTCTTAACACACACTGGAATAAGTGTGCTGGGATTTAGATCTAATTGGGTTAAGTTGGTGTAAGAGCACAACTAGTAACCAATTTCTCAGGTTATGCATTTCTATTAAATCCTTAAGGAAATGAAAAGTTTGATTTTTTTTCTGCACTCTTTGGAAGAGAAATGTGATTTTACTCTGTTTGATGCTAACTGGTACTCTAGAAATATGCAGGCAATTAATTAATAGAAAATAAATTGTTACTTCAAAACTCTAAGCAGAGAAACAGTGAAGTTCTAAACCATTCCTTGACTAGAAGCACATGACTATTCCCATCAGCTTCCCCTGGGTTTCCTCAACGGTTTATGAGCTGCCTGTTGGACTAGATCATGATCATGTACAGTACTCTGAATCGCAAGAGCAGTCCTGTAACTGGGTCCTCAGCACTAACATCTCAGACTGCTCTTTGCATTCTTAAAATGTTATATATTTCTTTAAAATATAAGGAAGAAAAAGCCTTGATCTTGTTCTGTAAACATTGCTGACAGTCCAAAACAGCTCCAAAATTTTTAATAGAAAGAGTGGAGTATTGCTTGGGATTTTCATGCAATCGGATGCCAAACTTCTTTAAGAACCTTTGCATTAGTTGTAGCCATGACCTCAGCTAACCCAAAGAAAGCCACAGGCATGTCTCCTTTCCCTACTGGCAGCTACTTTAATTGGCAGGTTCACAATGAGGACTTTTGTTTGCATCCTAAACATGCACAGCACGATCAAAATGTTTAATACTTTCATCCTCAAAGTGCAGCAATCAATATGTTGGGTTTTTTAACAGGCCAAGTCATTACACATTTAAATAGCATCCTTCAAACCCTTAAAGAACTTGTTTTACAAGGATTCAAAAGGTTCCCTATTGAAAATTATATGGATTTAGCTCAGTTTAAAAATAGATATTTTGTTTGTTTTCCATTCAGTTGCTCTACTATTTGATGCTCTTTTCTTGCACATGTAGACGCTGAGTATTTTACTACCCCCTGCTGTATGGAAAGAAAACTGTGTGATAGATGTGGCCCATGCTCCTAGCACCCCTCGAGAGCTCCCCATCAGCTGGAACACCAAGGGGATGGATCCAGAGTGGATGGAGACACAGAAATCTGTTTGGGCCACCACATGCAGTTTCTAGTGGCTGCAGTGTGGGCAACAGAAAACAAAGTTTTCTTGACAGCTCCAAGATTGTAGAGTGCTACAGAAGTACCGCAGTCCCTGGGTTTGTGTAGCCCATATCATCATGTTTCCCAAGCAACTAAAAGTGCTTTGCGAAGCAATGAGTCAGATGCTGGTTGTGCAGTAACCACACACAGAGATTTATGTTTTCAGGAACTATGTGTCCAAGAGCAGGATATTCTTATATAGGTCTCTGGCACTAAACCTGCTGGGCAGCAACTGAATCAGATGGAACACCTCTAAACCATGTGAGCAACATTTGGTGTACTACTGTGTACCAGCACAACCCACATAATATTCACTCACTTCAGCTGCTACATTGCATGCAAAAATTCTCCACTTTCAACTCAGCAAAACTGCCTCTCTTGGTAGAGGGCATAACACTAAATTGCCTTCCACACTTGCACAATAAAATACATTCTACACACAGTTTGTAGGTAAAATAAAGTGCACACTCAAATCTTGCTCGCCCGTCATCGGAGGCCACTGGGTTAACCTGATGTTCATAGAGGGTAAATTTGTCTCCAGCTCAGCAGCCCCCGATGCTGAGGCTGGTTAGTGGCTGGTTCACCATTACCCTGCCCCACCAGCCTTGCTGAGTAACAACGTGGTCTGCTCCTGGGCTCCCTAGCCATGCTGCCTGGGAGGTAAACCTGGTTTTTCAGTGCTTCCAAATTCACTGAGACTTTCCCAGATCAGGTTTAGGGATTTTTAACACACACCTTAATGAAAACATCACATACTTGAATTCTTTTCTGATTTGGGATCCACAATATCATAATTAGAAATGGCAAAATTGCCTGTGAAAGAGAAAGTACATTTCCCACACTACTATTTGACGTTGATTGCAAGGGTGGTTTGCACAGCTTGGCTGGTAGCCTTGAGAATAATATATTAGGAATATTTTTCCCCATCTTAAACTGAAGCACCCTTAAAAAACTGGTTTTAAAAGGTAATACAGGTTGGACTGTAACCTACTGTCAGGCTGGAACAATAGTAATTTAATATATGTATTCCCCAGTAGTAGAAGTCCCAAATGGGAAGTCCCAGAGTTTCAATTCAATGAAACAGGGAGATGACCTGCTCCAAAACTTTTGCTGCACCAGTCATTTCCTGCTCTGTGCCAAAACTGATTCATGTGCAGAGATGGACAAAAAGTCTGCCAAGTCTTCAGTGCTGTTTGCAGCACAACATTGCCTGCACAGGAGACAGAGAGCAATCTGGCATTGTCTGTTTTCCCCACCACCTTTGACAACAAGCTTAGACAGAAACAGAAATGAGCCCCGTGCAGTCACTTGTTCCTTTGGGTGAGCAGGCACCTTAGTCCATAAATCATTTCTGTTGCTTTGGCACAGTGCCTCTGTCCCTGAGCAAGCCACCACTGTACCACCCTGTGTCCCACTTCAGGGTGAGCCTTTGGTAAAGGGTGAGCAGCAATACAGGCACAGGATTCCCACCACTGCAGTGAAATGAGCTCAGCAGGTAGAGGCAAACACTAGTCCAATTTTCATTTCACTCCCTAAAACTGAGCTGATAATCCTTGTACCTTGGACACTGATGACATTCAGCACTGAGTGATGTCAGTCAAAGCTGCAACAGGCAGGGGCTATGTAACATACTGTGCAAGAGATGGATTAGCCAGACAGTTTCATACAGCCAACTCTTTGTAAATCTAGTCATGTCCAGCACAACTGAGTTCTCTAAATTCCTATTAACAATTCTTACAAGAAATAATGCATTTAACTGTATTTTGCTGTGATGTCAAATATTTTGACAAATTTTTTTTTAATTTAATATTTTTCAGACTGTTCAGCTAGCTCAAATAATAAAAATGCCTTATTCTGTCTTCACTTCATTTAATTCACTTCCCATTTCAGGAAAAAAAAATCAAGACTAAACATCTACCAAATGTTATTCCTCTCCAACTGAATGTGACGGATTGTCTGACGATCACATAAAAATTAAACAAAAAGTGCATTGTTCCCTTCCAGATTTTTCAGCTGGTGTAAATCAACATAGCTACACTGATGCCAAGTTTCAGAGATGTACATCAATTGAGAGTCTTGCCCTTCATCTTCAGAGAGAGATATTTTACCTACAGTTTAGTTTCTCTGTCTTTCCAGGCTCAGGAAAACTTCAGCCTACTTTCCTTTCATGCTCTACATATAACTATTTTGGTTTAAGTTCATTACTGCTCCTAACCTGAGAAGAGGTCCTGTGGAGAAGGCACAGAACAGATGTGACTGGTCAGCCACTCTGTCCAAGAGTGTCTGGCTGAGATCCAGGCACCATAATTACTCAGTGTTTCAGTTCTGACTTGTGAAATACATCTTTAGCAAAGATAAATATCCACAGGCTTTTCTCACCCCGGCTGTCCATTGATCAGGTCCCATGGTGCCATCAAATCCATAAAAAACTTAGTATAAAAATGAAATAATTTTAATTTAATTTAAAATGCAGTCTCAAATGTACTACGATTTTCCCTTCCATTTGATCCTTCTGGCTCCTTTATTCCCTCTCCCTGAGAAACAGAGGAGCCCAGCTACAGCAGGGATCAGGTATCCTCTTCCAGCTGCTGGGAAGCTGCAAGCATGAGAGGGAAGGAGCCTTTGAAAGGTACAGCTTTAGGATTGTCAGGCTCACAAAACCTTGTTAAGGGTGCCTCATGCACAGAAGGGTAATCTGACTCAGAAACACATCTGCATTCCCAGCCCATTTCTCCAAAGGAGCTGGAGGGACCCAGCCCTTGAACGATCTCTGAAATGCTGCTGCCAGAGTTTTTGCCCTCGGTGGCTGTAGCATCATTGGTTATTTGTCTTTCTTCAACTTTCCCTGCCTCCCTCCCCATGATCCTTTGCTCTTTCCCATCTTCAACTGCAGTCTCTCCTAAACCAGACTAATGAAAGGGTTTTTTTCATTATATAAGCCCAGTGTATAATCAAATACATTTATAAAAATAACAAAACCATGGAACTGACAAGACATATGTCTACCATCACCCTATATCCAAACACTGAGGTTTGAACTTGGCTCAGACCTCTCTGAAAATGCCAAATGTGGATTTCCACAAACACAGGGAGATGGACCCAGAGCTGATGTAAACAGAATAAAGGTGCATTGCTTTAAGTTGCCTAGCAAACACACAGAGTAAATCGTAGATGAGAAGAAAGTTGTAGACTTCAGCCTGACAAACTCTTACACACATGTTTTATACTCAGTGAGAGTTCGAACTTAAAATGGGACACTCACAAGCTTAAAGGTAAGTAGATGCCCAAGAACTTGAAGAACAGAAGTCTCAGTCCTGTAGGCTCGTTTTGTACTGAGAATTAACCCACATGTATACCTTAGTAATAATAATTCTAATTATTATTAGAATTCTGTAATAATTCAAATCAGGCAACCCCAGACAAACTTCTTTTTTTGTTTTAATTGGTTTCGAAGGTAACATTAAAAACACATTAGCTCTCCTGTAATAGAATTCAACTGATTTGCTTAGGTCTACCAATGCAAGTGAAAACAGAACAGAATCTAAGGGATCATTCAGGATTAGTCACCAAAAAAAAAAAAAAAAACAAAAAAAAAAAAACACAAAATTCAGGATCTCTCACAGAGAGTTTTTGAATGGAGGATCAGATTTATATGGCAAGCACTCAGCCCTGCTCCTAGGTGTCTGGCCACAGGCAAAAGAAATGCCAAGTCACCTCTCATCCCAAGGATCTGGGAAATTTGGACCAAAAAGCACACTGGAAGACTTCGGATGTTTTCACACCATTGGGATGTAGCATCCAGTTTAGACATTAGTAGAAGCACAACATTTCTACCTTCAGAATGTTCAGCGTAAATTGGGTTCTGGCACTTGCATTGCTCATGGCAATTGAGTTGGCAAGTTTGCAGCTAGCCAGATCATGCCTTCATTGCAGCAGAAGACTGAATTATAGACATGTCAGGTTGAGAAAAGTCAATACAAAGAAAATGCAGGAATGCGATGGGGGGCGAGAAATTAATGGTGAAATAAGGAAGAAAATTAATGGAGAATAAGAGATGTTTAAAACATCAGCTTTCCCTGATGTTTTTCCCTTTTCCTGAAGAGCACAATTCTCTTTGTGTTTGGGGTGTTACTCTTGCTTTTCTGTTTGGGCTATTTGAGTTTTTCGTTATTGTTACATCTAATTTTGCTTCCAGAACACTCTTCTATATGGTAATAAAATGTTTCGGCATTGTCCATTCCTGAAACTGATTTTATGGAAGAAGGAGACAGCAAGAAGCACAGCTCCTATTGCACAATAAGTAAAACTCTCCCAATGGGTCTCTGTTCATGATAATATACGATGGGAAAAAAAGACTACAAACATCAGTATAATAAATAGCATGTGCAAAATGTACAGTATAGTAAATACACTACAGGGACTACTTACAGAGTCTCTTCCACTCCATAAGCATCATCAACCATCTCCTGTGGTTTGGCACATCAAATATTTGCTATGTACTTTACCATTTTAAAAGCATTGCAAATCCTTGGCTGGACACCAAGCAAATGCTGTACGTTACTTTGTCAATTGTTGCCTTGCATGTTCAATGTCTGACCTCACCTCCTTCCACAGTTCAATGTGCAGAAACACCAATAAAATACATGATGTTTATTACCAGTGACACATATTGTTAAATGGGTCTGTCATGCTGACAAAGCAAAGGATTTCTCTTTAAGGGACATCTCAAAGGACATCTACCCCATTAGGAGACAAAGACTTCAAAATTGTATTTGAGAATCATTTCTGTTAAAGAACTGGTTTTCAAGTTGTGTAAGCATATATAAGTCCATTATCTGAAGAACGATATAGGATTTTCTGTACCGCTGTAGAAGGACAGACGTACAAGTGATACTTAAATAATATCATATAAGTGATACTTATGCATAAAACACAACACTGAGGAAAACCACACTACACATATATTAATAAATGTGGCACTAATGCACACACATACCCCAGAAAGAGCCATCTGCACATGTAAGGTAAGCAAAGAGAGAGAAGAAATTGTAGGCAGGCAAGATGGGAACATTTTCCCTTGCAAGAGGCTTGACTGGGACAGAAGATCAAATTCCAGAGCAGCTCCCAATAATAATGGATCAGGCCACAATCTCCTAGCAGGCTGGACAACCTGCAAGGGCTTTCTCACTCCTGCCTGCCTTGGGCATATCAAAGAAGTCAGCACAGTTACAAAACACTATATCTCATCTCAGAAGGAAAAGAGGAATACTTAAAGAAATTAAAGGAGTCCAGGTGAGTGGAAACACAGAAGAAAATTATTGATATTCTGCTTGTACATGGACTAAAAATGAGACTGCTAGCAAGGCTGCAAATTGTGATATCATGCAGATGATGCAGAGGGAAGAGTGATCGCCAGCTTAAAGACTAAAACCCAGATATCAGGAGTTATCCATCATGAGTAGGAACCAAATACTGGGATGTTGTCAAGTGACCCTGGCTCAGATTGGTAAAAGGAGATTAGAAAAGACACTGGAGGGTGATCATGATTCCATGACCCAATGTGTCTAATTTCTTATCAGCACATCTGACATTTTCTTACCAGATCTTACCAGATCACTGGCCTGGCCTGGATTCAAGCTGGAACCTGCAGCAAGAAGATTCCTTGCCAATACAAGTAAACCCCAAACTTTTCAGTCTGTACTTCTTTGTAAGTAAATTTTCTGTGCATAATAAGAATGAATTTGCAGAAACTCAAAGAGGTGGTACATAGAGTGTTGCTTCATTTTTTAAATGAAGAAATACATTCCAGGTTTTATTCTGAAAAACAGTATCAGAAAATCAAAACACGTACAGCATACATAAGGATGATACAGGAACTATTATTATTGCTATTATATGTCAGTCATAATGTCACTAAAAACCTTGTGAGCTCTCATGGGTTTGAGTTTGTATGGAAACCACTTTTATTAAGTACTGCTTTTAAAAATCTGTTGTTTAGCATATTACAGTTTATCTCAGGTCACTGAGGATTTTTTTCTGAGATACATTTAAATGTAATAATAACAGCCCCCACAGTTCAGCACAAAAGTTTAAGGTTTTGTACTCTACTATGACAGAGGACATGTCTAAGCAAAGTGTTTACCTCACTATGCTGAAATTATATCAATGAAGAATACATGCTCTAGGGCATCTAGCTGTCTCTATTTGTACTCCATGACCGTCTTTCATCAGAAAGTGCATCTGTAGCAAGTGCATTGTCAGAGCATTTAAGTTATCTATATCCTGTGTGAGATAAATTCTTTCCTTAAGATCAGCTGAAATGTAAATTCTGCCTTTCCCTTCCCCTCAGACTCTATTTAGATCTGCAGACGACACTGTATTTGTCAAAATATCTCCTCGTAGAAATGTGACCAGTTCTATTTGCAGATTGATACTTATGCACCAAGGACTGATCCCAAATCCTGGTTTGAGTTATTTAACCCAAGAAAGGAGCCACCCTATCACTGGCTTGTCAGAAGATTGATTATGAATGGTCACTTGCCAATGCTAAACTGATCCAGTTTGAGAATGGATGTTGTCTCCAGACATTTCCTTCAGGAGATTGTTATCTTCTGTGCCAGCTTTCAGCTCCAAAAAATATGTGAATTATTACAGTTCAGTGCTGTAAGGATAAGTTATCAATTCAGAATCAAATATTACCTAACTCTGCAATGTGTGACTAAAGCTGCAAATAAAAAAGTTTTTAAAAATAAAATAATAAAACCTCAAACAATAGCTTTTGAGAAGAAGAACCTGAAAGTCACCTCAAACCAAGTCAGCACTGAACCCTAATAACAGTCCATGTCTAATGAACATTGTCTGCTATTTCACGTATGTTTTCTATATGTTTCACGTCTTAAGCATGTTACAGTGACTTCCACATTCTTTTGATAATGACTTCTCATTTCAGTGCCTCAATATGTCAGTAACTATTCAGAATTACTGACAGTGGGCCAGTAGCCCTCAATCACTTATTAGGCTCTCTACAGTCCTTCTGTGGGCAATTTTCCAGCAAGGCTTTTGGCTCCCCAAAAGTCTTAGTTAAAAAGTAGCAAGTATAACCAACATGAGACTGCAAAAAGTAAGACAAAGAAAACTTTGAAGGTCACTAGATTTGAGATCCAAAAAGACATATGATTGTATAACAGGGGCCACAGAGTTTCATCCAGGTACTTTTGCACTGAGCCATATAATTTCTGTTTGAACAAAATATATCTTCCATAAAGGCATTTAGTCTTATTTAGAAATGTCAAGAGAGGAAGAATTCATTTCTCTTCTGGGTAGTTTGTTCCAGTGGTTTACGCCAACAATATTTTCAGAGACTGCAGAATGAAGAGATATTTTCTGCACTTATATAATTCCAGTTCTCATCTATGCAGACAGAAATTCATTAAAGCCAACAGACCTCAGTCATCACTGATTTAAGCCAAAAACTGTAAGTTTCATTGATTTTCTTTACTTTTAATATCATCAAACTTTTGTTTCAAGCCAAGAACCCCCAAGTCGTTTACTTGTTTGACAGGCAGCAGGAAGAGGTGGACCAATTTCTTGCGCTGCACTGTTTCAATTGGATAAGGACTGAGAATGTTTGGATATGCAGACAACATGGTAAATACAACTATTCAAAAAATTACCCAAAATGACGTGGTCATGCATTGTTGGCAAACAAACAAGGGGAAAAAAAAAAAAAGGGTTGGTACAGCTTGGAAAGAAAGTCAAGAATTTGTAAAAGAACTGGATCGTCTAGATGACTTTAGCATGGACCAAAAAACACAGAGGGTACTTTTTCTCAATGCAAAATCATCCTTTTCCTCTGCTCTGGAAATGTCTTCCCACCAACCCCCTTACTCAGGTGAGCTGATTTTGCATTGTCTTCAATAATTTCTTGCTACCACTGTGTTCATTCATTACATGGTAAATACGGTCACAGTCTCCTCAGATGTTTGCAATAAAGCTGTTGCAGTGAATGGCTGTGTGGGGTGGGCTCACCATCATCATCGCAGTCAGCAATTACTGCAAGCTACTCCCACCAGCAGAACTGCCACAGACGCAGTCAGCATCTGCTAGTCTCTCACAGCTGGCCACGAATGGAAATGGCACTGCTTGCCTGTAAAGAAGCACAGAGGAACAGCCCTTCCCATCAGCCAAAAGCTGCAGTTCAGCTGAGAAGGGAAAGAGTTAAAGATTGGATGGGACTTGCAGGATATAAGAAAGGGAGCACAGGGAAGCAAAGGCTCATGAGCAAGAATAATTGGAATGAAGAAAGAGCCATGAGGCGAATTAATAAAATAATGATGTAAGAGGTAATGTCATCTTCATCCAAGTTTTTTGTATACTCCTGAAAAGCACCCTATTGCAGACTACAGTGCTATTCTATTAGATTTTATATATCAGAGGGTATATAAAAGGGCCCTTTGGGACCTTTCTGGTTTACAACACAGGGCTGCTAGCAAGTGTAGCATGTCTGGGTTCAGGAAGAAAACTAATACTGCAAACACAGGCTCCACCCTGTCTATCATGGAAGTAATATTATTAATCATTTCTTCTGGCACCTCATAATTCTGTTCTTCTGCTGGGAATGTACTTGGGGAAAACAAATTTTAACACCTGAGCTACCACTCACCAAAAACTCACAAAATCTCTTGCACAAGCGAAGTTTCACTTCCCCATTCCTCCTAAGAGCAAGCCTTGAAAACTTCCATGTTAGAACCAGCCTGTGTCTATACTTTGGTGTTAAGAGGAATAACCTGATGTTGAATGTAAAATCTGTTCTTGGAACTCCAGAAATTTCCTTGCCATTTAGCCTTTAGACACAAGATGGCAGCAAGAAATTCATTTCAAGTGCTTGCTCCCAGCAGCTCGGTGTTACCTGGCAGAAGCTGTTCAGATCTGGGTTTGTGGGCTAGGTTATTGCAACTACTTGAAGGTGTCCACAAACACTCCTGCCCTCACACTGCTCTCCTGTCACCCATGGCCCTGAACTCTGCTGTTAACTCTGGTCATAATGACCAAATATTTATTGTACTGTGAACACAACCATGCACAAAAATATTTCCGTGGCAAACGCCTCTAAGGTGTGACAAGTACAGCCCTTCTAGTGGACATAAATCAGTGGAAAACTCATTCAATAAGTCTTACAGTATTAAGTAGCCTTTTCTTCCTTCCTTCCATGATATTTTTCCTTTCTCGTAGTTTTAGCTTTTAGGATCTAGAGACTTTAGTAGTCCCAAAATTTTCCTTTTTTTTTTTAACCTGCAATGTTTTAGAACTCATCTGATCCAAAGTACCAGCTTTAGAGCTTTTCAAGAAAGATTCTGCATATTTCTAAACATTCTGTGTCAGAAGGAATTTCTGCCCTTTAAATTCAAGTGAAAAGTGAGTTTTGCCATTACACAGGAAAATTTTCTAATTTTACCCCATTTAAAAATGAACAGTGGAAGAATTTAGATCTTTAGTCTACAGCTCACAAGCTCCTTAGTATTTGTGGAGCAGTCACAACTTTCGCTGATAGAAGAAACTGCTCCAAGAATTCCTATGACCAAAGCAGTGCTCCAAAATTCAGGGTTTTGAACCAAACCTGCCACCTACAACCTCTGACAGAATCAGATACTCTGTGGATCAAAGGAACACATACATAATACACAAAGGCGATAATATCTTATATGAATTCAAAACATAAAGCAAGTTAAAGAGGACCCAGGGCATTCCCTCAGAGATGGCAACATTCTGGAGCAACTTTCCTCATTTTGCACGTAAGCCAGAGCTGCAATGACATTGCTCCACCTAATGCTGAAGTAACATGACTAAAACACACCGAGTTTAAAAAAAAAAAAGGGTAGGAAACTATAATAATAAAGGTACCTGTATATAGATCTGGTTTTATCCATCCACTCCTAAATTGATTAAACTCCCTATTAGAGAAGCCACTGATTTTAATTGCACAGCCCATCTAGTGATGCATGTCTATCTGCTTTATTACATATTTTCATTGTCTTTCTTTAAATTATTTTCTTCAGACTGTTAGCAATTGATTTTTTCAAGTGTCTTGTTAAAACAGGACTGTCTGAGTTGGCCTGATAATACATATTTAATCGTTTAATATCTCAAAATAAATATTCTGCTTCATAGTAGCCAGACATTGCACTTGACATTACAAGGACACACAGCTATTACATCATCTTGTTTGGGAAACATGTGATATACAAGTATACAGAAAATTTGGCCCTTTGTTTAAACCTTGTAAGTGTTTATTTCCCCTCAGAAATGCATATCTGTCTTCCAAAAAAAACATCTCACAAGATTAATGAATATTCCCTTTGTTAAAAACTTTCACATTCTCTAGTCTAGAGGAACAATGTCCAGCTAGTAATTAATCTGCACTCTGGTTCAAGGACAGAATTATTTACTTACAAACTTGGAATGCAGGAGATTGAAAACACATTTTCCTCAGGGTACTAACAATACTGAGATTGGAGGTGAGGTCTGATGAACTCAGGTGAAATTCTTAAAATATTTAACGTGAAATATGTTTGATTATTTACCCTTATTAGCATTGAAGTTTTCACTGGGCATCAGTATGCCTGTCTCAAACGAAATAAACTTAAAATGACCAACAAAATTACATTAAGTTTTTTGTTAGAAGTAGTCCTGATGTTCCCATAAATACTAAAAAAAGTGCAGCATCTATTGTCTGTTTAGATGGAAATCAATTCCTTTTTTCTTCAGGAGTATTATTTCTAGCATAATATTTTAGAGACCCTGCACTTTCTCTTTTCTATGCACAGAGTTCTGAATAGCTTCTTATTTTTCTTGCATTTGAATAGCTGAAGACTGAATTGCATTTTAAACTTTTCCAGATAGCAATTCCTATTTTAAGAACGTTTGTTTTTATCTGCTCTGTATACAGAGATCCCTCACAAAACAAGCACTGCAGGAGAAAAAATCTCTCCCAGCAATCTAATTACAGCAAACATATTCCCGAGGCCAAAAATTCACACCCCATTGTCTTCCTGGAAGATTTTTTCATGACCTTTAATCCTCACACCTTCTTCTGGTAAACTACAGGCAAAAGATGGAAGCACAGATGTAATTTGCCATTCTGGGAGACAAATCCTAGCACTTCCAGTAAATTGCTGACCAATTTCAAGGAGAGAGATTTTTGATTAATCTCCTTAAGCTGTAGACCATGCAAGGAGGAGCACAGACCTGTCCCAGGGATGCCTCACACGGAATAACTCTCAGACAGTCAAGTTTTGCACTGATGCAGCACAAAGACAGACTTGGGAGAAGAACTAGAGCAGAAAGGCTCAGCTGGAAGAGCTGAAAGCTGTGGCAGATCTTTCCTCATTGTCACCCAGTCCTGCGCTTGGTGCAAAGCCTTCCTCCCCTGAAGTGAGCAGATCTGAATTGGAAAAGAGTGAAGCTATAAATGATAGCATTTGCAAGCTCAGGGAAAATAATGTAAAATTAATAGTTTGTTTCCCTTCCCATGTATTTATAAACAAACATACCTTGAATATGCCCAAATATTGTTTATATGTGCCTTTCCACAAATGCTCAAGCAATCACATGCTACAAATACTATATATAAGCGAGTTTCTGAACTGATGCAAAAGTATTCATAGAAACCTTATTTTAAAACTCCATTATGAACAATGGTGCCAGGCACCCAAAAATTTGTCCGATTTTGTAGCAGCATCTATCTTTAACATGCACCAGAAATTAACCACTTACAGTTAAACTTGAGTTTCAAATTTATCTGAATCACTACTCCCAGGGAAATTATCAATAACAATCTTTTTTTTATTATTATAAAAATTCGTTAAATCTGAATAATGAATAATTCAAAATATCTGCTTTGTTCTTATAATGTAGTGAAGTGAGAATCTACATTTATCAAATAAATTATTCATTGCAAGATTAGTCATTCTGTTCTGCCAATACATATCACGAAGAGATCCAATTACTAGAATTATGGCTTGAGAAATAATCTTGTCTGATCTTCGCTTACAGTTTCAGCAAAATCACTTAGTCAAACATAGGACTTCAACATAGAGGCTATTATTAGGATAATGTCACATATCAAAGAAAATTAATATAATCTGAAGAAACCACTTAACCTAACAAATCTTAAAATAAAAACAAATAAGGTAGCTTAAAAAAATAAGTTATATGACACCAATGAAATAATAGCCTGTTCTGGAAAGAAACAAATTTCTTCTAAATTTTTGAAGAAAAAGATAGTTATTAGAGAGTATAAATATTATTGGCACAACATTTTTGAATACTGATATGAAATTTTGCAAGAAAGTAGGAGTCTCTAATTTGGATTGCAGTCTGAGGCTCAGTTAGTTTAGAAACAGAAAGAAACTTTATTACACAAAAAAATTTTAATATTAGCTCTTCAAATTCTTTTGTCCCATTCAAGTACATCTAGTGAATCAGGTTCATCAGTACAGATAACCTGCAACAGAGCTTACATAACACTTTTTTGCTGGAGAACAGCAATTTCAATCAACTCAATAAATAGTGAATATGGAAACAAGATTAATTTTTCAAACCATGAAACAACATTAAAGATCTATGATATTTTAAACTGGAGTGAGTCCTTACCCCTTATTATTCATGCATTATTTGTTATAACTCATAAATGTGATTAGTTTCATTTTGCCTAGACTTTTTTATACTCAAGGAATATAATAACTGTTTAGAATCTACTAAGTTGCACACACAAAAGTAAAACACCAGCACCAAACAAGTATCAATTTCAGAAAATACAAGTATCTCCTACCAGGAGCTTTAAAATTAAATAATAATTGAAGAGATTATCATGACCACTGAATGATTTACAAAGATTTCATTTTTTCCTTCAATCTCCAGGTCTTAATAATCCTAAAGAGTAGGAAATTTCATTTCAAATGAAATAAATCTCGAGTTTTCACAACTGAGAATCAAACTTTACAAAACTAAGAAAATATGTTTTAAAAAATTAGAAACCAGAATGCAATTAAAAATTGAAAAATAATATATTATTGGGACAAACATATTGATACTGAGACTAATCTGATTCATGATTTTTAATGCCTGCTACAACAGGTTACTTTCAACTGAATGACCTTTATTTCATATCATATCCTATCACAGAATCACAGAATGGTTTGGGTTGGAAGGCACCTTAAAGACCATCCAGTTCCACCCCCTGCCATGGGCAGGGACACCTTCCACCAGACCAGGCTGCTCAAAGCCCCATCCAACTCAGGCTTCAACACCTCCAGGGTTGGAGCATCCACAGCTTCTCCGCATGACCTGTGCCAGTGCCTCACCATCTTCACAGTAAAGAATTTCTTCTTAACATCTAATCTGAATATCCAATATCTACTCTCTTTAGCAGGTTTGATGTCATTCCATGTTGTCTTACCACTCCATGCCATCGTAAAACGTTCCTCTCCAGTTCTCTTATAGCCCCTCTAGGTACTGGAATGTGCAACAATCCCTCCCTGGAGCCTTCCCTTCTCCAGGCTGAAACATCTCCAACTTCACACAAGAGATGAAGCCCCTTCCTCCAGTATATTGACTGCACCACACAGCTTCAAATTTGTTGAAGGTGCACGCAATCCCATTATCCATGTCACCAACAAAGATGTCGAACAGCACTGGTACCAATATTGACCCCTAAGGAAGACTATCATCATTAATAAAATACAGCATTTCTTAAAAGCCAGTGTTTAACAAAAAACACAACATATTCTACAAACTGGTTTTATTCTCACTGTAGTGCAAAAGTTCTTCTCATTAGATCTTATTTGAAGAAGACATAATATTGAAATAAAATTACCCAACAGAAAGCATTGTCTAATGTCCAAGAGTATTTGCACTGAGTTAATAATGGAAGTATTTTTCAATGTCTCAGAAAATCTTCATTAAAATTAGGAGCTGAAAAAATACTATGCATTATATTATCTATGCATTATTGTATTTCTATTAACAGCCATACCCTGTTATCCAAACTCTTACACAGTAAAGCCTTGGTCTACAAAATCACCACAAAGATTACTAGATGTATCTATCCATATAACTAGAAAATACTCTAGCACTATTGAAGTCAATAGGTTTTTATTCAGAAGCTTTAGTGGAGCCAGGGAAAGTAATATTTATGAAAATTACCAACAGATATGTTCTTTTGTATTAAGCATATTTTAATATTGCACTTCACTTGTGGAACTTTACTAAAATCTGAAACTTTTTGATGCCAGGGGAGAAATACAATATGAGCTCCATTTTATCCATGGTGACTAAGTTAAATAAATAATTAGACAAATAAAATAGTCAATAAAAAAAAACTGAAATATTTCAAGCCCACCCCTGTTCAAAGAAAATCCAGAGACTATTTAGATAAATGTGAAAATCTAAACATTTCAATCTAGAGTGGCCATTTTAAAAATAAGTAGTCCAAGTGCTAGGCTTGATGGAAAAAAGTAAGCAGCAAAAAAAAACAGATGAAGGAAATGCAATTTTAAAAAAATATTGTAAACCAGACAAAATTGTATAGTCCTAACTGAAAGAGCACAGGAAAGATAATGTGACAAGCAGGCATGTACTTTTAGAAGCAACACACTTCGTTTTGTACAAAGTGTTCCCTTGCCTTGTCAATGTGTAAAGAACAAACACCAACCAGGAGTCTTATTCACCAGATAAGGAATTGTGTTATAGCTGAACTCAATTAACCACCAGCTGAAGAATTTGGGCCAGGAAGCTTAAGAAACCAAATGAGTGAAATGCAAAGAACAATTTTTAAATATTTTAGAATAATTATACCCAAGAAAAAAATTAAAGGATAAATTTAGGGAAATAAATATAAAAAATACAGATATTCTTTCAAAACCAATTTCTCCACTAAGAGAACTAGTGGAACATTATCTAGACATTATTGCTATAAGTAAAGTATACAACTGTGTGGAAAAAAGTGACTGCCAATGGCTCATTTTCAAACTAGATTATGCTTGAGAAGGTCTCAGAACACTTGAAGTCATTAATAACTTGGTGGAACAGGAAATAGTCCTAAAAGTTGGGCAAAGACAGAAGTGGAAGAGACTGAAAGCAATCTGAAAGAGAAGATCCAAAGTAAGTGTGATAAATTAGTGGGGAGAGGGGAATGAAATCACTTGGATGAAATTTTATAAAGTTTGAAGTTCTGCACTAAAAGAAAAACTCAAATATACAGTATCAAAAAGGAAAGACTGGAAAAGAAAGAACTGGGTAAGTTGGATCACAGACTGAATATGAGTCAACTGCAGATGAACATTTCAAAACAGAATAATATAATTCTGTGTTTATTAAAAATAAAGCTCTACATAAAACATGGAAGGAAATTATCCACTCTACTAATGACTGGTAAAGCCTCTGCTACATCTATTTTGGTCTCTCAATTTTAAGAAAGATGTGGTAAACTGGAAAGAGTCCTGAGGAGAACAAAGAACAAGGGGAAATTTATAAAATGTGACCTATCAGGAAAAAACAGAAGACTGAAGACAGAATTATAAACATCAGCCAATGTTGACTTTAAAAATTTTAAAGTCATCACATATCCTGTTTCCATCAAAGGATGGCAAGAAGTAATTAGCTTCATGTGTGAGAGAAGACTTAGATTGGATGTTAGGAAAAGTCTTTATAGCAGGGAGACAGGCCCTCCTAGTGTGGGTAGAAGGCTGGTAGGGAAAGTAACCACAGCATTACTTTGCTCCAAAGCAAAATTTTCAGCTGAAAATGGAATAAGTAAAATAACTGCAATGAGAACAGGAGGAGGGAGATGCTGGCTCTCTAGCAAATAGCCTCTTTCACTCACAGTCTCGGTCTGCCACATCAAATACTCATGACCAACTCCTCTCCTGGTTAAAATGGTACAGCTGCAATGGCTTCAAGTTGTGCTTGGTCTCTATCATCAGGTGGCATCAGACCTTGTCCTTTGTCTCTGAAATGAAAAGTGGGAAATGCTTTTTACAAAAGACAGCTGTGGAGAACTTTGGATGGTAGCCCTGCACCAGTGCTCGATTCCCTGCCCTCTTAACAGAGTGAGTTTGGCACAAAGCTGTGCTTGCACTTCAGGGAGGTACCATACCTGCTTTTTTATCTTTTCTTCTCTTCGTGGTTACATCCAGCATCTCCCACCTGCCCCTTCGTTACACAGACCATCCAGGCTTATGGTCAGTCCCTAGCAAGAAAATGCATTGGACAGGAAGATAACAGTAGCAGCAAAAGAAACTCCAAAACTCACCAAATGAGGCATAAGGATATTAAATCTATAACCCTACAGTTGCATGAGAAATATTTATTTGCCTCCATCTTGGTATTCTGGCCAAGCATATTTGTTTGGATCTGTAAATAGTCTGGTTCAAATAAGCTGTTTTTCTGAGCAGCTGATTTTAAAGTTTCCTCTTGTGAGGAAATTTTCTTGTTGTTTTGCAGATAAAAATCGAATCTATTTTGAAAAGACTGTCTACATCCATGGGGGCAGAATAATATTTTGACAGAGGAAATGCCAATGTTTCCCTGCTTCATTCCTGGCCAAAGTCACTCACCAAGGTATGGGAGGTGCTGGGCAAAGGTCAGGCCTTTGGGTGAATTTTGGCTATGTTTCTTCCTGGCTTAAGAAGGTTATTTGGGAACTGTTGGCTCCAATGAATGCAGATAGTATCTGTGATTCTTTTTTGGGTAATCCATTTGTTTAGTGCTCTTACCAACATGGAAGGCCTTATTTTCAAAGAGACAGTGATTGACAATTTGACTTATGTTCATCTCTTTTTATTCTGCTCTGGGCTAGAGTCACTGCTGCAGTGTGTCACAAGGAGAAGGAAGCTGTTCAAGTGACAGCAGCTGACAGCTCCACTTCAGGATCTCCTTGGAAGCAAAGGCATTATCCAATCTATTCACAGAGGGTAATATCATCATAAGGTGACTGACCTTCTGCACAAGAGCTATTGACAAGATTGATTTTCATGCTGCTGCTCCGTGCTTAGGCTGCAGAGTATGGTACTCATCAGCTGCTTCTCCACCTCAGACCTGGGGTGCCTCAGGCTGCCACCTGGCTCCTTCCCTTTCTGCCACAGTGCCGGATCTGAGACCCCAAACTGCTGGGCATAACAGCCTTACTCAAAACCTCAGCTGCCTGGTGTGCAGTCGCTCCCTGACCCAGCCAAAACCTCCCTCTGTGCACATTTGCCCCAGCACGCTCGAGGGGATCAGAGGGGTTTTGCCAGATGCCTCACCAGATGCCGCCAGATGTTGTCAGGTGCCCTGTCAGAGTTTACCCTGCAGCTGTTGGCTGTCACAGCCCCTCCTCTTACCTATTCCCAACATGGTACAGCTGCATCCCACCCCTTTCTTGGGGCAGCTTCTCCAGTTCCAGTCAAGGCAGAAGCTCTGAGTGACACACAGGAAAACTTTAGGCACCGAAGTGCAGCACAGGCACAGCAGCAACAGACAGAGCAGACTGACAATTCAAGTATTCCACCTAAGAGCAGGAACTGACTATAAAAAAGCACTGGAGCACTGCATAAGCAAAAGGTTCAGAGATAAAACAAACACTGTAAACATAATACAGCCTTTCATAGTAGGAGAAAGACCGAGGGAGGAGGAACAGTACAGCCTTTGCTGTTTTGACTGGCGTCACTGCTTGTCTCGCTCTGACAAGTTGCCAGGTTAAGGTTTTGTTTTGAATCAGTCATTTCCCTTTGAACAGTGGCAACTGTTACCATTGTTACCCTGTTACACTGAATATAAAACAAAATTTCCACCAGCAGCTTTCCTACCATATGTTTATTCTAGGAGGCAGCAGGCATCTAGGATTTGGTAGCAATCACAGTGAGGAAATATTTGCAGGACCTGTCTCAACAATATGATTGCCTCAATCACAGTAATATCACACAGAAGGAGACACTGAATTCACAACTGCTGTCCATGAGACCCAACCACAGAATTCTAATAATGTGGGGATTTTTTTTTCTCTTTAATTGAAAGGATACTATTTCAAGAATCATGCCTCTAATTGTAAAGCATACGCTTGAAGTATTAGTCCTGAAACTGTGTCAATCATGTTTTAACTGCAAAATTATTTAACAGATTTTTCTGAAACGCTTTCACTTTTTCTCCACAATAAATCTAGACACATCCTGGCAAAAGCAGTTTCCCATACAAAGGTGATATGAGGGGTTTAAAACAGGATGTCATAAGGTTTTCATGGTAGCACAGCCTTAATTATGAAGATGTCTTGGAATATCTCCAAAAGCTGTCATGATTTCTTAGTTTCTTGTGGAAAATATTATTATAAAATTACTCCTATTTACTTATGATGTAGGTTTTTTCTTTCAAAGCATTTAGATATGAGGAACTAGGTACATTAAAACCAATGTAATCTCTCTTTATAAGAATACCTTCACAGTTAAACCAGATTATAAAAAATACAGTGCTTAGCAGTTCAATAAGCAGTTCACTAAATACTGAGTGCTCCCTCTTTGCCCGAATTCCTAGAACAGACACCAAATTACAAGTGATCTCTCACTCCTAAACAAATTTTCTTAAATATTTGGTAAGATAGCTAGAAGTCCTTAGAAGTGGTTGAGAATAAACCACCCATATGGTCTCCTGGACTTAAAAAAAGCTGAAGTCTGATGTAATGTTGCAGGCATTGGATGATAGTTTATTAATAACAGCTTGTATTTTTGAAAGAACCTAGAAGAGTTAGACTTCCAAATCCAAGTGCCCTTTAAAGGGAAATTGTTGCTAAATCCCATAGGTTCTTTTCAAATCCCAGACATCATTAAAAACTAGGAGAGGAGAAGGATACATTGTTTTGACCTTAAAAGGAATCTACTGTCAATAATGTCAGCTGCTTGATATTGAATGAAAGGGTTTGGTTTTTTTTTAATGAATGAGAATGAATCGTCTTCACCAATCCTAGAATTTAGTTAACATTCACATTTCCCTCCTTGGAGACAAAATAAACTTCCTATATGAAAGTAGTGTAGTTTATTTACTGTTCTGCAAGTAGCTAGATAACCACCTTTGACTTGTTTAACTGTGCTTTGTTTTTGAACATTAACAGGAACACTTTACATGTGTGAGAGTTATGTCACACTAAGACAATTTTTACAAGATTTAGAGACCAGAATATGAAGAAAGAAGATCTTTTAGAAGGTACAACAGACAAGAAAAGGATGGGGGTGTCAAGCTTTTAACAAAATATAGGTGCGGATATCATTGCAAAAATGTATACACAAGTAAAAATCAAAAATCTGATTAGCCAAAATTCATTGTTATGACAATAGATCTGCCCCAGTAGGTTTTGCCTGTCCTTGTTTTAAGAAGCAATTGGTTATTTCTCAGTGCCAAGTGATTTCTCCGAGCATTGAAGTTGTTGCAGCTGGAGGGAATAAGCCATTAAGAAAAATTACTGTGAACGTAGATTAAAAAATAAATTTAAATACTGTATCAGAAAGGGTCCCCACTTTCACTAGTGGCAAATAAAGACAGGAACTACTTTTTCCCAGTTTATATCCTCTCCCCTCTACCTATTTATTTCCAAGCTCACAGAGTACATCAGGAAAAGCACCACCAAAAAAAATAGGAGGAAGCAAGAGAGGAACACGCAATAGATGTTAAGATATGCACAGAAAAACATGCAAGTGAAAAACACACAAATTAAATTCAAGGTTTTTGAGTTGCTTTCTTTTATTTACTTGTGCTAAGACTAACAAGCTTTTCATTACATCACATTATGATCACATTATGTGTAATTAAAATGCATTACATTTACAGATTCTGAAAAACTGATGTGGTGAAGCAAGTTACTGGAAAATATGTATAAAGATGTTTGGATTGAAGTATTTGTATCCTTTCACTTAATAATGCTCAGTTAAATAAAGTCTGACAGCTTCCTTATTAAAACTACGAAGTGATGTAGAACATCCTCCCTCAAGGACTCCTCAAATGTAAAATAAACAGAATGCAAAGAGGGCACACTTTTCCCTCTCCATAAAATGTTCCCATCTTTTGGCTGAAACAAAGAAGCTGCATAAAGTTAGCTGCATGTCCCAGTAATCAAGGGAAGGAATTGGAAAATAACCCTGCCAATTGAAACTGCAGGAGTTTTTTTGGCCAATGTAGTGTCAACACAGTGTGCCTTTGGCCAACCAAGAGGTTATTGAAACAACAGAAAAAAAAATACATAGAGTTGTCAAAAATGTCCATGAATAGATAGGGTCAAATTTTCCAAAGAGAGAAGCTTTATTTCAAGCAGACTAAAGAATCAGCACGAATTATACACCTGTATTTGCCAAAGTGCCGCATGAAAATGTCTGAGCATAAGTTCTTCAGTGTTCAGGATGTCAAAACTTTCAAGTATATAAGAAGTCAAAATCTGTGCAAATTTTGTCCATAATATAAACTCTCAGCCTGGATGTGCTCTGGCAATTTGCACGTAAAGAAAACTAACTTCTGTGTTGAGTGATAGTAGTTGCACTTAAAAATGTAAGCATAATTGTTTGCATGAACAAACCAAACATTAAAGACAGAGGGTCAAAAGTGATCATAAAGTGCCAGAATCTTCTATTGCAGAATTCTTTTGAAAGTTGATGACCCACTGCTAACATTGGGAGAGAGGTAACTTCTATTGGAGCCAGTAACACTTCTTGCAACTAATTGACTAGAGGGCTGACAACCAAATATTCCTGCTAGTTGTGATGGCAAAATTGTCTGCAGACTTGACTGGATTTAGGGGATGAAACTAAACATGACCTTAATCTTTTATTTCAAATGTGGATCCCCTATGCCCTCCCAAGCCCCTTAAATAGAACAGAAAATTGTTGACTAATTCAGAAGACATCTGGCAGACTTAGCAGAATGCACTGATTCAATGACATCTGCTCCACAGAGAAGCATTACCTGGCTCTGCTCAGAATAAGCCAGCTGTCCAATCAGCTGGAATGAGCAGTCAGAGGCGTCTGAAGAAATCAGAAATATAACAAGCACATATTGCCTTCAGATTAATCAAGGATTGGCCTTTCATGGCAAAAAGCCAGGCATCCAAAGAAAAAAGGCTTGCCAGTTGAAGATTGTATGTCTCTCTAGAAGTATTTCCATAGGGACATTTCTTTGGATCAGGATGATAGGAAGGAGAAGATTTGTCAGTGTATGCTTTACATCCACAAGCAGCTTTCTGAGAAGTGGCAGCCAAAATGGCTTTGTGGCTTACATGAGATTTGCATTGAATAACTCTGCTGCCAAATCAAGATTCTTGACTTTGTACACTCCTTACAGGAGCTGTTTCCTGAAATGGAGGGAATAAGTTGTTTACATCATTTTATGGCAAATGATATTTCTACCAATATTCTAACCTCTTGCCACAGGGCAAAAAAAAGAACAAATTATATTATGATTCAGGTCCAACATATACCTTAAATGAAATAACATAATAAAATAAATTTACAAGGAAGCATTTGGAGAAAATGTGCACATGAAACAGACTCTACCAGAGTGCCTGAGGGACCGATTCTGTAAGATTCAAACTAGCATCACCATTCAGAAGAGCTTTAAACTAAGAGACCCAAGGAAGAAAACTGAAAAAAAGTCATGTTCAACTCTCCAAATCCCACTTTGCTACACAGGCAAAAGAAAAACTGTTGAAAGGGCTTGGTAAAAAGAAAAAAAAATCAGCAGAAGAATCAAAGCGAAAAATATAAGCAGAGAATATAGGAGTAGTCATGGAGACAGTTCAGTTACTGAAAGAATTATAAAGGATTGAGTTGAAATGGGTGAGGTAACAGAGAGACAACTTTGCTGTTTGGAAACCAATGAAAGGTGGCAAGGTTACAAACCAGAGGAAGTGAAACCAACAGAGGAGGACATGAAATTAGACAGCAGAGCCAGAACAAGACTTGGTGGACTAACATTCATTATTGGAAAGTGGATATTCAAATATATGATAATCTTTTGAAAGCTAGAAATGAAATCAGGAGTTGAATACTGCCATAGTTTAATAAAGACCACTTCTGCAAATAAAAATCTGTAGTAACATGGATAAAACCGTAGCTTATAAGGTCAAAATCAATTTGAATGAAGTGCTTTGAAATGAATTAGGGTCAGAAGTTTGCCATTGCCTCACATGGTTCAAATCTGAACCTGAATGAGAACCTCATTAACGTTTTCTTGGAAAGAAAATGGCTATCAGAAAATGTATCATTATGTGGACACATAAATTTCCCAGACATACTGGAAAAAACATGCTACCAAATATGGTAGAATCTAGTTATTCCTTAATGCGACAGCCAACATATTTCTTCACCAAGTGTACTGTGACTAATAAGTACCATTACAAAAAAGGTTCTGGTCAGCTGGAAATGACAGATCCAGCAGAAGACCTGGGCATAGAAGTTAATCACAAGATTATGATGAGTCACCAGAGTGATGATAAAGTGCAATCTGATACTAGCCCACGGCAAATGCAAACTTTACCCAGGAGAAATTGGGATGTATTAACTTCATTATAAAAGATAACAGTAAACTGAAGACAGTGCTCTGTGTTACATTATGTGCAAAGATGAACTCAGACCAGAACAGGTTGAAGGAAAGTCTGGTCATCCTTGTAGGGAACTGAGAGTCTATTCTGGGAGGAGAGACAAAAATGGGAGCACAGATGAAATGAGGTGAGAACTCGAGGACTAACTACAGGGTCATGTTGGGAGGGAAATAAAGTGGCCTAAATTAATTTAGGAAAGAAAAAAAAGAACAAGTTTCCTTACAATCAGCTGCACAAAGCCTTGAAAGAGCTTCCTGAAAGAAGCGCAGGAGCAAAAAGTAATTCATTGGCTAATGATGAAAAATAATGAGGTTAGGAATGGGATTATATGATGCAGTTCATCCCCAGTGCAGAAGACTGCAAATAATGGTCCAGTAAAACCTTTCTCCTCTTCAATGCCCACATAAAATTATTAAGCATATCTGAGATGCAGTTTTTCACCAATAGATACCAAGTTACTCACACATGACCATTAACTCCTGTGTAATATAGCACATGGAATCAGAGAATCATAGAATGGTTTGGGTTGGAAGGGACCTTAGAGATTATATTCCAACCCCCCAATAAGCGTAATACTTATTCCTCTACATGCTGTGCAAAGATCTATTGATTTATATCAATGTAAGGCATTGTTTAATATGTTGGACTTTTTTTTTTGTACTGTATATAATAGGATTCATAAGACCTACACTACAGAAAACATGGAAATATGAGCCAAATCTATGTAGCACCAACTAGAATCAAATAGCAATCTTTTCACAATGCAAATTACATTTTTTCAGTTCTTTCTTTCTTTCTTTCTCTTTCTTTCTTTCTTTTCTTTCTTTCTTTCTCTTCCTCCCTCCCTCCCACCTTCAGTTTAAAACATGAACATTAAATAAAACAAAAGGATCACATTTAGAAAGCAGAGATGAAAATGGGTGCTAGTTCTGACATATGTGGTCTAGGTTATGTTTAAAAGGTAATAGAACACTACATAATATATGCTGCTTCCTCCTCCGTCTCAAAGCCAAGCCCAGTACCACACACAATGCTTTGCGTGGGTAAAGTTTTTTCAGATCTTATTGTCAGAAATGTTACAAAGTTTTTAAATACTAAAGACTTTTTTGTGTTATCTATTATGGACCTGAGGAACGGACTGCTCTTTTCACTGGGACAGTGGATTTTTAAAATGAATGAGTCATTTATGGCCATTAATAATTTCTGCAGCTATGCAAGACAGAACAATGAATTCAGCATCAAAATTGCATTTTTCACAGAATAACTTAACCGTCTGTGATTATGGGGTCAGAAAAGAATTTCTGCTCAATTTCAGCTATTCATATTGTCAGATACGGGCATACTTCAGCTTTCCTTAATTGTAGGGGTAGTAGCTGTTGCTGTGTGAAGACAAGAGATGAGATATGGATTGAGGCTCCAGTGCAATGTAGTTTTCTTCCCTTTCACATAGAATATGAGTCTTCCTTTATATTCTGTATAGGACAACCAAATTCAGCAAAGAAAACTAGGTAAAACTGACATAACCATAAGCAAGTTTGGGGTTGAGCTCACAGAGAAACAGGAAAGATATTGTCTAAAAGTCAAGAAGCTTTTTGTATAAACTTTTCATCAGTAATACACAAAATTATACAAGCTACCAAAATTTCATTACTAGGGTCAGAATCTCAGTGCTTGAGCCTATGCCCTTCTGACCTCAATTAAACTCAAAATTATCATCTTAATGTAAACTTCCTCTCTAGTTTACACAAACAAATGTCAGGACCATTCCAGGTAATGAACAGAGTTACAGAGCTTGTATGGCTCATTCAGAAAAAGTTAATATGGAACTTGCACATTCCATGTGTATTTCTGCATCTGTACCAGGTAGGCGCACACAACATACACAGCTGGATGGGAATGAAGGAGGGAGGGAGGAAAAAAAGACGAATAAATTTACTACACTTTCCACTTCCAGGTATCTACACTTTCAAGGTCCACACATGAGATTTTAAATATCTGTAAACCACATCTCTCAAACCGCATACAGAACAAAATGTATATTACTTTACTTCAGATTACACTTTGCAGTACGTAAAATCTCAAAGACATCTACAGGACACATGTAATTTCCTCTGAAAAATCAAGCTTTGGGCATACAGGCTGCTTCTCAATGTACTTATCATGGAAAAGTATAAGTTTAGAAGATAAGTCACAGGAAAGGTACTCAACAGCATTCTTCATGATTTCACCAGAACATGAATACAGCAGACCTCCACTGCCAAGGACAGTTTTGGTCTATCTCCCTGAGTTGGGCTCATTGGAAAACATTTTTCACTGCTTTCTTTTAGCAGGGCATCTAAGAAAATGTGGAGAATGACATAAAATCAGATCCACCAAAATCAAAATACATAGCCTATATGAATAGCAACTAAGTTTTCATTATTACAGCAAGTCTTCTGTGATACAAGCTTTAATATTTTAAGACATGCTTGTACAAGTGATTCAAATAATTTTCAAAGTTGAATCATGTTTATATTGCTTGCAGTGCAGCTGTCCATCTGGAAATTTCAGATTTTGTTTATCTATTTTCACAGGAATTTTGACACATCAAAGACTTGGGGTTGCAGAAAATTAAAATTCATTTTGACTACACGCTATCTAGGTAAACACTTGTCAAATGAGGAATGCTGAAATCAAAACAGGCTTTTGTATGTGTCACTCAATTGCAGTCTTCCTGGCTACGGGTCCAAATTTTAGATACTGCTTCAATACTGTTCAAGAAGAAAGGCAGCACTCACATAAGCATCAGTTCTACAGCATGAAGAGCTGAGTGGCATTACATGTGTGTAACAATAATATTTCTACCCTATCCAAATATACATGGAGCAATGGTTGAGGCCCCTTCACTGGGGCTGAGAGCAGACCAGCCTCGCTGTGAAATAATTGGAACAAAGCCTTTGAAAATACATGAATTTTGGATACTGGAAGATTAGGTAGAACTGAACTAGACCTAGCTGGAGGTGTGAACTAGGCAGCAAGCTTTTAGGCATCAATGGACACTGAGCTTGGCTCAAGAGTCAGGGCTCCACTTGAGAAAAAGTGAATTCTCATGAAAAACCCACCCAAAAAGTTGTAAATCCCTTGTAAACAGCTGTTCCCACCATCTTAGATTTACACAAGACAAAATAAAGAACCAAAGAGGAATTGAAAAGCAACAAAAAGCCAGAGAAGTAGAAGGTTTGGATCCCAACCTGCCTAAGCTTGGAAAGGCTTCACACACTCTACCTTTTAGCTTGAGCCCATCTGCAGTTTTGAGTGTGTTTGTCAGTTTAAATTAGACCTTTAAAAGTAAAAAAAAATATTTTTTTTACCACTGACTCTTTAACTGTTACCTTAACAGCTCGGTAAATCATTTGCACTGAAATTCTGACTCACCCAAATGGGCTCTGCCTTCCAGGCTACGCAGGTTTATGAACCCCAGAGCGTTCAAATGAACCCTGCAATGCAGCTGTCCATAAACACAGCAAGCTCAGTCACCTTCCCTTACTCAACACATGCTCTGAATTCCTCTTCTTCTGCCTTCTCTAATCCTCTCAAACACTTCACGCTTTCCAAGATCAACTAAATGGAGGCATAAAATGTAGAGGAGATAAAAAATAAGATAACACAGTGTTAGTCTGATTCCATTCCAAGCACAGAAAGCCAAGCCTAAAGGTTCATTTACCCTGGAGAAATTAAAGATTTTCAAAATTAAAACAAGCCTAACCTGCAGCCTACACCAACCATAGATAAGGAAGGGCCTTCACATGTATTTATCCTTATTTATTTTTCAGGTGCACAAAGTGTATGCACCACAATTCTCTGAAAACTTTGCGAAACACATCACACCATGGCAAGCAGCCATCAGAAAATGACCAGGACAGCTAAAGGAATCATTTATAAATCAACATTAAAAAAAATCTACTCAGTAGATTATTTGTGGTAAAATGTAGCTAGGATGATAGCAGAGAGGTACATAAAAGCCTTGAAAATATTTAACTGTTATGGTTTAACCATTATGTAATGGTTTTCTTTTCAAAACTATTATTTTCTTCTAAAATTTATTTAAAATTAAAGAAAATTAAAAATCCCAGAATTATATGAAATAAAGTACTTTGGTGCAGAAAATGTTTAATGTTAGCAGAAACAATGTTTCATTTGCATTACATTTGGATTTTTCATTACAGTGAGAGAAAGAAAAATTTTTCACTATGAGTCAATCTGAAATATTTTCTTCAGTTTTAATTCAGAAGTAAAGTGAAAAATTAATTATTCATAAAGACTTAATGGCAAAGTTTTCACTGGAAAGAGGCTGGAACCTTCTACCAAGTACAAATAAAGTCTTATTTGTTTATTTAAATTCAGTTCAGTAAGTGACTAAGTCCAAGTATATATATATATAGAAGAAAAGAACTGAGGCTAACTTCTCACTTTCCATGTTTTAGGAAGTGTGCTTCTCCCCAAATGCGGCATTCACATATATATTTCTGGCTCCCATATATCACACATCATATTGCACGTGGATATCAGGTTGCCAACGTGTCCTATAACCAACACATCACTTACCCTGCCTGAACCCAACCTGGCCCTATTAGGATGAGGTCACACAGTAATGAGAGTGTTCATAAAGTTATGAATCTGATGTGAAGTTTTATTATAGAAAGACCCGCCAGAAATTACACTGTGCGATTTACCGCATACAAATGTCTGTCAAACAGGCTAAAAGTAGCCACTGGAACAGTTACTTTAAATTTCATCTTCAAGCACACCATGCAGCCTGGCTTACTGGAAAATGCATTACCAGCTACTATGCAAAGGGCCTGACATACTAAATTTATAGATCATAAAATGATCTATAAATGAAGAAGACATTGGTTTTCTACTCAAGATACTCAACAGCTGTGTTTATTCTGAAATTTTTTTTTACAGATTGGAAATCAGACATAATGCCTTTTTTCTAACAGGAGTAAAAATTCTTTTCAGTTCATTTTCTGAAGCCATTAGTTTCTGTCTTAGCCACTGTCTTAGCACTGTATATGCTTTCATCAAAATGACTCAGCTGTAACTATTTTCACTGGATTTAGGCACAGGCTTCATAGTTTCCAATCTAGAGCTATTCTTTGTCATCTTTCTTATTCCTAACTCTGAAATTAAGGCCTCATGTTTTAATAAGATGTCTTAGAACAACTGCTGGAAGAACTTATCTGTGACAATTACTGGGAAACCTAAATTTCTGGGTTTAACCCACTGGATCACTTCTAAGCACTTTGTCAAAATGTCCTGCAACACAGGAGTCCAGCATTTCTGGTAGTTTTTTTTCACAGGCCAAAATTACTTTAGTGCAGATAGATAGCTGCCCATCCAAGATGTTCTGGTTGTTCCACACAGCTCCTGAGAGTCCAGCCAGCTGTAGATGCATCCTAAGAAATTCTCTGAGGATTTCCCATCTGCAGATATTATCAGCAAGTCACATAGCTCCTTTTGTGACTAATGCTTCAAATTACATGATGGCTAAGGGATGGCATTCCTCATGCACTGCAAGAGCCAAGCATAAATTAGACAGTTTTCATCTTTTTTTTTAATATTATATAGCCACCCACTAACACCAATTTTTAACCTTCTTTTAGTCTTTGAGATTCCGTATTATTTTTTTGTTCGTTTGTTCACTGGAGCCTGATGGCAGGCAAAATTTACTAAAAAATAACAGAATTGCCTCTTTCCTATCTAGTGATTGGCACTGAGAGGAACTTTTAAGTTCTGGAAAGTCTGAAGCTCTTCTTCATAAAGCTGATGAGCTTCTCAGCATTCTACAGGCATTTTTGTAAAATTACCTAGGCAAGAGTGATCCTAGCCAAAACCAAGATTTATTAAAAACAGAGAAAATGGAATTCAAAGAAACAGTTTCCTGAATAGCAGTGAACTTAACACTTCAGTGAAACTGGACTTTTGTGATGGTACATTGTAATGATGGGGTCAGCCATGTAACTTCAGAAAGTTCACAAAATAAGGGTACCTCATACAAACATCACACTGTTAATGTTTCATCCTCACCTGAATGTATATTTGAGTCCATATATTCCTAGTAAAATATCACAGCTCCAAGTTTTTTGTTCTTCAGTCTAAATACTTCTTAAGATAGATACACAAATTAAAACAGAGTACCAGTTTATAGAAGACCATATCCCTCCGGATTGCTTTGCATTGCAATGTCCACACAATGTAGATAGCTAAATTATTTTATCTTCTTTCTTTAAACTTAATAAATTACTAATTTATTAGTAACAAAAAAATAGTGATTTTACATTGCTGCAGAAATCACTGAAGCAACTGATATAAAGGTTGGGGAAAAGTGACAAGATTTCATAAGTGAGAGTTCCTGTTTCTTTCTAGTTCTATCATTTCACCTAGCAAAAGACATTACCACTCTATACTAAATTTTGTCCCAACTTGCTTTACCTAAATATCTCAGAAACACTGACAGTTCAAAATATCTGCTGTTCTGCTCGTTAGCTTTTTCTGCTGTTAGTCACATGTATAGATAAAGGAGAAGGGAAGTGCAAAGATTAAACTGTCACTAACCTTGCCAACCATGCCAAAGACTATGCAGTGGGAATGCTCAAACAGAGCTCCTGGCTTTCCAGCACAGTTAGATTTTCAAGCCCACATTTCGTGGGGTCGCTGTTGTGCTTCTATGGTATTTTCTGATCTGTATGACGTCTGCTCACAGCAGGAAAGAGAAGGTCAATGTCCACTACTGGCAGATGTCCATGAGAATGGCTGGATTTTAAAGACCTACCATGTTCAGTCTTCAAGCTGTTTCTGGCCTCAACTTTTCACAGACTGTGGGAAAGAGAAAGGAAATCTATGCGATAGCATGTATTTTCATGGCAAATGAAAAAAACTTCATACACCTTAAAATATTGTTCTCAAGCTCCCTCATGTAATCATTGCCTCCATGTGTTTAAATATACCTATTTATTGAATTTATTGGCTGTACATGCTTTCATCAAAACGACTCAGCCATAACTGTTTTCACTGGAGTTAGGTACAGGCTTCATAGCTTCCAATCTAGTGCTATTCTTTGTCATCTTTCTTATTCCGAACTCTGAAATTAAGGCCTTATGTTTTAATAAGTGAAGAAGATACAAGATACACTACTTCCACAATCCAATAAAATTTCTCTTTTTTTAGGCATATTCGCACTGGGCTGAGTCTTTGTTTACAAAATGGTTAAGGTTTCTAGTTATTGACAGAGATCAAATATATACTGAACTCCACTTTATCCATGACAGAAATCAGCTTCAGTGTTTTGTTATGAAGCTGTAAAACACAGCACCAAGGAGAACCACAGATTCCAAAACTCTGTCAGAGATCCCCTTGGGCACTTCAAGAGAGATTAAATCTACAGATTATTCAGGACAAAATAACTTGGCATGCTTTTTGGCACCAGAAAAAAAAATACCACCATTTCTAAGACCTCAGTTTCAGTTTGCTCCTGATTTCCCAAACATCTCAAATTCTCACTGCTGGAATTCCTCATGGCCAAATTCCTTCCAGTTTTCGTTGAAGAGCCTTCCTTACAGAAATATCTCAAAAATATCTGATGGCAAAAATAGGTATTTTCTAAACCCTCGTCTTGACTATCTAATCCCTGCATTTAAGCCTTCATCTTCAGTTCAATCATAACTGAAGGCTCCAAGCCTGATTTAGGGAAGTCAGGAGGTACAATCCCTTCATTTAAAATAAGTAGAAAGAAGAGCAAAAATACTGTACTCTAACATTCTGAAAAGCAGTTTCAGACTCTGTAAATGTATCCCCACACTCTACGGAGACAAGGATAGGAAAAAAACCACCACCTGAAAACCCCTTGCGTCTGTCTAGGAATGGAAACTCAGACCAGCACTCACACAGGAGTAAGATTCATGCTCAGGGCTGTCATTTTATGCTGAAACAGCTCACAAAGCACACTACCCAGCAGGTATAGCATCCAACCCTGTTTTTAAACAGAACTGCCCCAAAAAACTGAACCTCTGTAACTCACTGTGGTACCAACATTGCATAATCTCAAGCATGGAACATGACTGCATTGCAATTTCAAAGCAATACCAATTCAGACTTCAACCAAATTACATAAGTAATTTATGCCACTCCCTCCTGTCCACATTAACTTTCCTTTTTTTCTCATTATTAGCTTTCATTTGGCAAATTTTCCGCATCTGACACATAAACACTCCAGCAGTCGCAGCAGAGGGGTATTAAAAGGTAAACCCTTTAAGTAATAGTACAGTTTAGGCAACCACAGCCTCTTTTCCTCACTGACTGCTGTCAATGGCAATTAGCCATAATGGTATTTGCAATGTTGCAGTGGAAGAAACACAAATCTGTGTTTGTATTTATGTCAAATTGTGAGCCTAATATATCGGCACTGACTGGTGCTGCAGCAGGCAAAAACTCAGAGACTGTAAATCTTATTTTCACTTTTAAATTTCATTATGAAAGAGCTGTACTTCCAGGTATTTTTGTACTCTTTTGCTTGTCAGAAATGTGGAAAGAGAAAAAAAAACAATTCTAAAAAAAGGGAGGACTTTTCTATATGGAAAGTATTGCATTTCCTTCAGAAAAGCCAAGTATTCAACCTTTTTGAAATTTGGTAAGAGAAAACCAAATAATTTTGGCCAAAGCCACACGGAAATAGTTTGGGGGTTTCCCGCAAAAAGCCCTGCAAGTTTCTAAGAAATTTAGATACTATCTGGAAGTACATTCAAAAAAGTCTTTTTCCCTTTCAAATAAAGATTCAGACACAAAGGTCATTTGGGGTAATCTCCTGCTCCTTATTTCGTCAATTATGCTGCTGAATCTAATTTCATCAGAAGGAAGTCTCTCATCAACTACTATATTTTTTTTTTAAATGAAACAACTTTCATGGCTTGCATGGGGAAAAAGCCCAGCCATTTTTATCTGTGTCTGTTGTTGTCTGTTGTAGTGAGAACCTCTGAAAAACAAAACAACCCAGCATCACTGGTGTTATTACACATAAATCCAGCTGCTGATTATAAATACTGACAATGTTTAACTGTTCAGTTCAATCTCAGATGAAGCTAAAACCAGGCAGTGCTACAGAAGAGAAAGATGGTGACAAATTTCAAGCACCAAAATATCTTACACTGACCAAGAGGATTTATGAGCCTGAAAGCATCTGACCTCAATTTGAAGAACTTTGGAAAATTTTACTGTTGATTTGTTCAGTAATATTTGAGGAAACAAGAATAAAATGCATAATAAACTATGATCTATTCAAGAGAACATATCTAAACAGCTGAATATATAAATAAGATTTTTTCTATAATCCAAGAAAAACAGTAGCATATTTGACCAAGAAAAGAGAAAGTTTTTCATTTCATTTTTCACAACGGTATAAAACATATATTCAGAGAAATATGGAGAAGGACAAAGAGAAATATGGTGGGGAAAAAATAAGATCAGAGGGGGAAAATAAACTACACATACACTCTTAAATAAATTTCCATGCAGGGAAAAAAAAGTGAACTAAAATTTCAGGAACAGAGCATTTCAAATTTATTATTGCACTTCCCAATACCACAAATATAGGCAAAATCAGAGCATGTAAATGAGTTCATTTAAGTCTCATATTCCTGACACTTTTCCAACGAACATTTCAGACTCATTTTGAAAAACACACCCAAGACAGATTTTCTTCTAGTGTTTGCCTGAATGGCACTCTTGCCTCTGCATAAGAATGCTGCACTGTTTTCAGATCCATTCCAACACTTTTCCTAGTGTTTCACTTTGAACAGAAGAAAATGAGAATTCTCAAGACGCACCCTTTTAGAAAACTGAGTCACATCAGGTCACAATGATTTGGCTTCAATGGCCACATAAAACATTGCAGTTGGCACAGATGTGTCATAAACAGCTTGGTAGTGATTTTGAACGAAATGTGCATGCTTGGAAGCCTGCTGAAAGACAAACATGGAGAAGTAGGTTTTCACTTCCCAATTCTGTTCTTCATGCTGGCAAAGCACCTGCATGTTACAGGCAAATGCCAAACTCTGTTTGGATGCAAGAGTTTACTCCCTCCCTCATTTATACCCACATTCATGGCATTCTCATGTAGGCTTTCCTCTCTGTTTATTCTCAGCTTAGTGGTGTGACAGCCTCTGGTGTTCCACCCCAACAGTAAATCCCATTTTCAAAGTGCCTTCTCAAGAACCACACTGTAAGATTCATGTGTCTGTCTTCACCAGAAACCATTTTTAAGGATTTGCTGGCATATCTGGGGTTCAGAAACTTCTGCCAGTACCAGGAATACATCCCAACTCCTCTAAGCAATGATGAGAAGCTTCCAGCTCCCACCTTGTCACAGCTGGGCATGAAGAGGACAGAGCTGAAAGTATCAATATGGCTCTGTGGGAGCAATTCACGCAGAAAGCAAGAGGGATGAGACACTGTTTTTCCCCAGCTTTACCCTATGATAAATTCACTGACTTGAATGGAGTGACCCTGGAGTAGAATTAATATAATATAGTGATAAATCAGGCCTATTGATGCACTGACAGTGCCCCTGTAGGACCTTCTCGAACCGCCATCCTACTGAACATTGCTCACAGCATTGTCTTCCCAAGCACTGTGCCATGCCATTTCCACAGACAAATTGTTTCCTGACACAGCAGAGACAGATCTCCATGCTTCCTGCTTAGCTAATGCATTATAACCACATTGTTTTGCACTGGTTGCCCTCTAATTTGTGTGCAAAAGGATTTCTGAGTCAAACACACAGCCGTCAGCTGTGGCAAATCCATGTGGAGTTTTGACTCCTAAAGCATCCAAAGATTACAGAAGTTACAGATGCAAAATGTACTTCCCTAACTTCTTTTATTATTTGATTATTTGAAAAGCCAGGAGAGAAAAGATGGATCAGGATACTGGAGCCAAGAATGCTTTCTAAGGAGGCAGCGATAGCCAAACTCCTGGCCTTGAAGTCCAAGGTAACGAAGGATGCCCTGAGGAAACATTTATACATCTCTTGGCCTTCTTTGGACTCCTCAAAAATTTTCTGCTTTTTGTTTTCTGACAGATATTAAACCCAAGAGGCAGCTTCAGACAGTGAAAAATTATGTCTGGTCATAATTGCTTGGTAATTAGCAGCTCTCAGCGGCAGCAAGCCAAATAATAAACGTTTCTTCCAAGTATATCTAGTCATTGTTTTGATGACACCTTTCCAACTCAAGGCTTCTCATTTCTGGCCAATGTCAAAAACGCCACAGGGGTGGGGCAATGTAAAATGAAAATCAGACTCCTCTTTGGAAATCAGATAGAAGGAAAAATACCTTAAGAAAAGAAAGTCCAGAAACCAGGACTGTTCCAGCCTTCTTTCAACAACTCCAAGAGATCTTTGATGGTGGAAACATTCTGGTTTTCTCCTGCAGATCCAAAATGTCAGTAGATTATGTGCTGTTCCAGGCAAAGCTACAATGACAAAAATCAAAATTTATATTCAACAGACTTACTTCATGCCTATCCTGAAAAGTTCTGTCAATATTTAGAGGAGAGGACGAAGGCAACATGAGAGAGAAGATAAAATACAGACCACCATCTCTACAAACTGTTCCACCACTGTAAGCAGAAGACAAAAAATCTGGGGATGTTCTTCTTGCCTCAGTCCCCCTGTAGTTAATAGATACAGACACTGTTATGGACAGAGTCCATTTGCCATTTTACACATCTGCTCTAGGATAAGTAGAGCCAGTACCTACAGTCCCTTGAGTACATTGGCTTCATAGCCACAGATCATAACAGGAGGCTGAAGGACTACCATAGCAGCAGATGTTTGCATTTCAGATGCTTTTGCATTTAAATAGATAACGTCTACTCTCTTTCTCTAATCACAGCGGCCAAATGCTCTTGCAGGCCTAAATGAAGAAGCCTCCTTGAGAAAAGAATGACTACCGTCAAGGAAAAACATGGCTGGTTGTCCACAATCTTCAGGAAACATTCAGGGATGTTGGAGACAGTGAACTGTTGGACAAAAACTTGCGAGTTGTTCTGTCCCAGAAGGCAGAAAAATAGATGCAGGTCTAACACTAAAGGGGAAGTCCCAACACATCCGCAGTTGTTATCTTGCAGACATCTGTCCCACCTTTTCTAACAGGAGTATATCTTGGGTGTGCCCACAGTCCAGAAGGCCAACTTCATCCTGAGCTGCATCCAAAGCTGTGTGGCCAGTGGGGCAAGGCAGGCAGTTCGGTCCCTCTATTCTGCTCTCATGAGGACCCACCTGGAGTTCTGCATCCAGCTCTGGGGTATCCAGCACAAGAAAGACATGGATCGGTTGGACCAAAACCAGAGAAGAGCCACAAAAATTATCAGAGTGTTGGTGCTCCTCTGCTGTGAGGAAAGGCTGAGAGGGTTGGGTTGTTAAACCTGAAGGGAAGGCTCTGGGAAGACCTCATTGCAGTCTTCCAGTACTTTAAGGGGGCTTATAAAAAAAGAATAGAATGTCATTTAAAATGGGCAGATAGTGATAGGACAAAGGGGAGCAAGGGATTTAGACAAAAAGAGGAGAGATTTAGATTAGAAAAAGTTCTTTGCTCTGAAGGTAGTGAGACACAGAACAGGTTTCCCAGAGAAGTTGTGGATACCCCACAAGTGTTCAGTGCCATGCTGGATGGGGCCCTGAGCCTTACTGTGATCTCCCTTCCCTCTCTACTCTTGCTATGGAAAGACATTTGGTCTAATTGTGAATTGGCTGACAAATAACCAGGGCTCAGCCCAGATGTCCCTTACTCCTCAGGGCTAGGAAACTCCATCAAGAGGATGGGGAATACACTTCAGAAATGGGGGGAGGTACCTATTGTGTGACATTTCCAGACTCCAGAGCCACTCTTCTGGAGCCCTCACACACTGAACAGGGTGCTTAGGAGGTTCCACCCATCTCCTTGTATACACTTCCATTTGTTTGTAAAACAAAGCAACCTCCACGAACCAAGAAAGACAGAAAGCCAGGGAAAAAAACACAGATTAACTAGATATCCCATGTATTTACTTTAGACTTCAGTGCTAGTGACCGTCTCTATGTGAATAAAATAAACTAGCACATTGACAAATTATCCAAGTTTGAAGGAATAACAAGAGTTGAAATTATTGCAATTACACAATGTTCACAGAAATGCCAAACTGAAATTCTCTGAACTGTAAATGAGACCTGAGGGTCAGGTTCTGGCCCAGGAAACACATGAGAAATCTCAACCAAATAAGTGAAGTAGCACTAACAGTAATCCATTGCAAGACTGTGTGGGCTGCCTCTTCCCTGGGGAAATTTTCGCTTCATTTAGTATCTGAGCCTTTAACTTCAGCATTAAAAGTACTGTCTTCTTGTAAGCTCAGTCATTAAACCTTTCTTGCTCCTCTACTGTTTACTTTCTTGAAGGAAAAGCTGACCCTCAGCCATGAGAACACAGCATCCTGGGCAACCTGACCTGCACTTACTGAACTCTGTGACTGCCCTACCCAGAGGCAGGTGCCTAAAACACCGAGGGATACTCTGCTTTAAACAGCCACAGTCCTTGTGAGATCACTTCAAAGGAATACCCCTCACACATCATTCTGCAGCTTTAGGTCCACAGTTTAAATTCAGTTCTACTTTAATAGCAAATAGAGTGGGGAGGAGGAGAAGCAAAGTAGGATCTCCCTAAATCTAAAATAACACTACATTTACTGAGCCTAAATGCACAGCACATTCCTTTAGACATAATTGCCTATGGTTGCCACAACTCCCAAAGCCTTAGGGAGGCTTTCTTGGATAGCCTTCAGCCCAGGATAAACAACAGACACTCCACATACGCTGCTTGCCCAGTCTGCTTGCCACACTTTGACCACTGGACTGTTTTAGCTTTACACACCTTCCGCACATCACCAGCATGATGGAGACAGAGTTGTTTCATCTACTTCCCATTCCCATCTGATACGAACCTGGTGCAAATTATAACTGCTTTCATATGTTATAAGTTGGCAGAGAACTTACCTTGCGATCTTCCGAAAAGGCTTTCATTACTGAGCTTCACATTAGGTGCTAAATTCTGATTCTTTAACACTTTTCATGTAACTTACCTTCATTAGTTAAATCAATGCTGATGATATCCCATAGACTTGCAGGGGGTTGCACCTACTTATGCATGACCCTGGAAGCCTTTTTAAAGCGGTGCTGTGGAGTATATTTTGGCAGGACACTGAAAACAAGTTTATTTTACTTGCAAGATCACATAATCAGCTCAGCAGTGCTGAAATGTGGCAATGAAATCCTCTCATCGCGTAGAGATGATGATCAGCAATACTACCAATAGATAGGAAAAACTAACCCAGTCGTCCTAGTCACTGGATCTTACTTGCATTTAAGGCTGACACATACATAGCAATTTGCCTCTGTTCTACAGCAGCTGCAAACTATTAACTATGACAATGAAGTTGATTTTTAAACCAACAAATATGACGGCTATTATGAAAGTTTTACCACTGTCACATGGTGTGCAGTCTTTAAATTCATCCCTTGCTGTGTGGCTGAACTTTTATTGAATTTTTTTTTAAATTAAAAGAAGGTCATGCAAGGACAGAAAACCTCTTTGTCAATCAGACTGTGCAGTGCACAAAACTCTTCCAGAGCTCTCACAGAAGCCAAGTCCAGCACACTGCACATAAAGCACAGTGTTGCAGAGACACCACAACTGTATTTGACAGATAAAAAGATACACCCCCTCATTCCCCATTGCTTCTTTGCACCTCCAAAATGCCATCATCTTTGCTGGGTTCCCAGAAAACATAGCACTGAATTATCTATTTGCCAACTGAGGGAGTTTTCAACATAAGAAACCTTCAAAATTATACCCATGGTCCAAGGCACACACCTTTGCTCTAAGGCACTGATAGAAACAAATCAAATGAAAACCAGCTTCCAATCCAAGAGTTACACAGAGAAGAAAAAGAAGGATTTTAGCTTATTTCGACAGCATGGGGTGAATTTGAGGAATGCTTACAGTCAGATAACATCCAAAATGTCTCTCATCATGTACAAATAAATTGTGGCCAAATAAATCTGTAAAAATCAAGACATACACTTGAGATAATGTTCTATTTTTCCCCTACATGCCCAGTGACACAGGACAAAAAATTTTTGAATTCTAGAAGCACTTATAACTATTCAGCTGAAGAAGTGATTCCTCCTGGTTTCTATTTCCATTCATCTTCTTTCTCACCTCATCATATGAGCTACCCTTCTCCTTCAAAAGAACTGTGCAGAAACCCACAGGCAGAGCAGGGGGTGAGCCTCACTATTTTACATAACAAAATCATATGCATCAAAACACACACACACACACAATTTCCCCAATGTCTGAGGTTAGTTATCCTTCATGTCCTGACAAGTTACACCCACCTTTCCCAGAGGAACCAACTCGCTCCATAACAAGTCCCAGATTTCTGTTAAAACAGCAAATAAATTAGGACCACCTACCACCCAATCCTGCAAGCACTTACTGGTAGACATCCCTGCATGCCTACTGCCATGCACAACCTCAGAATTTCAGCTGGCCTGTCCGCGACACAAAGTGCCGTATCTCCGGCAAATGTTTCCAGAGTTTTGCTCCATTGCTGGGTCAAAATCAGCTCAATTCTGTAACCCCTGTTTACAGTCAGCCTCCAGCACTGGCTTATGCTGGAATAATTCATAAGAATGAAACACGAGTTTGGATTTCAGGATAAGGCCCCCAGTCAACATGTGGGAGCATTTATGACTCTGTGAGACCTACGTTAAAAAATAACTTAAAAACAGACAGCATTTCCCTATGAGTGTCCTGTTTTCCCATGTTCCAGCTTGCTCTTTCAAGAAGACTGGTAGGCTGAGATATTGGGCACTATGTGAAAATGACAACATTCAATTAAAACAATAGCAATTTTCAAGTGACGCTCTTTTTTCAATAGATGTATGACATTCCTAGACATTCTATTAATTAGCAGGCCCCAGGCAACACATTTGGAAAAACAGAACAATCTGGCCTTTGATTTTTATCCAGGCCTTACCCAAGATCACACAGAGGTAGCCAGGCTGCTGATAGATCCCCCACACAGAGCACACACCCCCAGCAAACAGCTGTGCTAAGAGCTGCGTGTAAATCACTTTGAAGAATTCTCAATCTGCAGAGAAAGAAAGAATGATTTATTCATTAACAAGAAACTGCTGGTGTTGGACTGGGCAATCAGAATTTGGTAAATGGACTCTACTAATAAGTCCCAAATTTGTTCCTGCGTCCTTTTTTCCAGTTAACCTGTCTTAACTTCACTTTGAAAGCCATCCCAAATGAAAAATATATCCTGAAGGTTTTCTGTATTTCAGGACCAGGAATTCAAACAAGCCCATTACTTTCAAAGTATGAAGGTTATTAATATCCTGATGAGCATCTGAAATTAGCAGTATCTCATGTTCTACACCTACCTGATGGTTATCTAGGAAGCTGGCATCCTTGTTACACCTTTTCTGGGAGGCTATAGTTATAATCCTTCACTACACTGGATGAAAAACACCATCTCAACAGATGTTGTGAGATGCCAGCTGAAACACTCTAGCTTTTGATACTCCCACCTGCATTAATAATTTGCGGTGGCATTGGATAAAGATCTGTGAGATCTTTCACCTTCAGGAATTTATTAAGGTAATCAAAACTTTGGAATCTTTCTTACCAGTTGTATTATTCATTTCATCTGTAGACAATAATGGTCCTCTTACATTAAGGATAATTAGGGCCTTAGATGGGCTTTCCACATTTTTCAGTGATGTAGCTGTAATTAAAACAAAATCCAAAGGGAAGAGGGGGGGAGTATTTGATCTTGAAAGAAGCCAGACTGTCTGGAGGATATGTATTTTGAAGGTTTTATTGGTAGCCCTCAGAGAAAGGCAGCTATAACCTAAGCTTGAAGGCTAGCAAGGGCTATGTGGGTTTGTGTGGGAGGGGGTTAAGTCTAATTTGTAAATGGTGAGTTATTAGCCCTGACATTTGAGAATAGACACTGCATTGTGTTGATGATGAGAGCAACCCTAGTTTTCTTGTTAATGGCAGTGATTCATTCTTTCCCACTCAACTATTGTTCCCATTTACCTGGCAAAGAGAATTACTTGTTATGTGTTTCCAGTTGCTGATTTCTGGTGAGACTGTTCAGATGAACAAAAGCACAGGAGAAGAAATGCACAAAACAGGCAGAGTTCTGGGAACAGCACTAGTGGATTTCTGAAAGTCTGTGTGGCCTTTCCCCTCTCCTCTACTCCGCTTCGCACCTGAGAAACCCCTGGCTCTTTTCTGCTTTACTGAGAGCTTTCAGGCTCACCTTCCTTTCAATTCAGGATTACTCCCATAAATTCATGCTTTCAAAATTATTTAAAATATCTGAAGATTTGTAAAAGACTTGGAAGCTTTAAATTACTTCAAACATATGTGTAGTCATACATTTGGTAACACAGAGCAGCCAGCCTTGGATTTTCCACTACAGCCTTACCCAGCTGCACAAAAGCAGCTATGCCCACAACTGGCCTCCTATACCACATGAAACCACCCAGAAATCCCATAAGGGGTCTCAGCCAGTTACCCTCACAGAAGTCCATATATTAAGGGGCTTTTTTTTAATTGTCTGAAAGCCATGGAATATCAGGACAATGACCAGGAGTAAGTAAATCAAGGCTGAAGCCTCCACAGAGAGCTGTCTCTCCCCAACAGTGTGTTTTGTAACACGCCTGGCTACCGCACTCAGATTCTCTGTTTGTCACTTGGCGAACTGCAAACCCAACACTTCTGAGGCTGCCTCCCCTCCTCCACAGCAGACCGCGACACTGGGAGATGGGCCTGATCCCTTGCTAAAGTGGAAGAGCTGCATTGACGTCAGTGATGATACTTCTCTTTCTTGCAACTACCAATCTGGCCCTCCCACTTCTACAAATGACCCCGAGGGGACGATATGAAACACAAAGCTTGGAAAAGTACAGAGCTACGACTTGGGAACAGCCCATGGCACAGATTAGGGGACAGTAGCCATAAAGAGTTTGAATCCAGATGTGAGATTCCCCAAAGCCAGGACTATTCAATCCCTGTCTCATATGGGAGGCAAACAAAGCTAAATTAACTATTGGGTCAACCTTGCCCATAAAGACACAGCTTGCTGTGAGCAACTCCACAAGAAGATCTTTGGGAGCTGTTTACTTTCAGGACATGCAAAGAGCTCTACATCTCTGAGTAGGCTGAAGCATATTCCTCCCTTGGTGCAGCCAGGCTGGACCACCGCAGCAGGCAGAGCAGGCCAGCCGACTGACACACCAGGGTTGGCTCTGTGCAAATATTTCTTGTGCCCAGGGAGCACAGAAACCACAGCTGCAGCTCTGCCAGCGGGGCAGAAGGTGTTGGGTCCAGAGGCAGCAGTGGGCACTCAGCTGACCTCAAGCAAACAAAGCCTAAGTGGAATGTGGTATCCTCAATTCCATCTTGGGTTTCAAGTGACTAAGCCAAGAGATGCATGAAATTCATATTGAGTCCCCGAGCTACTACGTGCACAGAGCTACAGCTCTCTCTGGGCTGCCTCAGCCAGCCATAAAGGTAGCTGGGTTTTGGCCATGCAGAATTCCCACAGATTTCAATGGGAATTTCAGTGTTCCAGTCTGGACTCCAAGAATGCAATGCTGGACCCAGAGCTCTGACGGCTGGAGCCGTATTCAATATCAGTGTCTGGCAACACCCATTTGTAAAACAGTGACTCATTCACAGGCACTGCTTTAGAGGGACAGACAGGATGACTTTAATCATACATTTCCATTTCGTTAACAAAGCTCAGTAAAACCAGATGAGCATCCTGGATGGTAAGATTTGCTATTAATCTAATGATTGCAGAGATCCACTGCCACAGTTAGGAATAGTTTTATATCCTACAGAATGCATTGTTTTCATTTGCATCCAGAACACAGCAACTAATGGACTCCTGAGGCTAAAGACAAAAAAGTTTTTAAACACCCATGAATTTTATTTAGGAACAGGGTTTTTTCTGAAAATCAGAGGCATGGAAATAAATTACAGAAAGTAATTTGAAAAAGAACATCTTCAAAAGTACCTAAGTGACTGAGAAGTCTGGGACATCAGTTAAATAAGCTGTCATTAGCATTTTCCATTCATTGTAAACAAGGGAGCAAGTGTTTTGTGTAATGGACTGTATAGGGAGGGGAGGGACATTTAATTCAGGCAGCTATTACTGCAAGGTGCTCATTTGTCCACAATCCTTTCCATGGACCAGCTGGGTTTACATTCAAATATACAGTGTTAAGTCTTTCCTTCTAACACTCGCATACATCAATCCTCAGACCTGACAGAAAGCATCTGAAAGCAGATTGCTAAAGCTGGAATTTGGCACTGGATTTTTACTCAAGATTTCTTTTAAAAGAATGTGCTGCCTTCAGGGCACCATTTTTCCACATCACATGTCTGGCTAACCATCCTTCCAACATATTCAGGGTACAACCCCACGGCAGATTTGCAAACAGATGCAATTCCATCTGCAAGTGCTCCAAGGTGCCCAGGTAGAAGCTACTTCTGATCCTAAAGGTTTGGAACTGCAACCCTCCAATGCTGATCCCAAGCTAATGTACTCTGCTTCCCAGCAGAACTTTTTAGTTCAGGCTTAGCCATGTACAAATGATGGCTACACAGCTTCCCAGTCCCAGGCAGCTTTCACCCAGCCAGCTTGGAGCGTGCACAGAGTGAGTTCATATCTGCCTGCCAAACCCTGAGTAGACATACCTTCAGTGACTCAAGCAGTCAGGAGTAGAAATGCAGGATGAATCTTGTCAATATTCTCACAGTTCAGTAAAGGCTGGCCTTGCTCACTAGTTTGGAAAGTCTGACAGAGCATGGTAGTTTCCTTTGCTTTCTGGATTGATATGACTATTCCTTATTTTGTGTATCAAAACTCTTCCTGGCTGACACTTTCCCAAATTTACAGACAGAGTGCTCTCCTGTTCAGAGGCACGTGTTCCTTCAGGATTTGCCTCCTCAAGAGTATAAAATAATTAAGTGCTCTACCAAATTCCTTTCATTAATTTAATTTTCTGTATTCTGTAGGGTGACAAGTCCATAGGGAATATCAGCACCTCACAAAGTATTATTGAATGGATGAGATAGACATATTTAAATTCAGCATTGCAGTCTGAAAACTCTCTGGTTAAGATCATGGCAATTAGGCGACACAGCAACACCCATCTTAGAAATGAAATAAACATCAGATGCCTTGATAGAATTAAATTTCTACAATGCACACAAATCCTATTGATTCATCTTTCTAGAGTAAAATGCATAAACGAGAAACAAAATCTGGTTTGCTTCCGAATCTTGTCCACTGTCACCTACAGCCCCATCCTGCTGTGCAGTTCCACCATGTCTGTTAGCTCCCTAGATCTCAGGCTACTTTTCATTCACCATTTTTATAGCAAAACACATAACAGTAAATTTGTCTGTCACCTCTACCCACTGTATATCTCGGTTAATACTCTAAATTAAGTGGAAACTACCTGCTTGAAGATCTGCGACACTTCTGATCTCAGATGGCATCAGGAGTTAAATGTAAGACAGAAAATTCATACAAGCCACTTCTCCCTATCCTTCCAAACATGTATTCTGCTTTCTTCTCAGTTTTCTCCTCCACCGTCATAACAGAACTTCATCACCGTTACATTCTATGACCTAAACTAAAAAACCTATTTAATATTTCAACCACAATTCATCTGATTTTGTGGCTTGATGACCTGAATATGATTCATTTTCCAAGTAACCTTAGTATTCTGACACTGTTTTTTTAATACTCTATTTGTCCAAACTCATTATTGTCCACACGAGTATCTGTAGTTCATTTATTATTTATATTTTTGAATCATAGGGATAATTTCTCCAGGCTTATACAACACTTCTAGTTGGGCAACACCAACCTGTCAACACCTTCTTTTCGCAGAAATTCTTCCATCATGACTGCAGCATCCATACATATTCCAACTTTTGCATAACCTTGTCCACTTAGTCCCTAGTATTCACTTAAATTTGAGTTTGTGATTTCCAATTTGCTTTAAACAGAGTCCGTAGCAGTCCAACCAATTCAGCAAAGTCTTTTTAGCCTTTAGAACTAGCAACGGTCTTAAGACATTGGGATTTTTGTGCTTTTCTTAACGCATTTTCTCCTTCACCTCTTGATCTCAGTCAGTTTCTGCTAACTAATACTTTCCTTCCAGCCTGGGCAGCAAGGTAGTGGCAGATCTTACTGCAGCAGCATAAAAATATTACTTATTCAGTCTCACATTGTGGCAATAAACTAACAAGTTTGAAAATTAAGGTGTGCGAAGTCTGAATACATTTTATACCTACAAATTCTTCACATTCTCTGATGAAGCCATCTAGGAACCCTAATCAGAAAATGTGGAAGAAATACAAAGACAAAACACCCCAAATTGTTAATATCCTACAAATACATGTTTAAGGCTTGGAGAAAAAAACAATACTGCCTTCTTCTTTTACTGTCCTATTTAGCTCTTTCCTTTCACTCGCCTCAGCCCACCTGCTAAAAGACCCATGGAGATGAAAGCATGATGTCTGTGACACTCTGATGCATGGTCCAGGTGCGATACACACTGATACCCTGCATGCAATCATGTCTTCCTCTATTGCACAGGTTGAGAAACCATCTAGCCCGCAGCTACTTTACCAAAGGAACTTTCTTTTTACTCAGCCTCTGGGCTTAATAACGTCAATATCACTTAGCATTTGTGATCAGGGTTTGTTGTGTGCAGCCCCTTGTTTATGTGCAGCACTATAAGGTGGGTAGCACACACTGCTTCTCACTTATTTTCATAAGCTGAAACTAATTAATGTCGTTTCGCATGCCAAGGATAAGAGGACAGCTGGAAACCATCAAGGGGAAACGCAAGCAGTACATGAGCTGTTTCTTCAGTCAGCTGTTTCCCTGCCCAAGGCACACACAGGCAACTCACAGCTTTATCTCTCAGGTCCAGTCCTGCTTTGCTCTGTCATTCAGAAGTCAATACAAGTATCCCAGATTTGCAGTGGTATAACAGAGAACAGACTTGGGCCCAAATATCCCATTGGTACTTCAAACATTCCTGTTCTATCAAAACTTGATACTTAAAGCCTTCTGGGGACACAGACAATCAGGATAAATTAGCAATTAATGCTACATAATTGCCTTAGACGATGCTCAGAAATCTCTTCCAACTCACAAATAAAAAAGTTCACACACTCAAGCCACAAGTCTCAGACTACATACTCCATCAATAGACATATCTTTGTCATATCTCCTGGAGGCCAAACACAGGGTTTGTCCTAACCATGAGGAATAGAAGCAGAGCATTGAGGTTCACTGCAAATGCCCTCATCCTGGTCTTCATTACTCAGGCCTGGGAACAGTTATCCAGAATGCTTCTACTGATCTCAGTTTCTGGTTATTTCTCCCTCACTTAACCCTGAACCTTTCACACACACATGAAGACAAATACCCAAAGTTCTACATGCTAAGACTTAAGCAAACACATTCTGTGCCAGGCGGCACAGGCCAATAACCTGCAAAGGTCCACACCCACACAGAATTACACAATGGACCACACGTAATTTGGAGTATGCCATTTGCCTATCGCTAGGAATTATCAAGCACCAGTCATTTCCAGAAACTGTTTGCTGGTCTCAACGGATCAGTTACACTGCATTTATTTTTGCTCTAAGCAATACCTTCAATGCCAGTCATTCATACCAATTTGGGAGTTCACCCAGCTCCATCACTAACCCTTTTCCAGGTCCTCAAGCTGAATAGCATTTAATTCAGCAAGTGGAATTTCTCTGGCTCCTCTCTGCAATCCTAATTTCAACTTTTATCCTGACCAGCTGCCAGAGGCAGAGTCTACTCCACAGGGATCCCAAATTCTACAGCCCGCTGCAGCCCGACGCTACATGACAGCAAATCTTTTGAAAGAAAGAAAAGACTCCGTAAAACATCACTGGGGCTCTAACACTTCAAAATGTGGATTCATACGTCAGCTGTAACGTGCTCAAGCCTCAACACTCTGCCAATGCACAGACCTCCCCAAAGGCTGAGCGTGAGGGACCTCGCTGGTGTCTTGGGTCTCAGTTTTAAATCCTCTGGATTAAAGTGGGGTGAGTCCAGGAAGGGCAGCACTGCCGGCAAGACCGACACAAGAACTTTTCTCCCTGCACAGTAAACAGCACAGCATTTAACTGATAGCCTCAGTGATTCTTTCAGAACAAATACAAAGAATAGAAGTGAGTTTCCAGGAAGTAGCTCCTGATCTCATCCAGAATATTAAATTACAAGGTATTTTGTAGATTTTCTACTGACATAGGAAAGGCCCAGCTAACAATCCAATTAATCTCAAAACAATAACAGCCCTTAATCTAACATATATCAGCAAATTCCTGTTTCTCTCTTTTCTAACAAAAATAACAACACTGTAGTTGCCAGTGCATTAATAAGATCCTATTTCTGCTCCAGAGACTGAATCGAACCTTTGTTCTTCACAGCAAAGGATTAAGAAGGTTGCTATTTTGGTAATGAGATGTGGAGAGGTACTTACTTTGCAGCTGAGATCCAGGCTGGATGCCTGAGAAAGGAATAAACTCTGTTACCTCAGATGAACTTTATTTGTATAACCAGTATATCAAACTCTGTTAGTGCGATGCATATCATTAGCAACAGAGAGAGACTATTCACGAATAATTACAATTTGATAGAGTGTTTAAGCTCATTTACAAAATATGCCTTATGTTGTAGATAAAGTCATGAATGTAGATTTTAAGATAGCAACATGCACACACATAAGAAATTAGAAAAAGCAGAACTACTTACTTTCTAGATAGCTTATTGGTCAGTTGCTTCTTTTTTTTCACGCAAAGTCTAATTTTTTTCCAGATATCTCACCTCTTTTAACAAGCACATCATGGAGAAACACTGTCATAAAATGATACAAGAAGAGAAAAAAGTGTCAGAAAAACAGCACATGGACAGGGACAAATAGGAGAACACTGAAAAGAAGATCAAATCATATGACACAGATCCAAGTGCTGAGGCACCAACTCAGTGCCCAAAATGATTGAGAAAACTGTTTGTGAGGCTGGAAAAGGAAGCAGTGACCTGTGAAAATGAAACCAACATCATGAAAACATTAGTCATATAAAAAATATGTTGTTTATAGTTATCATAACAACATTTTCATTAAACAAACATGTTTGGTATATAAAGTTGTTGCAAGTAAAACATTTCCAAAGGACTAGGGTAGGTAAGGTAGTGTGGTTAGAACCTGGCACCACTTCATAATTACATAGGGATCAGCTTCATGCAGTTAGAAATGGAAATGTTTGGGGCTTACATCAGAGGAGGTCCGAATTTCTAAATGAAAAGTATTTTTGTAACAAAATCTAGGAGCATCTTCAGATACAGCAAATACAAACAGAAGTGAAGGCTGAGTCTCAACATTTCACTTGCATCCTGCCTATTGGCTGTTGACATGAAGAAGTACTTTGAAAATATGACAAAAATATTAAACTATTTACTAACTTTCATTTCCAGTCTATCAGGCCAGTGTATTTCAAAGACATTTATCAAAGACCCATCATGATGCAATACAACCCCAGGAACAGGCAGAATGTCAGAAAGAAATTGCTCCACTGGTCATTGCTAATATCATCTGGGAATGATGTTTTGCATCTGATGAAACTTTCCTGTCTCTCCTTCTCTAACGAATAGTAAGAATAGAATACCAAAAATCCACAGGAGTTAAGATATGTCTAACAGCACTGGTGCCAGATTTCCTAGGGAAAAAAATCTTATGCAGTCAAGCTTTGACCGCACGAGTGGACCCATGCATATTACCCCTTCAATAATTTTTTTGGACACAATCACCAATTCCAACTATATCCGATAAAAAAAGACACCTCAGAAACAATGAAGTTCTTAACATTGTGCAGGAAAATCTTTGGATGGGTGAACAGAATGGTGTTAATAGTAGTCCCAATAAATTAAAGGTTTTAGTACGAGCATAACTTATTAGGCTTCAGAGAATCCACTAGTACTGAGCCACCAGGAAGTTCCTAGACACGGGAAAAGCTCCAACTTATGCCTTGTTAGAAAGCCAGAGAATCCAGTGCCATAAGAAATGACATTTTATTCATTTTGAGCTCACAATAACAGTTTTTCAAAATCAACGACAGTAGAAAAGAAATGGTGCTCACAAGTACACATTTACAGGTAACACTTAAATCAGACATAGATGGAATTGGGCTCAGTGCAGATGCGACTGAGGAATATTTCTTGGCCTGTAATATGAAGGCAGTCAGAATGTACAAATAAACAGTCCTCACTCTTTCAGTCTACAGAACATGTTGATTTCCTTTTAAATCCTCTAGCAGGTTAACTAAACAAAATATTTATTTACAACAGAAAAAAGGATGAAGTTCTTCAAGGACTACACCAGAGTATCAGTGTGAAGTTATGACAGGAGGACCTACCCATTAAAGTTTTCCGTTTTTGCTCTCTCCACAGACACCAGTATTGAGAATAATTGCAGATTATAAAATAACTCCCCCTTTGAATACTTTAAGAATTTTCAGCATGGTTTCATTTTCATGTCATACTGGAAATGCTTTGTTACTCAAGTGTTAACTTTCAGTAAAAAGTGCTAAGGGCCTGGACACTGAAGCTTGATCCACACTGATGCAACTCTGATAGGTCTCAAAGACAGCTGTTTTTACAGAAAAGAGAAAGGATCCCATCCATGCAAGACTGGAGACTCAAATTTAATATGCAGGTTTTGCACAGACATCTCTAACATTTGGGTATTCAGCCTTCTAATGGAAATTCTTTGGACTGATCCCTAGGAAGAAGAGGCATTGTGGTTGAACAAGATGGTTGAACATGAAATTCTGGAGGCAGCAGTTTCACTGAGGGGATAAAAAGCATATTTGAAAATTAAATTTGGCTGCCATATGGTGTGGGGAACTCAAACGGAAAAAAGTGTCTTCTATGCTCCATCTGAGATCTCTGGTAGCTGACCATGCCTGCCCCATGCAGCCTAAGGACAGTGAATGGGCTGAATGGACACCCCAGGAGGAGGCAGACACACAGCTGAGGGACAGCTTTAACAGCTGCTTCCATTCCTAAATGTACAATCTGAGTTCTGGATGGATGAATAGATACACAGATACATGGCTACACATACGCACATTTTTCTTTCACAATGCACAATTCATCTTAAAATCACCTGAAATGCTCTCTCACTCTGTGCATAATATGTCCACAGACTTAGTCATTTCTATGACAATAGCCTTCTTTGTTGAAATTTTGTATTATCTGAGATTTCAAGACTTCATAGAAGTACAAAAAAATAAAGCCTCTGCGTTTAAATGAAATGGTTTAGTGATCAGCTGTCTCTCTGCAGCAGAGTTAGCAGATCCCTCAAGTCTCTCTTTCCCAAATATATAAGACAATGCCAAAGTCAAAATTTGAAGATTACGCTTGGTGTGTCATTCTAGGTAGCAGGGAGAGGCCCAGGGTTCCAGACATCAGTTAGAGGTTATACCAGTTTAAGAGCAAAGAAAATACAAGTTATATGCAAGTTATATTTGTATGTACGACTGGAATAAACATGGCCTTTTTCTGGCTTAGGGATCTTTTACAGAAGCTGCAGAGGAAATGCATCAGAGCATCAGGGACACAGAGAGAGAGACAGACCTGACCCTGGGCTGCCTGCGCTTGCAATGGTTTGGGAGCACTGGCAGGAGGCATCCTAGGTCCATCTCGACTTGAATCAACAGGTGTTTAGAGTGCCCAGACTTGCTGAAAATGAAGCCATGGTTGTCTCCACATGGGCAACCACACTTAGAAGCACTTTTTGAAAACATAGCCTGCAGGGAAATGAGGGTTAGAGTGAAGCTGTCCTCGCTCCCAGGCCTCACACGGAGGCAGCTCTTTGACTGTAGGACTCCTTTTTCCCTCTCATCCCCTAGTCCTTTGCAATGAGGTGGGGCCAGAGGGGAGGCATTTTCAGCCTTCAGAGGACCTTTATACTATATTAAAAATATGGTTTCTTTAATGTTTCCTTTCTCAAAAGTAGTAATATAAACTAACTGAGTGTGCTCTTAGGAGAGCTTTTGGCAAGGGTATGGGACAATCTTGTGCCAAACCTCATCTTTGGCATGAAGAAATAAACAGACTGTGGTTCTGCATAAAGACAAAACTTTTGGAAAGCCTTTAGAATATTTCTCATAATGAAACAGTGGGGGGGGGTAGTTTTCTTGAAATTCTGAATACTCTCCAGAATAAAAATCCAACCTTTAAATGTTTTGGTCTCTTCAATTATAAACTCAGTTTCTTCACTAAAAAAAAAATTGAAACAATTAAAGGATGAATGATGGATATGCTCTGATTTTGAACAATCCTCATTGTCTATTTCCATACCATTTCATCTGCCTATAGTAAATAGAAATATTGTGTCAGATAAGAATGAAATTACTCTCATCACTCTGTACTACAGTAAGGGAAGTTGAGATTGAAAGATCATGTGCTCTGTCTGGCTAAAGCCAAAAATGATCCACTGCCCAGAACAGCAGTGCCAGACTATTTTGCTCCAGACTGGCTGTTGAACCCTGTGCTTCTCGATGATGTTCCCATTCATGGTACCTGAACAAGAATATTGTCNGAAAGAAAGGACTGCGCTTGGATTTTATTTCTGGTTGCTCACAACAGTTTTCCATAATGAACTCAATGGCAATGCAGATTATGTAGAGGATCCAGAAGAAAAGTAACCACAAAGTTTCAGAAGTATCTTAGTAAAATGGTGCTGACAATGAGATTTATTACATCACACACAACTTCTGTGCTATAGAAGAGATAAACCTCCCATACTTAGCAAATGAGGTTTATCACACACAGATCTGAAACGCACTTAGATGAAGATTGAGTCTCCAAAAGGCTACTGTGCTTTGCCAATACACACACAATCATTTTGGACTACCCAACACATCATGAATGTTATTAAAAGAAACTAAATACTTTAAGAACAACTTTAAGAACATTTTAATAGTGTTTCTTTTTGATTTTGGGTGGAAAGGGATGCTGTTCTCTTCCTTTTCAGGATTATTTTTTCTAAATACGTTTCTAAATCCTACTTAGTTCTGTTTAACTCCAGCCTTGTAAACCGTTTGTGTGTTTCTTTTGCTCTCAAATCTTTTTAAGCACTTTTTTATCTCTTGTTCCAACAAAGATTTTGCTGTATTTTTCCTTTTTGTCCTCTCAGAAATCAAGTCTCTTTGCCTACAATCTGAAGACCTTCCATACTCATCCAAGTCCACTGCTGTAGGCAATAGAAGAGTTTCAGAATTAATAACCTATGAAAAATGAATGAGTCAATTCTCAACTCATAAAGTTTTAAAGTTATCTGCTTACTCCAGCAGATATGTCTATAGTGGATTCATTCACACCAGATCATCACCTTTTCTCTGAAATAATGACAATAACACAAAGAAATGTTTAAATATACATGTCAAAGTTCTGATGTCACCATGGGACTGTTCAAGCTGGAGCCAGGACCCTGCTGGAGGTCAATCTAGACCTTGACACCAGTCTACCACTTCCAGAAAATGGACATACCTCAACTCCACAGGCCTCCATTACAGCTACATAGTTGATATTTTTTCAAGCACATCATTGCAAGAAGCAGTGGTTAAGCCCAAAGCTTCAAGAATTTCACTAAAAAATGTACCAGTATCTGGTTATGTAAAGGCCTTTGGTTAAAGAATACATAAACTCCAAATACCACTGAGGCTTGTGGGTTGAATTTTTGGGGGTTTTGAGTTTAGGAATTTAAGTTGCATCTTACTGTGAGAAAAGAGAAAGCAAAAACAACTGAGAAATGGTACTAGTCCACTAAAAACTCAGTCATAATCTGTGATGCCACAATAATAAAGAAAGGGTTCATGTAGGACAGAAAGACAGACTGTGAACTCATTTCCACTAATTATTACAAAGCTGTTTGCTGTATTTTTATAAATGCTTTCCTGTCTTCACACTTAGTACGCTGCAGTATGGCTCCCCCTCATTATTCAGACCCAGGTTCGACAGCTGACCAGTCCAAGCTCTTAGGTACGTCCAAGTGCTTCCCATCAGAATTTAGTACTTCTTGCGTGAGAAGGTGAGAAGCTTTTCTTTAAAAACATCCTCCTTATTTTCACTGTAACCCACTGCAGTGTCTGTAGACATGATGGTAGCATACAGAATAATTTAAAATGCATATGTCAACATTTTAGGCTGCAAGTGATTCAGAGGGATTACTGGAGAGGTATTTCCTGTAAGTACCACTATTTAAAAAGTGGTTATTTAAAAGGGATTAACAAAACAACAGAGTGGAAGTGGCTGACCTACTGGGAGGTGTAACACAAGGGTGGCACGAAATCAAGAGCCCGAGACAGCTGTGGAGTACATTAAGAAGCAGGACGCTGAGGATCAAGCTGGATTTATACAATAAAACCAGAGAAGAGGTTCCGCTGAGAAGAACTTTTCCTGCATGAGTGAGAAATCTCAAGGCAATACTTTCAACTGAGTAAGCACTAGCTGATGAAGGGGAATTCCAAGGCCTGATCCAAGTTAATGAAAAAGGCTTTACTGACCAGGCTCGCCATTAAGTGATAAAGAGCCCGAGCCCTCCAGTGAATTCGGATCCCCACAGAGTCAGGTAAACTCTACCAACAGAAGCACTGCTGGTGCTCAGCCTAAATGCAAATGTGAAAAGGATATTTCTTTCACAAATGCTTGTTAGGCAAAGCTCCACAGCCTATCATGCACATGCACTGAAATCCATAGGCAAGTACAAACTTCCATTGGGTAAACATCTTTAAGGCCATGTGCATGCACAGTAGCTCTGAGGAGTACAGCTTGTGTTCACTCCACTGACCTCATTCTCATCCATCTATGTTTAATGTAGTCCACCACAGCAGTTATTTACTTGCTAAATATACAATGTGCATAAATTTTGGCTTTTTCTAAATTGCCACAGAAGGTAAATTTACTTTTTTTTTTTTCAGGATAAAAGGGTGCGGTTTTATGCAAACTTATTTTCTTAGCAGACAATTGAAAACACGTTTTAAATATATTTGTCTACTATTTAACAAAAAAAATATGAGCAGATGTTTTTTGGATGAGCTACATTGTTTATTATTTTCCTAAGATGTCCAAAACATGATACTTATTTAACCCCTAGAGTAGTGACACAGAAACGACATGATGTGCATCATACATCAAATAATGGTCACTCCTGCTGTTCTTTAGACATTTGGGGCTTAATTTGCAATTATTTGCATTTATAAAGCAAAACTATACAATAGAAATGGGAACACGTCTCCTAAGTTGATACAGAATTGATTTTCAAAGGGTGACATGCACCAAAAATCCTATTGCGTGATTAGTATAAACATGTAAACAAAAGAATGAGGAACAGCGTTGTCTGCTAATGGATTTTCAGTTATGAATTTCCATTGTTACAACATGTGATTAATTTACATGTTCAAATTAAGTCTCCATTTTTGCATGTTTAATTATGAGGTATTTAAGAGCATGATTGGGTGTGTTTGATTATAAGCAGCATCTAGGAAAAAGCTTGGCGTTTGCAATTTGCTTGTCCTCGTTTAAAATGTTCTCATTACATCATGGAATGAACAAGTTAAAAAAAGGAATGTCTCTGTTCCCAGCTAACAATGCACACAAGTCAAGAGCTTTTCTCCTAATATTTCCCATAAGGATCAAAGGTATCTTTCTGACAAGCGAGTGACAGAGGGAATCTATGAAAACAACAGCGTGTCTTTGGAGAGTCCAGTAGTGCACATTCTGCGGATGCCATCATTTAATCTCACTTCAGAGTTCCCCCAGTTCAAAAAAATTCAGACAACCCTAAATGTTACTGGGATTTCCATTTCATGCCTCTGTGCCATGCATGAAGAGCTCCAGGGACTAATGCTACAATTTTCCTAGTAAAACACAAGGGTCCAGCTGCAAAGGAGGGCTTAGGGCTGTCAAATAACTGATTTTTCAGTTCAGCTGCCAAGCCAAACAGTTGAAAAAGAATGTTGGTTCAAACTGAACAGAATTCACAATTTTTTCAGGTTTCCACACCAAAACCGCTGCCATCCCCACCCAGCCCACTGTACTTCGTTTAACATGAAATGTTCCATATGTCTCAAGAGGAATCATTTTTGGAAAATGCAAACATTTGGCAAATGCAAACATAAAAGACAAGGAAATACAATACAAGATTTACAAAATCGTTGCAAATGGATTGCTCTCTCTGACTTTTTATGCACAGTTCACTCTTTACTATACTAAGGAATTCTCCTTCCTACTGTATGGAAGCCACAGCTTCCAAAGTGAGAGCCTTTAACATCAGGCTGAAGAATCATTCTTACTCTATTGCTCTTTCACTCTCAACCATCATTGAAGCAGTTTGCATGAAGTGGCTTATTGGACCAGTTCCATTTTGCAAGTATACAAAGTGGTCACCACCAAACTGAACATTATTAAAGCCAGCTGATTAGCACAAGCCCCTGGCAGAGAGGGCATCAGCCCCACAGACAGCTCCTATGAAGCAAAAAAGTGTAAAGAGAAACAAATGAGAACTTGCAGCAGACCTCTCTGCTGCTAATTGTCCATGTCCAGTCCTGAGAGACAGGAGAGCAGAATTTTAATCTCCAGAGCAGAAAACAGAAATAAACCACAGCATCCATCATTGCAGATCAACACCTTAACCACCAAGGGAGGAGGTAGAAGGCATACCTCCTTCCCATCATTGCCAGTATTCTCAGGTTAAATTTTCTGATAGATAACAATCCCTAAAATCCCAAATTACCCTAAATAATTTGCTCAACGCCAGAAGTGACTTTTTACGACACTAGATTTTTCTCTTATTTTCCTAGAAGTTGTTCCCACACTTTTGAGACAGCATAGTCCTTCAAACAGGAATATCCTGCCTCTAGCAAAGCAAAAAGTCAGGTAAATATAATACCAAGGTCTTCTAGATAAGACTTATTATATACTATGAATCAAGTTGATCATGGTAGTACATATTTGGGAATGCTTGTGTACCTGAAGCATCGAGGCACTGCAGCTCAGATCTGCTGCCTGATTTACAGAAAAGTTCTGGAGAAAATCCAGCCTTCACACCATTCCTATTCGTTTCTACAATCTATGCTCTTTTCTGCATCTTGGCACTATTTCCACAAGGCATTGGCTGGACAAGCAGCAAAACCTAGTATCAAATACCTGAATTCATGAAGGTTTGTGAAGAAACGGCCCTTCTGTTTGGTAAGTTTTGTACCTCTATAGAGATGCCATAATCACAGAATCACAGAAAGTTAAGGAGTTGGAATGGACCTTACAACCATCTAGTCCCAATCCCCTGCCGAGTGCAGGGACATCTCCCACTGGATCAGGTTCCTCAGAGCCACATTCAGCCTGCCAGGGATGGGGCAGCCACATCTTCTCTGGGTAACCTGTTCCAGTATCTCACCATCCTTATAGTAAAGAATTTCTTGCTAATATCGAATCTAAATTTCCTCTCTTTCAATCTGTACCCATTACTCCTTGTCCTATCACTACAGGTCCTGATGGAGAGTCCCTCTCCAGCTCCGCTGGAGCCCCTCTCAGACCCTGGAAGGTTGCTGAGTTCCCCACACACCTTCCCCTTCTCCAGGCTGAACAGCCCCAACTTTCTCCATCTGTCTTTGTAGGGGAGGTGTTCCAGTCCTCTGGACTTGCTCCAACAGCTCCATGTCCTCCTTGTATTGGGGACACCAGAACTGTACGCAGTGCTCCGGGTGGGGGCTCAAAACAAGAGCAGAGGGGGAGAATCACTTCCTTCACCCTGCTGGCCACACTCCCTTTGATGCAGCCCAGGATTCTTGGCACTTATAGCAGTAGGAAAATGTATTTTAAATACATTTATCAGCAGCAATGATTTCTAGTATGACAGAGAATCAATATTGAAGATTTTCAGGTAATACTAGTCATTCACATTTGCTGAATAACTGGATGAATCCAAGCAGTCCCTGTCCCAGAAGACACAGATCCTAACTTATGAAAAGATGCGGTAACTAGGTACCTGAGCTTACTGAAATTTAATTCCAAGTATGCTTTTTCCAGGAAGAGAGAGAGAAAAATCAGTTAAAACCTGTTAAAAGCCAACACCAACCACCATATATTTTGGCTACAGTTTCTTTGAATGTACCAAACGACTAGGAGGTGACACCCTACTTTCAGCATCAGAGGTTGAAAGCATGACAGATAGAAATTTTATGAAGTAGAAAAGTTTGCTTCACAAAGTGTCTTTTAAGAAATGTTGAGCTGGATTAAACCAAGAAATTACATTTTTACTCAAATAGTGGAGATAAGAAGGAAATATATTTAAAATTTTAAAAAAAGAAAAAATGAAAGTAGTGTTATTTTTTGTTTGACATTATTAACACACGGAAACATTGCTTTTGAAATTGCATGGAATTAAAATTATTTTGTAAATGTTACTGAATACACTTTCATTTCCTTTGTTCTCTTTTTCATGGAGGCTTAACTTCTAATCTCCAGCAGTTATCATTATAGCTGAAGCCTGCATTTATTGCTCAGGGGCAAGAAGCTATTTGCAGAAGGTTATTAGGTTTATTACTAAACAGTAGCTAAGTGGAAAAAACACCATGGCTTTGAAAGAAGACCTGGCACACAGATAAAACTTCTGACTGAGTAAATTCCACTAATACTTCTCTAAGCAATTGTTTTTGCTTTCTGCCATGTTTTTGTGACTTTCTGTGTGCTTTTCACTCCACTTTAGGCATTCAAAGCGTACAGGTTAGCTTCTTGACTGAGGATGAACTTTAATTTCCAAATGCAGCACGGGCAGCTGGTACCCTCACCACTGCTTTACCTGCCTCGGGAATCCAGCCATGGCTGCTGAGGGCATGGTTGGAGTGCACAGAGCTCCAGCCGCTGCCCAGGAAACAAATACAGCTCCAGCCATGGAGCTGCATTCAGAACACACTGCAGAAAGACACACAAGGTGCTCAGTAACCAGCAGCAGCAGTTACACGAGCTGAAATACCACACTGGCACAGTCAGAATGTTTCTTGTTCTGTGCTACCTTGTTCAGCAACATCTGAAGAAATTGCCTCTCACTGAACTGTGGCACACTGACCTCCCCAAAAACCCAAGCAGATTATGAGAATGCCTTAAAACACAGCTGGATCGCTCACAGGCAGAGTAATACGTTCAGAAAGCATTGCAAGACCTCTAGCTTACACAGCTTTACTGTGGGAGGGCTTTAGCTGGAGCTTTTAAATATTAGCTAAGGAAAAGAGCTGTTTATGTCATTTCAGCACAATTCTTTATTCATTCCATTTGGATTTTTAATAGTTGCTTTGCTCTTGTTCAGTTAGGGAATCATCAGAAATTTGCCGTATTCTGTACATTTTCGAACATTTCACATATTTTTGTGTCAAAACTGCAGTGGATCACATGACATGCAGCTGTGTTAACATATTTAGGGTTTGGATACTTACAAGTCCCTGCACTCTGGAGTATTATTTTTCTGCTTGTTTACATTTGAGAATTACTGGATTTTGTTGGGTTTTCTCACCACAAGGTTAGAATTTATGGGGAAAAATTAAGCAATACATAGGTACAGTGTCTTACCTTCGTTTTTCATGCCCTGCCTGCCAGCAGGAGGATTAGAGAGATAAAGCTGGTTTTCTTCTGTGAAACTGCAGCTAGTCCAGTCATAAGCTCACAAACACTCCTTTCCGTTTCAGCTATACTTTGACCACACAAGTATGGTTTACAGATTATGGGAGTTAGAAAAACACATAGCAAAGAGCCCTCGACAGCCTGACTTATGTATCAGCAGGAAGAGCTTCCAAGGGACCTCTCCATCCCTGCAGTGCTGAAAAACTTCCAGGGAAAATCTTCCTGCATGCCGACGATCCTGTTTAACTCCGAGAAAATGGTACTCTCAGCCAGCTGCTTCACTATGGGAAAGTACCAGTTCACAGAAAAATTGTTTATAAACACAAAACTTTACCTCTGAAACACAGAGCTTTTATCTGCTCAAATTCTGATAAGACTTAAAAATAAGTCTCAGACATGCCTCATCACTTAGTTTCACAGACAGAAGAACAGACCCCCTAATTCTTTCTAAAGGTGCATGACCGCACCATAAATAAACTGAATGTACATTATCTGGTTTGAGATTACTTTTTTCTTTCTTAACTCTGCAGGTTTTTTTTTTTAAATGCCAACAGCCTCAGTGGTGGAATCTGAGGCATGCCAGATACTGATACTGATACTGGATGCTGGTAACATGATTTTAATTACAGATAAATGTGCAATTAGACATATAAGAAGGAAGTAATTACACCATCTTTGAGGGAAATATCTGAAATTACATAACAACACTTCCTAGATGGAAGATTTACAATGGAATTTGTTCATAAAGTTTGTTGAAAGTGATCTAATTAAAACATGATGGGTCAGATAGTTGACTGCAGATGATTTAATGGACAGTTCTCCAAAATCGGCACTGTGAAGTCTGGAGAAACAATAGAAAATTTCATGTTTGGAGAACGGGAAGGAGCATGTCACCTGCAGTCTGACAGCAAAAGTGCCTCAGCAGAGACTCAGTAAAGGGAAATATTCCACCTGTCCTTTAGCTGCTGCTACAGGGGTCTCATAGGTGTTAGTTTATACCTGCCACTCAACCTCACACACACTTCAGCATAAAATGTTTGCATTCAAATGCCATCCTCAATCCAATTTCAAAGAATAAAAAAATAACATTTTTTAATGCCCAACCCAAATTTTCATATTACTATCTCAAGCCTTCTCCGAGAATAAGCAGAATGATATAAATGCATAAAATTATCTTATCTGAGAATAAGCAGCACACTTTTATTGTAGAATGAATGACTCCCATTAGTTATTCTATTGCTCAATACTTAGTTCTAAATTAGAGATCAACACAATTGAGGGCATAATTCTGACTTCACCTACTTGCAGTTAAAAATACCAATGTTTTTAAAAGTTCAGTCATTTGTCAAGGAAGAGCAAGACTACAAGAGAAGCTGTGAGATGGTCTGCTTGAGTGACTGGATCAGGTTTCTCTCTTGCCCTTGAGGTACTGATCTGGCATAAAGTCTCCATCTCCAGAGAGCACCACAATTCTGCAATAGCTGATAAAAACTTGGACATTCTGCTCTGTGGAGAGAAACTTCCCACACTTCCAAATAAGACTTCATTCTAAACAGAAGTCAATACATGGCACCTCCACATTTTCTGCAAGAAGGAAAATTCAGGACATTCTTAGACAAATAAGTGCATTTCATTGTTTAGCAACAAGGTGCTCTAGGGGAATCCTGAGAGTGGCCCAAGACCTAGAATTGCTTGAGGAACACTCTTAGGGAGTAGGCTGTACTCAGTCAGGGAAGATTTTCTACATCCTCAGAAGTAGAACTGTTTCAGCTACAAACCCATCTGGTTTCACACACAGCCAGCTTTCATGCACTACACATTCCCAAGAGTCTTTGAGTTTTGCTCATATATATGAAACAGAATCTGCATTTGGGCTCTGCTTTCATGCAATACACATCCTTGCTTGCTCTTTTGTTTCTCCTTCACAGCGCTCTCTGCCTGCACAAAGAGCTGGATGTTAGCATGAACGATCAATAGAATTATCTTTTTCTGAGACAATGCAGAGGTTTATCTAGTGTTCCCTTCAGTCTCAGTGACAACCAATGACTTCATTGAAAAAAACCAAAAAAACAACAGTCCAGTATGTTCACACGAACCTAGACTGGTTTCTTGCCAAATACAAAGTCACCATCAGGGTCAAAGCTTTGCCCTCAGACACCATCTCTCTCCTTCTACTCCAGGTCAAACCTCCATTTAAATGTCAAAAAAATTAAAAATAAAAATAATAATAATAATTTTTTTAAAGTCTATCCATTCCAAGCTATAATGCCTTAAGACTATTTAACAGAAACTTGTAGTGTTACACACAGTGCACCCTTCTCATCCCAATCCAAGATGATAAGCAAGGCAACACCAAGATAAACCCCTTCATTTCATATTTTCTGATCCTCTACCTAGTAGTATATCCTTATTACTGCTACAACTCCTACCCACCAAGGATCAGGTTCTGACAGAATTGCACTTCAACTAGCCAGTTACATTGATTTTGCTTCTGCTTTGCACTTCTGTTTAATTGTCTGATCAAGGTCCAGATGCCTCTTCTGATTCTGGACAGACAAGAAAAAAACACTTTATCTTTATACCAGGACTCTAAAGAAAACTGAAAAGAGACTAGAGCTGCTGTGGGAGCTCAAATCACGAGCGGGTGCAAGGAGCCAAGACACACAGGAAGAAAGGTGCAGAGAAGCAGGAGCAGGAAGAGCATGATGAACTTTCAAAGTTCATCAGTTTGGCCAAATCAATTGTAGCATTATCCAGAATGACTAGCCTCTGTTCAGAAAGAGCAAAACACTTGTCACAGTAAAGACTGTTGGAAGACACATTAAATACTTCTGCTTCCCTAGTAGTCCTATCCTGCATTCCCCATTGAACAGGGAAACAATGTGATTGCAAAGGGACAAGAGGACCACAGATGGGAAGCAATGATGTAAGCAGCTGTGAACAGAAGGGATGTGTCCAGCAGGAAGCTTTTCTGTTCAGAAATGGGTCATTCTCTGAAAGTATTTGAAAACCTTGCAGCACACTGAAATTATTTAACCCATCTCAGAAATGTTTAATGGTCTGTACAAAACAGTGTCACATAATATCAGTCCTAACCACTTTGACTGAGGCAAGTTACAGGGAAAAAAAAAAGCCTGAGCGATGCAGATGCCAGAAACATACCATCTGGATTCCAAGTGCCAAAAGAAGTGACAGGTTGAATGTCCAAACTCATCCTTTTCTATCCTCTATTAAATCTCTATTCCACATTCTTGTCTACACTCCTGGAAGTAACCCAGTGTCAATACAGGTGAAAAGTTAGCAAGCATGTATCTAGAGATTGCAAGAATAGCTATGGCTTGCATAGTCAGTGTACAGTTTGCTTTGTTTTCAGGAATACAGCCTACTGGAACCAGTTATCTGAAACAAATTAGTCTGGGTTTTGCAAGACATTAACTTGACTGAAGCTTGAAAGTGTTTACAATGCAGTCAAGTCTGCCAATCAATAACTGCTCTGTGATTGTCCTGCACAGAATTGAATACTTCTGACTTAGACTTGCCATCTCCTGGAAAGCAAGGATTCTGTTTTTCACCTGGAAGGCATAGCTATTAGTGTAGCATCCACAGAGAGGGAATAAAGGCAAGCCAGAAACCATAGAGCACTATCTCATTTTAACAGACATGCTGCAGTGGTTCAGAGGCCAAGAACCGAACATTTCTATTGCATTAAACGAATCAAATAATCTCAAGTCGCAACAGCTGCGGAGGAAATCAGCCAACACGCTGGTAAATACACCACTGGCACTGCGAGCTGTCCCAACACATCAGCGATAGTGCCTGGAGCCAGGGCCTCTAGGAGGCACTATGGAACTGCAGTGCAGGGTACCTACAGCGCTCAGAGAAGCAGCCACAGCCATAAATCCTCTTTTCACATGTTGTTGTTCATCTGCTCCCTATGAGGAGATGATTTATTTCTGTGGTAGGGAGCTACTCAAAGGAAAGCCTCAAAACATCCTAACAAGGATAAGTGTGACATATGTGTTATGTCAGCCACTACCCATTAGAAGGCCTATTTCCTAGAACTGACATAGATACAAGCATTTTCTGTAAAGCAGTCAAACTGCTGACACCTTCTCTGATATTATGGAGGTCATTGTGAACTAGGAAATGCAACTTCCACTGATCTTTTTGTTTAGTCTAATAGTTCAGAACATTGTTCATGAATCACGCCACGTCAGGATACATCATGTTGTGTATGTGACATACATAACACATGATATAAATCCTCCGTCTCAGTATTCTGGGCTAAGCCTCTGGCTTTTCTTCACACTCTTGATCCCCACAGATAATAATTCTCTGTCCACAATGAGTGAGCAGTGCTCATTCTCTACAAATCAGCATTCCGGTCAGGGGCAGAATGAGACCCCTTTGCTTCAGATAGTATGGGTGGTAAAGCTCCATCTTTGTTCACTTGAACTGATCTGGTGCAGAACTGGAGTAACACAGTGATGAGTCAAGCTCACTGTGTTTGCCCATGGAGTATTTTATTGTGCTCTTTTTGTCTGTGGTTCATGTGCATAATCAAAAAGGTCACTCTATACTGAAAGCAGTTGTTTTGCCTTTGCTAATGGAAAAACAATTCCCCATCTCACAATCCATAACAATAAAAATAAGAACAACAAAACTCCACCCACATGAAAGAACCAGCCAGCAAGAACATCTCCTATTGCACAACATCTCCCCATCTCATAGAGGCCAACCCATCCCAATACTCTCAATTCTCCCTAGATATCTGCTCAAGAAGCTGGGCTATAAAACGTGCCCTGAAGGTGAATAGCTCCAAGAGCTTTTGGTCCTTTGCTTGATCCAAGCAATTACTGTGACTCATTGTTCTTATTTCATGAGTGACTTTAGTTTAAGGTCAATGTGACAATGAGGTTGTCATGCTTGGACAGTAAATGATACATAGAAAACAGATGTTAACAGGTGTCTGCATATTACTCCCAGAGGAGTATGCCAGAGGACATAAATATTTGCTGCATGTTATGGTACAGACAAAATTGGATTCCAAGATAATTAATTTGCTTTAAAATTCTTCATAATTGTTTTATAGGAATTTCACTTTTATTGCAACTGGTGGCAGTCAATAAAACTTTGAGGCTTTTTTTGTAAAAAGGTCAAATATGCATAAAGCATATAATTTAATTGAAAAATAGGAATATCTCAACTGAAAAAAACCAACAGTATTTCTCAGTAGATTTTAACAGACATTTGGGTTTGACAGTTCTCTTCTGATTTTTCTTGTATTTTTCTCTGGTTTTCAACAAGAAGGTAGTACACAATCTTTCAAAAGGGAAAAGACATTACCTGGAGAGAAGAAAGGAAAAGAAGTCCATTTTTACATCAACTTGGGAGCAAAATTTCAGGATGTTTTCACTTCTTTCCCCAAAACCTTCCATTTATGGCACTAACAGGGTTGACATACATCACTAGCAGTAAAAGCTTCTATCTCTTCATTGAAACACTTCAGGTCTTTATGAAAACACTGTCAATGTCAGCACTGCCTCCTGTGAGGGAGAGAGTCCAGGGTAAAGTCCAAACACAGCATGGAGATTACTCTGGACCAGAGGTCTGATTCACTCTTGGTCACACAGAATTCTGCAGCCTTTCTGTGGCACATTTCCCCTTTTCCTCCATCAGGAAATGTTTTGCAAAGGCACAAATCAAGCTCCTGAAATCTTCATTGCAAATCAAAAATTAAGACAGCTCAAGACATATAATTTGGGCTATGATTTGCAATATTCATTAAGAGAACAGCCAAATCAGGCAAAGAAAAAATATCCTAAGCTCAAATAATGAATATAGAGTTTGTTACAGCAACAAGACTGATGGTCTCATCTGTAATGATCTCACAGTGGCTGCCTTTATATGGTACCTTGTTTTGATTTTCATATTAATAATTACATTATGTGCCTCAAAACATCTGTCTGGCTGGCTGGCTTGATTCATGTTCAAACCATCCTGTCTGTGGATATGCATTGGCATAGGAGCTATTGCAGAATCACATAGCAGATTTAAGGAGCAGTAATGATTCTTCCAAACTTTGTGCTACACCAGGACCAGGGAGTGTTCATTGTGCTCCCTTCTGCCCTTAGAAGTTATTACTTGAATACATGAACTGAGCTTCCCAATGCCAAATGAATGCACTTTCACAAAAAATCCTCTTTGTGCTCTTCTCTAACAGCTCCCCCAAGGCACAAAGTCAACACCTGAGTTAGCATTCGCTGCAGGATGTCACTTTGTGACCTAATGAAAAGTAGAGCAAGAATTTCTGCTGCACATTACCCTGAAAATTCCTGGTTAGTATGGTTTTTAACTTTCAAATAAACTCTTTTGGCTGTAAGGGTGCACATAGCTGCTCATTCACAGGGTTTTGCATTTACTGCTTCATGTGTGGCCTCAAGCACCTATCAGGTAGCCTTCAACTAGGACAGCCAGCCTAAAATGCTGCCATGGATTTGTCTGGGTTCTTCACTTCTCGGTATTAAATGGATTCAAACCATTTGAGGGACTATTGGATATTTCTCTAATTTGTTTTGAAATTATAATATACTCTTTCTTCATATGCAGAGCTACACAATCTCATTGTGAGCTAACATGCAAAACAACTTCAAAGCAATCATGAAAAGTTTCATTTTTCCTGATTTCCTGGACTCCAACTTATACTCTCAAAACAGTTTTTTTCTGTTAGGGGCTTCAGTATTTACCATGTGTTTTATCTGCTAGTTCTAGGACCAAAGCACAGGTTTGTGTAGCACCAGCTTTGAAATATTTCCTGACCTAAGGGCAAAATGTAAATTTGCAAACTGGGGCCACAAGTAAATCATTATGTTATTTGCTTTTCTCTTGCAGTAACTGTTTCTTAAACCATCAAATTTGCCAGTCCAACAATTCTAATTCTCTTCACATTGCAGAGGAAAGCCATAAAGTAAATGGGGAAGAATAAAAAATTGTCTCTACCTACTTTGCAAGTTATCTTTGAAGGCAGTTTTAATATTATCTTTCATATTTACAACCAAAGTACTTTGAAGACACAAGATGCCTGTTCTGACATCTCCATTAAAACAGATACAAGGAATGACACAGCCCAGCATACTGTGTACTGCCATTTGTGTTTGCCCAAGGTTGTTATCAGGAAGACAAATCTGTGTTTGGCATTCTACAGCATCTGAGCTTCCTTGTACAGGTCAATACCTCAAGCAGGTAGTGGCTGACAGACTCCCAAGAGCTGCTCCACACTCGTGAGCCTCTTCACAGGACATGCTCCAGGGAGAACACTTAGCTTACAGTTGGTTGAATGATGGAATTATGTTGGAACCAAAAAGACCTGAAGCCACTGAGTTGATATACTGGGAGAAGACATCTTTTGACTAGAATTTCCTTCATTCCTCTCTAAAGCAAGAGCAGAGGCCAGGGAGGAAAGAACAATTCTCAGGATCACCTCTAGAGCCCTACTCTGGCGTCAGTGGTGCCGGGTACTTGGGGTACAATGCAAAGACACATTAGCTTTAAAGGGAAGAATTTTATTTTTTGCAGCCCTTGTCTGGATACATAACTCATTCAGTGAACCAAAATCAGGTATCTTTAGTATAAACTCATTGCTTGTTCCAAAGTGAACTCTTTGCCTGAGTTCTGATTTCCACACCAATTTTACAATGCGAGGTTTGAAGAGTCTGTATTTTCTAAAAGGACAGATTGTAGGTCACAGATTAAGAAATGGTTATAGACATCTGAGTCAAGATTCTTTCCACTTTCTTTTAATAAGACATACAGCTTTGTGCAAATTCACAAGCTTCTGACAGTCTCTCTGATCCAAATCTCTACTACTCCTCCAGTACATTTTCCTCTGCCTATTCCCCACTCCTCCCTGTACCCTAAGGCCAAATTATACAAATGAATGTCTTGGGTTTTATGACATAGACACTCTTGAGAAATATTAACCCAAAGTCACATTAAGCTTTTCTTGCTTCAAGTTCCCTGGCAAACTTGAAACACAGGGTAGCTTTTCAAAAACCTCACTAAGATACAAGTTATCTTCCAAATAAGCTCTAATGCCTAATAAGGCAAAGCCAAAACAATTCTGATTTTGTACAAGAGAATTGTGCAAGTCATGCCCTTTAATGATCTTTTTTTTTCATTATCTTTAATTCTGAAAGGGTCTGGTTGAGCATGTAGAGGCAATAAAACTGCATTTAAACTCCCTAATATATGAAAATTGTCAATTATCATGGATGAAGTCTGGGGTGCCTGATTCACTAGACCTTAATGTTCAAGGGAAAAGGAAGGTCCTAAGTCCAGACAGATTAAAAGCAAAGAAAATCCTAAGCCAGCACCCTACTGTGAAACTACAGAAGACCAAAGGACTTGTCAATATTTGCAGGGCTATATATACCCACCTGACTTTGTTGTGCAAATCAGTGATACAAATTCACAACCCCTATCAAACATATGCATGAAAATATGTGTTTGCACATACACCTACACATACTTGGGGGAAAAAATCAGGCTAGCAGAGCTATCAGGGATTTGGGTATGAAGTTAGAAAGAAACTAAATGTCACGCAAAAATTATAACTTTGACTTGTTCAGAGATAGAGTGCTGCTGAATCGAGCACTTGTGCTGTCTGCTGTAGCCCTCATATTGCCACGGTTGCAAAAGTGGCTTTCTCTTAAAGGTAGTTTAACTTCCGGGCATGACTTTTCATCCCAACCCTTAACCAGGGAGCATCCCCACTGAAATCAATTTGACCTGTATTTGCAAAACTTCGAGCAAGACCATGTTTTAGTCCTGAAATCAAGGCATACCTGCCCAGAGAACCTGATCCTGCTTGCCTCCTGCATGCGAACAGCTTAGTTAGGAACAATGAAACCACTAACACAGCAGAGGTAAGAAGTTCTCACCTGAGAAGGATTACTAGAAAATCACAGGAAAAAAGTTTTGAAAATCCATTCCTAATGCCCAAGGTATGAAACTATTGTATAATGTAATCAAGTCCTGTAAGAGTAGCAAGCAAAGACACTTGACATGCTCCGATTCAATTGCAGATTACTGGCTGCAATTGGCAATCTGTTATATAAGTCAGGGCAGAATGCCATAAAAGTTACCTGACCTTAAATATAGCTGAACCCTAGTGAACTATTGCAGGCATTTGTTTTTCTCTCAGTTTCTATTAGTAAGAGGAAATACATTTCAGGTTATCTGTATTTCTCCTGAGCAATTTGTTTCAATTCCTACATGTCTACCTCATGAAAACTGCCTCTGCCTTCCACTCGTCAGGACACACAAGATATCTTCCAGAACACAGAAAGACTGCCACAGGACTGCAGTGAAATCAATGCTGAAGTAAATTCAAGTTGCATGTGTCATTCCTGATGGTAATTATTACTTTATTATTTCATTCTGGAGTTAATCAATTAATATTCTGTCTGATCATTGTCTGCTGAGGATGTATATTTACCATACCAGCAGTGTTGTTATGGTAAAGAGAAAAGATTTATCATTCTTTCAAGATGAAGGTCATGAGGTTTTGGGTTGGGGGATTTTTGGGGTTTTTTTAATTTATTTGAGACAAACAAATTTGTCCCATCATATAAAAAATAAGCCAATAACAAGTAATAACAATTCTTTGTCCTCATTAGTTCTTCACTAACAACATCACTGTGATGTTTTCTCAGATACTCCACTTGCATTAGAGCAATTTTGTTGTTTTTCCAATTCAAAAGCAGAACAATAATGACAGTAGCATCCAAAAGAGTTTCTTGTAATTGCCTAAATTGTACAACACCTTACCAGGATGTTAGTAAAACAGCCAAAGAATTCCACATTATAAAACTGGGCATATCATCTGATATAGCAATTTTGAGCACATTTTCAGACTAGTCAGAGTTTATAAGCTTTCCCAACTTTAGTTTAGCCAAAAGTCTTTCATGACCATCTGGTTCTAATGAAACAAAACTAGAATATTTGGTGTCTTTTTCACTATGTTACATTAAATTAAAGCTTAAAACATCAGTGAAGCAAAATCCATTCTTTTTATATTATGTTTTTTAAATTAAATGTTAAGTATTTTGGCTAAGTAAATGTGCTTATTTTAGTAAAACTGTACAGCATATACTATATGATACAGTCAGCACAATCCTTAGCTCACTTACTCTTGCATATTCCTGGTCCACAGCCCATTGAGGCAAAGGGAAGTGTTTCCACTGACATCAACGGGCTCTAAATGAGGCTCCTACTGTGAGTGACACCACATCCTTACTCATCCTAAAATGTGCATGAGGTTTCAATACTTCTCCTGAGAGAAAAGGTTCAAATTATGCTTACAGTAGCTCTTCCAATATTAAATAATAAAAGGACTCAACTGTGCATCCCATACACACTTGGTAACCCAGCTGAAACTCAGTGAAATCAAAATACTAACGATGTCATATGAGGTTTTATAGTGGAAAGGCATTGTGAACTATATAGTCTTTGTATGTACTCTAGCTGGCTACTAATTGGCTCTTTGGGTGCAACTTTCACAAGTGCCTGCACAACTCTGTCTTCCAGCAGCTGTCGAACAGCAGTGGAGTTTTGAGAATCCCACCCCGAATGCAGCTCATCTTTTCCGAGCTCAGCCGCAACAGGTTACAATTCCCTGCATTTCACCATCAGTCTTAGAAGTTTGTTCTGCAGGTGGAAGCACAGACCAAGATTTCGAAGATATGTAGGATAAAAGCCCATTTTTAATAATGAAAGTGCCTGACTGCTGTGGCTTCAAAGAGGCCAAATCAGTCTGGCAGTCCAAGCAACCATGAAGGTCAACCAGGCACTGCCTGAAGAAGCTGCCACCCTCCACAATTCAGCTAAGGTCAACCAACAGCAAATATGATTTCTTACCTATGAAACCAGTTTGTTTTACTGTAGCAAGTGGCCATCATCTTTTTTCTGTATGTATTATTTTTCTTTGCAGCTCCTATCACTATGACCCTCATTGCAAAGCTCCATCCTTCTTGTAGGAAACTCAATAGCATGTATCCCACACATTTCACAGAGGTTAACAAAGATGCAGGTACTATGCAAAGGATATCACAGCCTGTTCTGTTCTATTCTCTTCCTCAAATCCAAATATGCTGGTAAGGTAGATTTCATTTTGTTTCTTCTTTCTGCTTTTTTCTCCTTTCTACTTGGTAGTTATTATTACAAAATAGTTAGAAGAGATAGTTCCAGCCCTGAATTCCTTACAAAGCCTCCTAAACAGGAGTTTTTCTGCAGGAAGAAAGGGCTGAGAGAGGACTGCATGAATTGGCCCATACGGAGTTACATGCTAACTGTTGTTATTGTTCTCAGAGAGTGCATTTAAGGTTTTGGGAACAAACAATAAAACGAACAGCTGAACAATTTTAATCATGGCCCAGTTCCTAGTTACAATTATTTTTAAGCTGTCTCACCATTAGCTAGACTCTGATTTTATTTTTTCCCAATGAAAAAATACAATATGTAAAACTTAAAGAAGTACTGGCTTTAAATGACAGAAAAAGTAAAAAACAGATTCTGAAATGTAGCATGCTCTGGCTTGTGCTATTAGCCCAGCATTTGTGTATGAGTTACAGAAAATTTTTAAAATGTTCCATTCTCTATATACCTCATACATAAGCCAGTTCTCTAGGAAAAATATAGCTTTCCTAGATAAGTTGCAAGGGTGTCCTCTGAACTATAAGACTAGACAGAGAATATCAGATTTTGACCACAGACGAGTCTGAACAAAACCAGAATTCATGCTCATATGAAAGGCATATTTCATGCATTCTGTATTTCAAAATGCTACAGCAGGGACACATCAAATCAGAGTAAGATGACAGCTCACACAAGCAAATGAGAAGAGGAGAATAAGATGGCACAAGGACGTGAAGACATTTGGAGAGACTACTGACCAAGAATATCCTTTTAAAATCCCCTCTTCATTCATTCAAGGCCTGATTCAATTACTTCCACTGGAGTCAACAGGAAGACTTGTGGTCTTCAGTGTCTGTTATTGTGGCTCATTACTTGTGTTACAGTAGCACACTGAATATTCAATTAAATTCAAGCACTGTAATATCAGGTGCTACACAAATACCCACAGTGCCATAATCCCTTCTTACCAGAGCTTGCATCAAGCAAGATCTTGAATCATGTAGGGGGAAAAAAATAAATACAGCAAACAAAACATGGGAAAGAATCCAAAGGGAGCCCAAGGGATTTAAACTGGATTACAAAAAGAGTCAGTGGCAAAGCAAGGAAGACTGGTAGCCTGCCTTTTCTATTAACCCATTCTGCCTGTTGATGAACTTTGGGCCAAAACCACACCACACAATATGAATGATAATTGAGTGAATGAAGTCAAAAGCTTACCTGCTAAATAAAGTGAACATCTGCCACTGTGTTTCTACTCATGGAGATTCCATACACTGCAGTAAAAACACTTAGTGTGCAGAAGGCAGGAATCACAAGTGCTCCACTTGCAGCTCTTGTTTTTAATAAGAGTTCTGCAGGAAAATGTCATAAACAGAAACACAGAATCACTCCAGAGGTTACCCATTTCGCCTCGTCCCACAGTACAGCAGGCTCAGTTATAGCCATGTCATTCGCAACAGATGTTTGTCTCATCTCTTGATGGATGCTCCAAGCTAACATTAGGCAATCTCTTCCAGCACTTCACCTCCCTTGCCATTAGAAATGTTTTCCTTATTTCTAATCAGAACCTTTCTTGTTACAGTTTATGCTATTAGCTCTTCTCCTACTATGTCCTCTCTTTGGTCTTCTCTTCTTTAATCAACCCAAACACATTCAGATCTCTCCTTAAAAATCATCTTGCCAACTAACAGTTAGCTTCAGACCCACTGTCACCTTAGTGCTTTTCTACAGTTTCCACTTGTGCTGTCCATTTTGCATTTACATGGTTGATTATTCCTGGCTAAGTGCAATAATTTCTACTTGTCTGTCAAACAATCCTTGAACATCATTTCTAAATATATTTTTGAATCCTAGTTATTTTTTTAGTGCATATACAGTCGGTCTCAACTGCAAATTTTATAAGCCTATTCAATACCATCATAAATGACAAAACTTAAAACCTTGAATGCTGGGAGGCCTTGATAGATACTCATTCAATACATCAAAGAACTACTGAAAAGTACTATTTAGACACACTTAGTAAAATTGGCTCATTTTGCACCCACTCCATGGTAGGTTAATTGAGAATATTTGCCTTGATTCTCATTAGAATGCCGTATAAAGCAATATCAAAGATCTTACTAAAATCTACATAGACTTGCTATTTCTTCTGTATCCAGGGTCTGCTGCTCTGTTGTGTACTGGCTTGGCACAGTTTGACAACTGACACAGGTTTTTTCTGACTGTTATTCATACATTGGGTGCTGTTCTCTGTGTATTCCACGTGTTTAAAATTAGGTTGTTTACAATTTCTCCAGAATTTGGAGGGAAATTGTATTTATATTGATCAGTCTATTCTTTCTAACATTTCTTTCCCTCCTTTCATTACTACCTTTTTCCTTTCTCTCACCTATCTTCAGTGGGTTATCAATTACTAATTATTCTGAGCCTCATTTTCTTTAAAGATCTATGAAGGTGTTACATAAATTCCAGACAATCTGAAACCATTAACTTCATTAAATACCATGCAGTTTAAACCCATAACTTAATGAAATTACACAGAGAAGCATAAAGGTTCATTTTGCAATTTCTTGAGTTTTTAACTGTTTTATTTTGCAATTTTAATTGCCCCTTCAATAAAACCTTTCTCCCCTTTTTAAACAATTGGGGGAAATGGCTGGTTATTTTTAGCAGCATGTGTTATTTATTGCCTAGGCACTAAGCTGGATCATTCACATACAGATTTAGTCTTATGGCTATGAGGAATAAATATCCTGTTTGGATTCTCTGACGACGAAAAAGGGATGAGTTCACATCTTCCCTCTCCACAAACTATAGCACTATGCAGAAATATCAGTGAAATGCTGCATCTGAACTAATTAAACCTATTCCACAGAGCTATTTATCCCAGACACAAAACAATGTCACAGAATCACAGAATCTGCTAGGTTGGAAAAGACCTTGGAGATCATCACGTCCAGCCTATGACCTATTTTATCAACTAAACCATGGCACTAAGTGCCACACGCAGTCTTTAAACATCAGTGCTTTTAGGTGGCAAATAAAAAAATCTTCAAAGACAGTGCAGAGGGGTTTTTTGCACAGTGAGGCATCATTGACTTCAGCCAGAGCCAGGTCAGATTCAAAAATGGCAATGCCTTCCATCTACTGCCTTTCCTCACCAAGACAAGCAAATACAAAGCCAAGGTAAATCTAAGTACACTTCAAGCAAATGAAAATGCTGCTTACACCTTTGTATGCAGTCCTGACACCAGCTCATTACCAAATTCCAGGACGGTGCAATTATGAGAGTCCAAAAATTCCTACCTACCTTGGTAACACAATCCACATACTGAAAGTGGAAAAAGAATCAGCAGAAACAGTCGTCATCAACTTCACCTGATAGTCAGCTAGTTCCCTTTCCAGCCTACATTCATGGTGGAGAAAGTAATTTAACAAGCCACTTATTTCTCAGTTAATCTATAATTCTAAGAATTTTTAAAAATAATAAAAAAGAGTTCATTGTGAAAAGTTAAATCATCATACTGCATAATAAGAATACTACATGGGAATATTTAGGTGGAATTGCCTCATTTATTTTATTCTTTTTCAACTGTTGATAAACATGTGTCTAATGATTCTAAATTCTGTGTATCTCCTGCCCACTAACCACAATCTTTCAATGCAAGGCCCAAGCTACTTAATAGCATCCCTGTAAGTACAGTTGTTTTCAAAATAAGAGATTATGGAATAAACTCTGGGCAGGAGGACAAACCTATAAACAATTCAAATAATTTTTTATACAAAGATTGGTTGGAATATCAAACAAACTGCCAAAAGTTATGTTGCCAACAGTTAAAGTGACTTGTGTACATTAATTCAAGAAAAAGTTGGATTATGCTTTGGAAAAGAAAGAAATCCTATAGTACAGCAGCAAATAGCTTTATTTTTTTCTCCTTTTTTTGTGCAGTTGGGATTATGGTTAAACTGTTCCACATAGTTAACAAATACATTACAATTAGCGAACTTTCTTCTTTCATTTTCTGTAATCTGCAGGAAAGTTTCCCATGATTTTACAAGGCTGACCAGTTGGTTCCTTTTGCAAGACTACATTTATATCTCTACTTGCTGAAGTAAACATGTCTTTTTTTTTTGGCTTAAGAATGCCTAGCAGCACTTTAAAAAGAAATTTGAGCCTGAAAAAACAGATGAGAAAGACAAGATAAAGTAGAACATCTTAGTGAGTAGATAATCCAATAGATACCTGGAGAACAGAAAAATTGAAACAAAGAGCATCTTCATTTGTTACATGTTCTGTCATGTTCCACCCTTTTGTGGTCATCAGAACTTATTACACAGCAGGAAAAACAATTAGATACAGGATAAATAGTTCAGGGGAAAGAAAAACAACGTGAAAAGTCAAATGCAGATTCATTTTTCACCAAACTTTTGTGTCATAATAAAACTGATAAAAATTGTTTTTGTTGGAGAAGTGATTGCTAAGTTTGCCAGAAAATTAAAGCACTAAGATAATCACCAACATAGGAAAGAAGAAAAAGAGAAAAAAAAAACAGGTTTCATGAAGCTTCAAACTTTTTATTGGGAAAGAGAAAAATAACAATGCTCAAAGACTCCTGTTATCAGTAAAGTCCCACCATTCACTCAAACTGTCCTGGTGCCACAAACAGAAGTAGTAAATATGGAAGAAGTAGTCAGAGTCCTGAAGGTTGGGTGACTTGATTGCAGTGACCATGAGATGGTGGAATTGAAGATCCTCAGGGGAGAGAATCAGGCAAGAAGCAGAATCACAACATCAGACTTCAGAGGAGCAGACTTCGGCCTGATTAAGAACCTGTTCAGAAAGAATCCTGCGGGATACAGCCCTGGAGCAAAGAGGGGTCTGGGACTGAGGGTTAATTTTCAAAGATCACCTCGTCTGTGCTCCAAAACTGTTTATCCCCGCGTGCAGGAACTCAAGCAAAGGTGGCAGGAAGCCTGAATGGATGGAAAGGGTGCTCCCGACAAAACTCAAACACAAAGTATGCAAGACAAGGAAACAGAGGTAGGTGGACCCAGGAAGAATACAAAGACACCATTTAATCACACGGCAATCGAATTAGGAAAGCCAAAGCCCAGCAGCAGCTGAAGGATGGGAAAGGGAGCAAGAAAAACCTCTGCAAGTACAGCAGCAGCAAAAGCAAAACCAGGGGAAAAGTGGGTCTGCTGCTGAAAGATACAGCGTACATCAGAAAGGCCAACTCTTGATACAGGAAAGATATTTTTCATAATCAGAACAACCAATCACTGGAACAACCTCCTAAGGGATGCAGTGGAGTCCCCGTCACTGGAGCTTTTCAAACACAAGTGAACAGGGTGCTAGATAATCTCCTCTAGATACCCTTTTCTGCAAAACATTGGACCAAATATGTTTTTTCAATGTCTCTCTCAGCATGTGCTGTTCTGTGGTCCCCTGATTCTGTGATTCTATGATTTTATACCCAATGCCTTCTTTACCTCAGCCTTTACTAGGAAAGATGCTTAGCTTGATGAATCCCAGGCCCTAGACACCAGTGGGAAAGTCTGGACCAAGGATTACTCTTCCACCAAGGATAACTAACATTAGGAAACGCTTAACCAAATTGGACACCTATGAGTCCACGGGGTTTAATGACATGCACACATTCGTGTAGGCCAATGTCATTGTGAGACAATTAGCAATTATCTGTGAGAGCTTATGGTGCTCAGAACAGGTTTCTAAGTGGGAAAAATTCTGATTCCTGTCTTCAAGAAGAGCAAGAATGAGATTTTGGAGAACTACAGACCAGTCAGCCTTGCCTTGGTCCATGGGAAGGTGTTGAAGCAAATCTCGGAAGCCATTTCCAAACATACTCAAGACACGAAAGTGACAGCCACTGGTCAGTATGGGTTTAGGGTGTGGAAATCACCCCTGCTATGATAAGATTAGGCTGGTGGGCAAGCAGTAGATGTAATTTATTTTTACTTTGGAAGGGCTTTTGACACTACCTCCAATATCATTCTTACAGAAAAACTGACGAATATGAGCTAAACGAGTGGAAAGGAAGGTGGACTGACAACTGGCTGTTTGGTTCAAAGGCTGCAATCAGTGGTGGGAAGTCCAGATGAAGAAAATGGAGCCCTTGTTACTACACCCACACTAATTAATAAATAAGCCAGAATGAGAATAGGACTATGTCTGTCAGCTGCAGTGTTACATCACCAGATGACGTTCTACATGCTGGAGGCAAAATGTATCAGGTTTAAATTAAGATACAGAGTAGATTTACTAGAAAGCTCTTGCTTTCTTGATTCAGGCATTTATCATAATTTTAGAATAACAGCTAGAGTTCATCTTTTGTAATGACAAATTATGGCTGGATGAAACTTGTCAGGGCCTGCCCTTTATTTCATTCTTAGTTGCATTCCCTTAGTCTTTGAGGAACAAGTAGTCAAATTAGGAAGTCCTCTTACAAAATGGTTTACAAGAAAGCAGGGTTATTTCTGCAAACAATGGAAAAGTCCAGTTGTGGAATACCTATTCATGAGAGAGGAAAAAAACACAAATAACCCCACCAAAAAAAAAAAAAACAACAAACAAACAAGCAAACAAAAAAAAACCCAAAAAAAAAAAACCCCCACGCTTATATGAAAAGGTCTTCTCAATGATGAAGATGCCACAGTGATGTTGTGCTCTACCTCGGCATGACATTAAAAATTACATACTGAAGTTCCAGAAAGTAAAAGATTCACAGTTGCACAGTTGTGCACTCAGGATGTTACCAGAAAAAAGTTGCAGAAGAAAATAAAGATCAAATACTAAATTGGGGACAAAGGTCATGGAGAAAGGCAGCATTTCTAAAAGAGAAAGCCTGAGATAGTATCTGTAAGCAATGCGAGTGACAAGGCAGAAAAGGAGGAGAATTACGCCTGTACATGTTTATTATTGCCAAATAGGCTGAAAAAAACCCAGCATCACTGCTATGGTATTCTCTTTCACTGGACCTAAAGGACAGCAGCAGCGGAATCTGCTGTTTGTGTTAAAGTGTCAGGAGGGGAAAGATCAAAGACATGGAAACATCTGCTTTTAGAAGCCACTTGAAAAATAATTATGCAATAGCCTGTGAAAAACATCTGTTAAAAATGCTGCTGTCCACCCATCAAATAGAAGAAAGACTCTTCCAGAAAATATAAGCGAGACCAGGAGAAGATCAGGGCTCATTTTTCTCTTGAAACAACCATTATTTCAACTCTAAACTGAAACCCAAAGGTAAGTTTAGCAAAAGAAATATATGACAGAAGCAAGCAGCATGAGAGACCGCTGCTGAACAGGTGGTACAACCTGTTATTACATAATCAATACAAAGAGAGCCAGAAACCATGCTTAGCATGTACTTCTTCTGAAGACAAACAAATTGCGTCCTGGGAATTTTCAGCCCTCCCATTCACAGAATCTAAGGCCTTGCATTTAGTCATGGAGTTCTCTGTTCTACAAGAGCGAGGCTATTCCAGCGCAGAGCCTCCCTGCCAATGGCTCAGAGGAACCTGAGTTCACATCACACCAGATTTCCACTCATTGTACGTGCTTGATTTAACATCCAAATCTTTCAGGAGAAATAGTGAGCCCAAGTATAGCATTGTGTTGATCTGATTCTACTTGGATTGTAAAGAATGCTCTCTCCTTCTCACTTTGATGTGCTGCACACACTCAATAGCTTATTCAGGAATACATGTCCTGACAAAAGGGATTTTATCTAAAGTGTTTTATTCAGCAATTAAGAAAGACAGTGTTTGTGCTGTTCCCAGGTTCCTGCTGATTAGCAGAAACTGGCTGACCTACGAGGTTTAACGCTGTTCTACCCTGTGCCTACAACTTTAGCCAAAGTAAAGGAAGAGTTCACATTTTAGGTCTCAAGAAGCCAAAAAAACCAACACATGACATTTCCCAACTTCTGCACCAAATACTCAGCATGGCTAACTTCATCTACATATCAAATGACATATTAATGAGATTCTCCATTGAAGGTGACAGAGAGAAGCTGGGTATGAAACTCCACCTCTCTTGTATCCTCAAGTTAATGCTCAAATTCACTTGCCTAAGAAATTCTGCCTTTCTTACCAAAAGAAATTCCCCTTGGGCCTCGGAACAGACCCCTCAAATTCATAGTGATGTGTTCCTGCATTTGCCTCACAAATGGATATTTGTCAGTAGAAAGCAAACCACTTGTTACAGATACAATATGGTATATAAAATGCTTTGAGATCCTCAGGGATAAGGAGCAAGACACAGTCATGTAAAATATTATTTTTATATCAATTAAAGAATTAATTCAAAATATTGTCACCTTGCTGCTTAAGCTGTCAGAAGAAAATAGAACAAAGGGAGGAGGTGTGGTTTTAAACATGCCCAAAATAACTGTAAAGCAGATTTTCAATCCATAGAAATTCACAGGAATTATATTCTCGAAACAGTGGTTTGTAAGAAGCATAATTGCAATGTTTCCTGTGCTTATTCTTATAAATAAAGAATTTTTATGAAAAGTTTCAGGCTCTGTTAGTCCCAGTTCTTTTCTGACCTATCAATAGTGATTAATGCAGATGGTTTAATAATTGTTTTGTTTTCTCTAAATTTTTTAGAGGAACATTTAATGAACTCAAAATTCAACCCCAGTCTTCAGGGTCTGGTAAAAATCATCCATGGTTTTCTGCCTAAAAGCATTTACAGATGAGGAGTAAAATGCACTGAGTATGACAGATTTAGGTATTTGTCAGGGAGTGGGAGGGCAGGTGGGAGAAAGCTATGAGTATGTGCTGCTGTCCTCAAGTGTCTCCTTGAAACCCATAGACTCCCAGTAATGTTCCAAAACAAGATCAGTGTCAATCTTAAACATTTTCTTGCACATAGAAGATATCTCTTCTAATTCCCATGGAAGAATACATGTTTTAGAGATCTGGGAAGGAAATTTATGAAAGTACAGCTGTTCTATTCCCCAGGTTAATATGAAAGAGGGAGAGTTCTGCCTATCACTACACTTTAAATTAACTGGAAAGTAAAAAATATATTGAAATATATTGCCCTTTGAATCTTTTGCTCAAACAATGCAAAATTTGGCTCAAGTATATAGCCTTCAAATTCCTCTCTCCTGCAGCTGGAATGCAGTGAAGCCACCAATTGAAGGGCAACTTAAATGTTTTAACAGGGCACAATACATTTTGTTTTTTGTGATCCAAAGTACAGGGAAGTCTGTATTATGGAATGAGATTACCGGATTAGAGCAGGTTTGTCTGTGGCATTTGGGATATGCAGCAACTGGTTTCAGTATCGAATTTCCACAGCTGACGTAGGTCTCGTGTGTCAGACCAATTTCCATGTCAGTAGAACAGCATCTGCACATAAATGCTATATGTTTGCTCTCTGACTGCAAATGTAATAATTCATTACAATGTAATAGTTCATTGTGATGCTGCAATAGTTCATTACAATGCTGCCACTGACTTCTAGAGGTAGTTAATTTAACAGTCAGTATAATTTATTCAAAACCTTGGGTACCATGTAGTCTGTGTTAAAAACAGAAGTTGCCGTCTAGTGACAATTTCAAGTTGCCTAGGATGGGGGGAGGGAATAACTATGCTTACTAATATCTGTCTTTTTTTTTTTTAAGACAAACTAGAAAAGGAATTTCAAGGATCTTGAAAGATATGAAGACTGACCTACACAGAGAAGCTAATTTGGATTAGAGCATGAATTTAAATGCAAATCTGCCTGATTAACCCCTGAGATAGCAATTTCTGGTATGATTTGTCTTGCACAGACTTGCCTGAGAATTTGTGCAGAAAATTAATCTGGGGCAATCTATCAGGGAAAGCCTCTCTGGAATAATTTCCTACAACAAAATCCCTGCGACTTCTTGTTCAGATGATGATAGTCTGTACATCCAAGTCCCCTTCTACACCTGACTGGGATCTCACCTACATCGGCTGCTCAGCTCCACCAGACTCTGCTCCCCTGCTCTGCTGGGGAAGAAGCCAAAGTGCGATGGAGGCTCCCCTGTGCCTGAGGGGTCACACTCACATTTTCACCCAGCAGTGCTCTCCTTACAGTTCACAGCCAAACTTCGTGCACGTGGGTTAACCCAATTCCTAGAAGACACTCAAGTAAAAGAATTAACCTCTTTCTCAGATGTGAATGACATGCAATCAATGCATCAGTGAGACAAATAAATTAATTCCTAACATACTGAACAGGGATTGCTCCTGTACAGCAAATGGACTTTGGCCCATGTTATAAATCACCACAAGCACTGAAAACCCTGGAAAATCTTGGCCTTTCTGGAAGAAACAGATTTAATCTGGTCTTCAGACATCTGAGTAAGGAGAATACAATGCATAAAGCTGCCCACAGAAGGCCATAAACCACTTGTATGTCGTGTTCTGAAAGCAACACCTGATAGTCAGTTAAACGTACTTAGAACAAATTTGATTTCTGTCAGCTGCCTTATGAAAATCCTCTAGTCCAAAGACTTGCTCATCTTACGGGTCTCAAAAAACTATTTTAAATGAATTAGCCTTCAATTAATATTATGCCCATTTCCATTCAGAAATCTTGTAGGATATCTTGTTCAAGTATGCTCCAAACCATCCACTTTATAGCAGAAGGAAATAGCTTATCAGCTAAAAAACACTGATGTCACCAATTTTTCTTATACAAAAACAAGTAGTTCCTTGTCTGAGACACTAAAGATGTGAACACAGTTCCATAGCACTTAGAATTTTCTGGAAACTATTACAGGGCGGAACAAAGGTCAATACATGAGTGGAGCCTTGCCAAGACACTTTAGTTCCCCAAGTGGACAGGTAAAACTTAAACTAGAAGCATTTAGAATTTGAAGACAAAACTTAAACCTCAGTGCAGTTTTTGAAACACTTTTGTTATTGTTTCTTAGTTCCCTGCACCATTTTTAAGAGTCTTTCCGACCTTAATGCACAAAAACAGTACTTCTCTAGATATTGCAAGTCACCTGATTAATGAATTTTAGTTTATTTGTACATCATGAACAATGGGAAGGTAGAAACATGCAGAATTTACTGTTTTCTTCCTTCAAAATTCTCCTTCTCTCACTCTTTCATTTTCATTAAGGCTGAAATAGATCTTGCACCAATGAAAGCACAAGCCTCTGCAATTTGAAATAAAGCAGTAACTGCATTCAGGTGTAGCAGCACCAAATTCGTGTCATCTGTGGACTGCACATGTTCTCTAGCACCCCAGGTCTGTCAGAGCAAAATGATGATCAGCTGGCTGTGCCAGATCCTCTACACCTCATCAGCTACACCAGTTCACTTTCTAATAAATACATAAATAAATATTGTATTGCCACCCCTAATTGACACTGCACTCTCTGTGCTGCAGAGCCAACAATTTGCAGATCATGCATCAGCAGAACTTTGGGCGCTCAGCAATGTAAGAAGCCTCTGCACAGAGCATTTGAATCACTCCCTTGGATTTGGGTGTCTAGATTCTGCCTAAGTTCTTCTTTTTGCACCTAAGTGCTTTTTTGGATCTCAGTCTAAAATTCTTACATATCATAAAACCTTTTCCAAAAACTCCATTAATTTCTCCAGCAATTAGAAAAAGAACATGAGATTGTTTCACTAAACAACAAAATAAAGAATGTATTAAATTGTTTTTGTGGTTTTAAATGAACTGTGAAAGAAAACATATCTGCAAAGTAAACCTAAAATACTGGTTTGAATGATTAAACTACTTTATAATAAAATATACATGTAGTGACTTCTGAGACCCTACTGCTGCTCGATCATAAAATCTATTGCTTAACTGCTACCAACAAATGTATAACGACACCTAGTTAACCAGTTGTTATGCACCTCACTGGTCCACACTGAGCAACACAAACACTGCACAAAACTCTTTGCAATGTCCTCCACACTACTGAGAGATTATTCAGCATCTACATGAAAACACACTCCTTCAGCAAGAGAACGCAGAATTAAATAAATACTGCATGATCTAGAAACAGTAGGACATCTAGTCCAGGCATGTATAATTACTTTGCTGTGTTTTCTTGGGAAACAAAAATACTCTCTTTCGTCCTTTCAGGACCCCAAGATGGAGAGAACTAGCCTCATTTTGCAGGGCTGGTGTCATAAAATGAATTAAAATAGTAAGGACAGCTTGATAATATTAAATAAACCTGCATGTTGGAATAAGAAAGCATCCATATACATAGGGCTTAACAAATCCATTCTCCCCTTCTCTTTACCATGTAAAATAAGAAAACTATAAAGGTTTTCAACTCATGACCCTTACAGGAAGTATCTTTTATTCCTCCTGGCAGACTTTTAGTATTCAAGCTGGAAGATGTGGGTTCTACTTTCATCTTCTTTTGATTTATATAATGATCCTGTTTGTTTTTATGAGCTCAGTATACTGTCAACAACAACGGGACTCTCAGCTGGGCTTTGTGGATGCCGATGCTGAGCTGCAATTGAATTTAAACAGCTCTGAAGTTTGTCTGAACCACAACCTTCAGATTCATGACCAAACTTAGGATGGAATGAGAACCATGTTCTGTCCCAGGGCCATTCTTCTTCTACATGGTTATTTCATTCCCTTGACACTCCAAGGGAATGACTGGGGGATAACAGCCCCCAGGAGGAATGGAGGTTTTCCTTCTCTCAATAGCAGAAAAGATGTACTACTAGGAGAGACACGCCCCTTGGAGCTGAAAAAGGATGGCTATATAGACATTATCAGCCCATGTTTCTGACCTTTTCAAGAAAACAATGGAAGTAGGTTAGCATGTCAAATCTCTAACCACAAAATTAAATTTCAAGGTTAGTACTTTGGATCAGTGTTTTTAACTAAAAGGATGCATAAAAGGTAAACTTGGAAGAGAAAAAAAAAAATTAAGGTAACATACAAGAACTGTAAAAGTTGTCCTCTTAGGGGAAAATACCCATTAATTCTTTATCTGTCATGGCTCACCCTCACTTTCCATGAAAATTCCTTTAAACGAGAAAACACCTAAAAAATAATAAAAAAAAAAACATAAATCAGGGAAGTGCAAGAAGAAGTTCTTGAAAACACACAGCATTTGGTACAGACCTCCAGCACCAACTAACTGCTAACACAGCTAAACTGCTGCTCATACTAAATATAGCAAAAGTCCTTCAAAGACCCTGCAGAAAACCTATAGTCCCATGAGGAGACTATACCAGCATTCTAAATAAAATTACCATCGTAGTTTAACCTATTAATAAAGCCATTTTAAACTTCACTAAGGTGATATTAATTGCTGTGGCTACATTTGTTAAAGGAGGAACCAAAAATACCTTTCAATAGGAGCAGATATATCAACAAAGAGCATTCTATGCTCTTCCAGGCTGCCGCACATGAATACAAAAAAAGTTCTTGTTTTGCTCTTCTGCTAAAGAACATTTCAAGCACAAGTTCAAACCATATATGTCTGTCTCTAAGTCAGGGGTTACCTCCCACTGAATTCAATAGCACCAAGAGATGGACCTTCAAAAAGCTTCAATTATCATAGGATGTTCATGTCCATATGAATCAAAAGGCTTTATCTCTGTTCCACATCCAGTTCTGCCATACTTCTAGCATGTTGTGCTTACTCTGAGCTTCTGAAATGTATTACTTTTTAAGATGAAGGGTGCGGGGGAAGCAGAGAAACAGGGAAGGCCAGACTAAATTAAGATCACAAAACCACACCACATTTTCAGCAGCTAGCTGATCTCCTATGAAAAAGGATTTCAAACTTTCTTTGGATTCCCTACTAACAAATTCCCAAGAGCTTTCTGTGCATGATGATAGCAAATTTTCCTTTCCTTTTTTTTTTAATGATTCTTCAGAAAGGGCACAAAGTGATCCTTTGGAGAGATACTGCTTTTTATCTACAGGGATTTTCTAAACAAATTGATCCAGATGTTTTGCTTTAGAACTCTCCAGACATAGTAAATTATTCCTTACTACATCAACACTTCATTTCCTCTATTTGCAGCTAACATCTCAAAACAGAACTCTTTTCAAAAGACAAAAAATTGAAATGTTGTATCAGCATTAACAAGATCATTTGGACACTTAAAAAAAAAAGTCTGTCTTCTATATATGGATGCATTTGGTTGAATATAATCATTTCCAGAAAGGATTGAGATCAAATATATTAAGAATGTATTTGCATCCTTTTCCTAAGCCACTGAAAATTTATCAAATAAATCCTAAGAATTTTATTTTTCCTTTCCTTTGTTACATGATTTGTTGTATTTATCTTTAAAAAACCCCTAGATATGTGGAATGCTAATGGACTCCAAAGTCTGAATAAAAACTCAGACCACAACTAGTCTAGGCAATTAGAATGAAACTACAGTGGTAAGTAGAGTCAGAATAGGTATATGGACTAGGTAAAAGATATTCAAGGATATTTGATAATATAGGCACATACACATTCAAAAATTAATGGAGAGGAAAGAAACATGCTCCCTGTGTTTCTTGGTGACATGCCAAATAGAGTGTTCCTCAGAAATGTACATACAGATTTTTTTTAATTAAAAATTTTTAAAGCCAGTAATAAAAAGAGTTCATTTGCTTCAAAGATATAAAGGACTTTCAGAAAGAATATTACCTGTAAAAAGAGCCCTATTAAATATATCCCAGCTGAATATACAGTATCAAAACACATTTGCTGACTTCCTTAACTATCTTTGGATGTTTCTCTTTCATTTTAAAATATGATCAGTTTCTCCATAGTATTGAAACAATCTCTCCTATTCACATGCTTTCTGAAGATCTCATGCTGTCAAATACAGCAGCCAGCTTTCCATCCTATGCTTCCTGAATTAGAATATTTGCTTTAAAATGAAATCATTGGTAGCTTTTCCAGTTACTGTAAGGACAGTGGGATCAACTGAGTGCACAGCAACAGATTACGAAGCAGGTGGCTTGAGGCTAAATCTAAACAGTTTCCTCACATAGCTTTGTAAAGTGGGGTGCAGATAACTCCTAATGAGTGTTAAGGGCTGTCTAGTCACTTAGTTGTATACAAGGTCTGGACAGGTCAAGGTCTAAGGATCAGAGCTTCTAATTGCATTCTATTAAATACTCGTTAGTTGTAAAAGATGTCACTAGAAGACCCATCAGAGTTATAGTGTCTAATTATTAAATAGTAGTGCCCTCATAAGACCCTCAGGACTTGAAAAACTATGATAAGATACTGAAAAAGAAAAAGAGACAGCCAAAAAGGAGGTGAATCTGAGGACACAGCTGAAAATTGAGGTCATTGTTCTATATTACATTCCCCATGTAAAAGAGGAATTTGAAACTCATCATCTATTGAATCAGCCGGTATTTGGCAGCATCATTTCTAATGTTGAGTTAAACCATTTAGAAGGCAGATTCGGAGCATCTTTCATTGCAAAATGAACAAATAATGAAATACATTTATTTCATAACCTGTATTTGTTACAAACACAACTCACTGAACTGTTGCTCATTCCCTAAAAGCTAATAAAAAGGAGAAATTAATATGACTAAAACCAGCATGCTTTTCTACTTCCTTTAAATAAAAGCCTCACACACAAGCTCTTGTGGTTTGGTGGTACTGTGCTGCTGCTGCCTGGCAGGGCAGGACTGGGCGATGCAGCCCCCAAAAGGCTCCCAGCACTCATACTAGGGAGAACACCCCAACTTGGACAGCTAAAAGGGGAGAGCACCTGCTAGGTACGAATTCTGCAATGCCATATTTTTAAACAGCAACAGCCCATGTGGGTGGTAAATAAATAACAGGCCCAAGCTGTGGCTAGTGGGGAGAGGCACCCACAAGCACACAGGTAGCAGCACCAGCACCCAACTGGGTCATAAGCAAAGGTAACGCTTGTGTCTCAGGTCAAGGAGTGCAGTGTGCAGGGCTAAGAACTGATCTTGTACAGCGGGGAAGATGATCTCAGGAGACAGAAATATGGTCCCCAGGGTCCAGAGACAATTTCCTGAGGTTCCCTTTAAGGGCAGCACAGCAGTGCTGGAATAACTCCAAAGTAGTCTGACATTTCCCTTCTTGTCTTTCTTTCTTTCTTTTTTTCTATTTGAGCACCCAAAAGCATGACAATGTTCAGACCTCTTGGACCTATGAAACATTTTGGAAAATGAAACACTCCAGGTTTTACCATGACCTCTGGTGCTTCTCAGTCTCCTGACAGCCCTCGAATTACCTGGACTGCAGCCTTGCTTGCAATATCTTGGCTCTGCTGTTCCCTGTCTGCCTGGAACCAATTAATGCATTAGCACAGGAAAAAAAAAAAAAAAAAAAGGAAAAAAAAAGAAAAAGGATTTAATCATCCTTTTCTGAACCTCAAAAGATTAAAGTTTTGGACAGACCTTTATGGAGATGGGGCAAGATCTCAACTGAGTTACCCCTTCCTAGCTGACAAAAAGTTCTGTTATTTATTTCCCTTCTTATTAGCTGACATCTAATTTGTGGAACTGCATTTACCAGGCTTGCTTCCCTTCCCTCTGTCCTTTATAGCAGCCTGGTAGAAGCTAAAAAAGGGCACCACTTTCTCCTCACACTCTCCCCTTTTTCCTCCCAAGATTCAAACTATCCAGTACAAGGTAGCAAGGACCTCCATGTTGTCATCTCATCTTTTGGACTGAATCTTTTTTATCCTCAACCTGCAACATATCAATGCCAAGAGGAACACACACCCTTTTTTACCTCACTCACAAATGGAATAACTTCCTTCTTCCTCCTTCTGAGGTGAATCCCAGAACCTCATAAACCTCTTCAGCTCCCTATAATCCTATCTATGCAGAAAAGCACCTTTTAGTACCATTCCCTTCTCCTGGCACAGTTAACCTGCTCACTCACATCTCTCAAATGTGACGTAGTGCTTCATCCTCCCTGAGACTCACAACCACTCCTCCTGCCCTGACAAACCTCCACCAACCCCTCCCACAGGCTCAGGGCATCCCTAAGAACATACTAAGGCTGAAAGAGTCCTTAGACTCAAAATCTGAGGATACCCTCAGTCCTGACAAGCCTCTGCCTCCTCCTCCTACTCCCTGCTATTTCTGGTCCTTGATAAGAAGGAGGCTGCAAGGAAAGCCTGTAAGAGCAACTCACATCAGCAGTGCACCAAACACTGCCTTTGCCCTACAGAATCAGTCTCTAGATGCTCCTCAGGGTCAGCACCATTTCATAAGCTCAGTCCATGCCCATGGCAATCAGAGAGCAGCATGGGCATGGCAGGATGGGGTTCAGTCACCCCTGGTGCCAGGAAGATGTAGCTGAACCTCAAGCAGCTCAACCACTCTGCAGATCTCCGTGCCCTGCAATCCCAGAGCTCCCAGAAAGCCCTGATCCCAACAACACCCTCTTTTAATTTTTTGTCCCTTTACCAGATTTTCATTTCTGTCCCAAAATACTCCTGTATTTCTTTTTTTACCCTTAAAAACACAAGAGCTGCCTTTTTAAAATGCCAATTAACCAAGAACAGAGGGGAAATGACACATCAGGAGTAAAATGGAGCACTCAATTCTCTGGCTTGCTAATTAGGATTTATGTGCTGGAAAAATCCAATTCCTGGCACCGGTGAGTTAATAAATGAAAAAATGTCTGGAAAATTGGAAAAACTGGTATAATTGTCTAAAAAAACTAGCACATCTGGTCATTTCCCCACACATTGTTATTAACACCACAATTATTTCAGCAGGAGGCAAGCTGGGAAGAAGTAATACATGACCAATGAAGAAAAGCAGTAGCAAGAAAACCTACCATTTGGGCACTAACTCCTGAGAGAAAGCAGACTTGGCCCTAAACAGAAAAGTCTACTTTAACATGCACCTCTTTAAACTGTGATTTATAGTGTTTAAACTGGAGATAATTATTTCCACTAGGGGTATCACAACTGCAAAATTACCCTGCTCTTTCTGTGAAGTCATTTACACTGGTACATGTACTACTGATATTCAGTACTTACCTGCTTTTTCTACTGGTAGGAAGGAAAATATGGGGTGCAAAACAAGAGAAAACAGATCTCCAGATAGCAATTCATACAGCATGTGTGTGCATATGAAGAGGATTCACTTACATGCTCCTGAGACTAAAATGCTCAGCATAAAGATTTCCCAGACCATACCAGTAAATCTGGTAAGTTGCTTGTCCTTCTTTCATAATTGTTTTTATGAGGAAGAAAAGCAAAAAAAATCCCAGGAATAATGCCAATAACAGTTGCGCTTTGTTGATTCTCCTTTGAGTTTTTTTCTTTTATATATTTACATGGTAATGTTTAATGATATGATAATTTTGACAGTTTAATGGGGTTCTCTTGCTTATTCTGCAGCATAATCCTTCAGGAATCTTATATGGAATAAGCTTCCTTCTAACATATTGATTACTAAGACCTTTTTCTTTTTTAAAATGTGCATAAAATTATCAGCCATGCTTCAAAATTAAAGTATGTTAATCTACATTGTAACTAAATTGGGCAAGATCCAGTAAGGGATTTAGCCAATTCAGGGCTAGGCACTATAACACCTATATTTCAGTACCTCAGATCCCACAGGAAAACTCAAAAAGGAAATAGAGTCTCAGGCTCTCTATTCAATTTGGAAGATAAATTCATGCCTCAGAATTTAATGCAAAGAAGCCAGCGCACCACGGAAGCAGCTGACGGCAACATATTCAGGAGGCAACCACCTAAAAGTGGCCTAGATGGGGTCTATGCTTAAATCCTGATCACTCAGGGCAGCAGTTTCCTTTACAGAGTATCTGGAACCCAGAAACCTCAACTGAAGTTACGAATCTATCTGTGGGCGGGAGGAAAAACCCAAAAAAACTGAAGCACAGCAGATCAGTAGCTTTACTTCTAAGTAAGGAGACATCCCTTTTCCTCTTCTACCAGGACTTTTTATTTATTTTATCAAGCAGCAACTTCATGGAAAATGCGCAATGTATCCTGGGAGCAGGGAGAAGAAACACATCTCAGTGTGTGATCTGAGCTCTTCTTCACTTGCTTGCTCAAGTGAGCAGGGAAGCAATGCAAAGTGAGGCTACTGCCGACCCAGTGGCAAAGCTTTATGGAGTGAGATGGGGAATGCTCTGCCACACAAACCAAGAATACATGACAGCCTAGAAGACAGGTATAACTCATTCAGTGGAAGATGTAAGATTTCACCTCATTAGATAAAGGGAACTGAAGCATTCTCACTCATTCTGCTCAAGTATCTGAGTCTTCAGGCTGGGTGAAACCCCTTGGGATGACCTTTAGAAATAAGTCAGCAGCTACCACTCTTTTGTTTTGGTGAAATGACTGAATGTCTCAGCATGTGACTATCCCCTCATAGATTAAACCTATCCCAAAATTCACAAACCTGCCAGCTTTGCCCTTTCCCACACTGATATATCATCTACCTCTTTAAATTAAACTTCTTTTTACGTGTCTTCTGACATTACTCAAACACCAACTAAATTATTTCAAAATATGTTGCTTCAACATGTTTAGTTTTATCTCTTGAAACTAGCAAAACATTCCTCCCTATCCCAAAAAAGTGGTCAACAAAACCCAACCATATTCATCTCAGCCATGTCAAGATTTCACTGTTAAGCATACCAAACAGACAAGGGGAAAGGGGAGAAAAGTATGAACTTGGACTAATGGACTTGCTGTACTTCAACTTGGAATGCAAAAGAGCGTCTCAGCAAGTCCGTACAAAACACATTTGCTCTTTACATTTACCAGATATTATGTTCTCATCCACATACAGAATTTATCTACTTTTTTATATTCTATACTAATATGTGAAGACATAAACAGAGGAATACTCTATTCCTAGATCCCTTTCAGGTTAGTATGTGATTTACAATATGTAGACATATGTAGTCAATCCCTGGATGATGGTGAGTCACAGCTGGATGGAAGAAATCCCCTCTTATTACTGCAGCTTTCTCCTCACCTTGTTTTTAAATCAGTGGCTCCCATAGTGGCAGAGATGCTCAAATTGTCCATGAGCAGCTCCTCGCCTGTAATTACACGTGGAAATTTCTGACCCCTTGCTTCACCAATGACCTTTGGCTCTTCAGCAGAAGCTACCTACACATTTTAGCCATTTCTGATGTCCAAATGGACAACAAATTCCATGAGAAAATAGAGCACAGGGGTCAGCTGGAATGTCTATCATTTCACCATTCGGTTTAATCCATCTATGTTTATAAATCAGTGCCCATGAAATATAGGACATCCCAGTTTCAGATGGGAGCAGAAGGGAAGAAAGAGTTCAAAATCTCTTCTGACATTTTTAATTACAATATATTTGATTTTTTAAATCTCAGTAAAGATCATAAAACCATATAGCAGCAGTTACCTTAATGTCTGCTGTGCTTATAATTAACCTTTGGTCTCAGACATTACACAGACAGTTTTGAATTCCTGAGGCATTAATTACATGGTAATTTGCAATCAGTCTCTTTGAGACACTTGTACTAAAGACCCATGTCATTAGAGAATATCCATGCAGTTGAATCACTTTTTACGAGGGATCATTTTGTTGTTTGGCCTCCAGTAGTGACTGTTGCCCCATTCAATGTTTGCAGATTCTCATCACCTCATACTGAAAAAACAGCATCATCAATAGTCAGAAATGCACTTTTCCCTCCATTACCCCTCCTACCATGCCCACTCTCATCCACAACTGACTATCGGCCAAGATTTCCAAAACTGGGATCACTGATGTCCTCTTCCCCAGAGGTGCAACTGAAAATGCCATTTTTTTATATTCCACCCCTTAGATAACCTGCAAGAATAAGATGATTCAAAGGGACAACATACAAGGAATCTAATTTTTTTATTTCAATCACTGCAATCAAACCAGATTACCTAATGAACACCATTTTAAATCATCAGATCTGCTTTTTCCCATTAATATAACTTGTTGACTATGAATACTTCAAGTGCCAACAAGGGTTAATAGGGTTGTGTCATTCACACAAAAGCAGAATCAAACACCACTTCCCCAACACAGAGGAAGAATCACTTGTGAAGAATTTTACATCTTTGTATCTCATTGCACTTTGATAAAAAATAGCATGAGTGTTCTCATCCACACTTAACCTAACAAGGAACTGAAGTGCAAAAGGGTCACCAGGTGTGTTCCATGCAGAGCTGGAAGCACAAAGAACAGCTCCTTTGCATATTAGCCCTCTGTATCTTTTTCTTTCCCCTTACTTTTCTCCCTCTGTATTAGAAAGTCTTCTGTCAATGACTCTCATGATTGACCACATCATATTACAAAAGTCAAGAGAGTGAAAACTAAACAACTGCAGAAAAGAAACTATTCATTTCTTTCAAAAGTGAGACTATTCTAAAGTCTTTGTTTCTTCTTTTTGTTTTAAATTGCTCTTTATTTTTTCAGCAACTAACACAGGCTTTGATTAAGATTTTCTTTGTTAAAGAATCAACATTTTCACTCCTGCTGTTCTTTTGAGAAAGAAATGAATACCTATCCTCTGAGATATCCAGGAAATCACCGGGAAAACCATAACAGAGCAGATTTGGCATTTCTTAAATTTCTAAGTAAAAATCAAATAGCAAAAAGAAATCAACACACTTTATAGAACATAATGCAGCAAAGAAGACTTATGCCAAAGCTTAAAATAAATTCTTTCCAATCTTCCTGAGAAAAGGGGTGGGTAGAGGGAGCATCATTAAGCTGAATTCCATGGAAAGAGAGTTGTTGTGCTTTGGGGTTTTTTTGGTTTGGACTATTTTTTTTAAGACCTAAAAGAAATTTCAAGGCTTACACTTGCCTTGGAGCCTCATTGTCAATTTTTGTGGTTTTACAACCACAGTTTCTTATTTTTCTTTTTTTTCTTTCCTTGTTTTTTCTTTTCTTTTTTTTTTTTTTTTTTTTTTTTGGGGGGGGGGTTTTTTTTTTTTTTTTTTTTTTTTTTTTTAGAGGGAGGAGTTGTTTGTTTGTTTTTCTAAAATATTTCTCTCTTTCCCATTGTCATGTATGATACCCACACACTAAACAAGGGAAACTAACACCAAAGGGCATACAGAGAAACTGCCTATTTAAACCAAATGGCGTTTCCCCTTCCTCATCACCAAAGTCTAGAGGCTCTAACCAGCAGGACTGTTAAAGTGAGAAGGAGATTTCACCTCTCTTCACAAACTGATACTGAAGTCCTGCAGGACCTCAACCCCTCCAGCAGTTTCTTTTCTATTACAGAGTCATCGTTTCCAAGATGGAATTCTACCCAAAATGCATATGAATGCATAAGATGAATAGGATGAGGGCACAAAATAGAGTACTTTTTCCTTCCTCCTTTCCTTACACTTGCAATTAAATTAGTGTTACAGGCGCTATGTCTACTATGAAGGAGAAAATGTAAAATATCATTGTCATATTATAAGTACTTTGCTCACTATTGGCTGGCACCAAATAAAATAAAAGAATATTCTGCATGCACAAGTCTTCACTGCATCTAACTTGAAAGGATTTATGAGGGTAGTCAAGGGAAATCCAGGTTCTGACAGTGACACTGTGAACTCCTGCATCTACTCTCCTGGGTAGCTTCCATATTTGTGAGTTTTATCTTAAAAACCTCTGTGAAGAAAGAGCAAAGGTTTGGGGTTTTCTGGTTGCTGCAGGCCTCTGCTAATTTGCCCTACCGTGGTTTATGTTACGGTCGGTGAAAGAGAACATCCTTTGCTGATTATGATGCTCGTGATTTTGCAATCTTGTTTGAAGTTTTAAATAAATAACATCTTCTTAACAGTAGCTTGAAATAAACAGTGACATTGCCCCTGGTCTGTGTACAGTACTTTTTTTGGTTTTGGTGGTGGGTTTTGGCAAAGGGAGCAAAATTATAGCAAGATGTTTCCCTCTGCCATTTTACCCCTTGCATAATGCTAGAAGATCTCAACATCCCCAAAGTTATAGGTACTGGTCTCTTCTATTTCCAGATCATCTCAATGAACTCAAAGTTCTCCCCAAGTAAAAGGGGAGACAGACTTAGAAAACAAAGCTTTAGAGATGTCCCTGCTTCAGTGATGGGACCTACCTGGACTCGCTGCCTGCATTATCTTTGCAGGCAAAGGACCTTTAAGACATCCGTCCTACCCACAGGCCAGAAGAGGGACAGTCAATTGCACATTGTGTTGTGCAGATTGCCTGTGATTTAGACTTTCTTGACAAAGTCTGCACTCACAAACAACGTACCAGAAGGGAAAAGCTGAGTTGTTGATGGTTCCTAGTGACTAAGTTTTGACAACATTAATAAAGCATTTTACAATTTCTTGGGGTTTCTTTCCGAAGTATTTGACTATTTTCAGTTTAAATTATAACACCATCAAAGTCATTCAGGCCAATTCAACTGATGTTCATCACAAACTAATAATCGGCAGGGGTGTTGGTTTCCCTCTGCATTCTAAGGACTGTTCGTGCTTTTCCATAGCTAAGTCAAGGTGGGAATCTCAGAAGAACAGTTTAGAAAGAATTAGTTGGTGTAAGATTTGTTGTTTACTTCTTAAGCCTGTGAAAAATTTATTGTTCCAATAAAAACTGAGTGAAAATAAACAAAAGGAGCATTAAATTAAAGGAACTTAAGCTGACAAGCTTGACTAACTTGATCTCCTTCTGTGACAATGTGACCAACAAGTAGATGAGGGAACGCTGTGGATGTTGTCTACCTAGACTTCAGTAAAGTCTTTGACATTTTCTCCCGTAGGAGAAACTTCCTGCCCACGGCTTGGTCTGCCATACTCTTTACTGGGTAATAAACTGTTTGGATGGATGAGCCTAAAGACTTGTGGCAAATGGATTGACATCCAGCACATCCAGTCACTAGTGGTGTTCCCCAGGGCTCAGTGTTGGTGTCAGTACTGTTTAATCACTTTATCAATGATCACGATGAGGGGACCGAGGGCACCCTCAGTCTGCAGATGACACCAAGCTGGGCAAGAGTGTGATCTGATGGAGGCCAGGAGGGATCTGCAGAGGGATCTGGACAGGCTGGATTGGTAGCCCAAGGCCAGTGGTCTGAGGGTCAAAAAGGCCAAGTTCTGGGTCCTGCACTGGGGTCACAACAATCCCTGTAGCTCTACAGGCTGGGGCAGAGTGGCTGGAAGATGGCCCAGTGGAAAAGGACCTGAGGTGCTGGGTGACAGCAGCTGAGCATGAGCCAGCTGTGCCCAGGTGGCCAAGAAGGCCAATGGCATCCTGGCCTGGATCAGCAATAGTGTGGCCAGCAGGACCAAGGCAGTGACCATCCCCCCATACTCATCACTGGTGCGAACACACCTCATTGCAAGAAAGATATTGAGGAACTGGAGCATGTCCAGAGAAGGGCAACAGAGTTGGAGAAGGGTCTGGAGCATAAGTCTGATGAGGAGAAGCTGAGGGATGTGGGGGTGTTTAGCCTGGAGAAAAGGAGGTTCAGGAGGGACCTTATTGCTGTCTACAACTGCCCGAAATGAGGGTGTAGCTGGGTGTAGGATCGTCTCTTCTCCTAGGTAACAAGAGATAGGACAAGAGGAAATAGCCTCAAGTTGTACCAGTGGGGGATTAGATTGGATGTTAGGAAAAATCTCTTCACAGAAAGGATTGTCAGGCATTGAAAAAGGCTGCTCAGGGAAGTCACCATCCCTGCAGGTATTTAAAAGACATGTAGGTGTGGTACTTAGGGACAATCATCTTGGCAGTGCTGGGTTAACAGTTGGGCTCAACGATCTTCAAGTTTTTTTCCAACCTAAATGATTTTATGATTCTATTATAAACCAGAACAAATGCAACAACATTGCAAGTCCTGAGGAAAGGGTGGGGGTTTTTTGTATTTTACAGTATTTTTAAAGTTTCTTGAATATAAGCAACGGGTTTTACTCTGCAACATCATACCCTTTGTTCCACAGTTTGAAAACACAAATTCCCCTTTTAGCCATTGCTTTTCCAGACCACGGGAAAATACCAGCAGTGAATTTAAGATTCATGTTCCTGAAGAAGTATACATGTTGTTATGATCTCAAATGTGCTACTGCTTGAGAGGTTGATTACACACTTTATGACTGTTTGTGGAAACAGTGACATTTTCCCTTAAAGATGAGGATTTACTACGAGTGAAAGGGGTTGACTTGCAACGGCTTACCCAAAACACAGAAGTTCATTATCATGGCATTGAAAGGCCTAGAAATAGACATGTTAGAAAAGAAAAATAAGAACCATACTCTTCCCATTTCTCTCTCCCATTATCACTCATTCCCATCTTCTGTAAAATCTTGCCATCTGTATTCAAGTTTAGCTCCCTTTCTTCAGAAAACCAACTTCTCAACTGATCAGTGCTTCTAGTTTCTGTCTTCTATTCTTTGTTCCTCTCAGCATCCTTTGCCCGTTGCTTCTCTTCTCAGTATCTCACCTTCACATTTCTTGTGGTACTGCCTTTGGATTTTAGGCTCCAGAATAAGTTTGCTCGTAGCACTTACAGAGGTTTTATCCCCAGGTAAGCATTTGTCTGAGTAGCAAAAACCACTAAACCTGGGCATAAAAGCATCTATTATTTATAAAAACACAGAGTTCATCTACAGGTAACATTCCTATTATAAACACCTGGAGTCTGGTTGCACAGCAAGGAATGAGAAAACATGGAGTGGAACTGTCATCTCATATCTTTAAAACAGGGACATTTTTTCAAGATTCCCTGCAGCGTTGCCTGATCTTGAGCTTAGATTTGTTCTTTTTACAGCACACATTTTTCACCATCTGAACATGAGTGCTCCCCAGTCATGCTAAGGATTATCTAATCCTAACTATATTCCATTTTTCTTATATTTTGAATACTTGCCTACATTTTTGCAGGATTTCTCCAGCAGGTTCTGCTGAAATGGCGAGTAATCCCAGTACCATTCTTCCCCAGATGTTTGGATGACTGTCCCTCAGGGCACCCACAACTCTATCATCAGATATTTTGTCAGTGTGCATCCGCTGTCCTTTTTAACTCCTTTTCACGTATGACCTAAAACCTTAGTGCTGAAGATAGCCAACATAATGCAAATGTTCAGTGACATACTTATCTATCCTCCCTCCAACAGAAGCTGAGGCAGCAGATGTTCACTGGAGTTTTCTCTTGGCTGATGTCTCCTGCAGGAGACATGCCCAGAATCAGTGAGGACTGGCACTTTGAAAGTTCCTAACATGCTGTGGCTTATCTAACCTTGCTTCATGATTAGTGACACTATTTAGGGATGAAGATCCCTTTGTGCTGGGCACTGTGGTAACACAAGCAAAACATACAAACGCTGTCCCAATGAAATCACATTATGGGCATAGAAAGGGTAAGAAACAAATACCAAAGGCAACAACACAGCACCAGGTAGTTCAGCCTATAGAGAACAATAGCCAGGGACCTATAATTTGCCAAGGTTTCTTTTAGCCTTCCCAAAAACTAAAAAGAAAGGTTTAGGGTCTAGAGTAAGACTATATATTTGTTTATAGGCTGGTTGCAGGAAATTCTTTTCAGGCATTAGGAACAGCAGAAAGAAAAGCACAAAAGTAATTGCTTGAAACAAAAAAACTAGAAATTAAAGTTGGCATCAGTAGCAAACTGGAAGATAAGATCTGAAGGTGAAGCTGAAAATACAAAAGACCACAAAACCAAAGCAAAATAGTTAACATTTGTTCAGAGACATCTGGATGATTGCGGATGAAGGAGAATGGCTGATCTTAGATAATTCTTTTCTACAAGGCATTAAGATCTGAAAGTGATGACTTAGAAGAAAGTTTCTACTGGATATGACTTTCCAGGTCAAAGGCCTGAACAGTAAGAAAATGGTGATCAAGCAAGAAGGTATTTGAAAAGACTTGAGTGAGGAATTAAAAAGCCCAAGTTTGGCCATGGTGGACTTTTGCTGATCGCTAATACCACTCAGGAATTTCTAAATGCAGGCTAACATGCTTGTTATCAAGGTAAAGGAAAATAAGTATATTAATTGTATGGAAAAAAATCAGAAGTTGAATTCAACACTGCATAAGGAACAGAACCTGCTAATTTCAGTCCATTCGTTTGTAAGACTTTTGCCTTCATTGTAAAGTATATAACTTCTATTTTGTGACCCTCACTGTTACTACATTCATTTCATGACAATAACACAAGGAAATTAAAAAGATGAAGTCTGCTGAGAAGAACAGTCAGTGGATTCAGTAAGAAGGATTTTTCAAATGAGAAGCATGGCGTATCTTGGCAGAGATCCATTGGTTCTAAGGGAAACCTGCCAATCTGTGTCCAAGCATCAGCTCCGTCCTGTTTCCAAATAAATTAAGTCTTTCTGATCCACAGGTAAACTCTCATATTTGCAGTACTCATAAAAATGATTGATACCCTGGCTTTCTCTATGTCTAGATATGTATGGCAAGTCATGGAAATGTCTTACAGATGATAAATGGACAGATGGAGAGTATCTGGAAGAACTGGACAGCTCCAGAGGGTTCAGTTGCTCCTGTTCTTGTTCTCTCTTTCAAAATACCTGCCAGGATGTATGGTAGGAAATAGAAGATGCTTCCAGTAATGGGAAAAATAACAAATCATCTGGGAAAAATCTGGTTTGGGTTTTTTTCCCTCTGTAACATGCAGATTTAGAGATCAAAAAGTGGTCCATATAAACAGAAGGGAATCAATTACAGTATGCTCGGTTCTGGTGTTGGTATCTCTCCAAAGAGTTGTAAAGCCATTTTTTTCTTGCAGTATTGGTATTTTGAAGCTATTGCCTTATGAATGACCAATAGAGCAATGGGGAACCAAACTGAGATATTCTTTTTTACCCATGGCATATTGAACAGAGAATATGTTTCCCTTCAACTTACTTAAATAATAAGGTTCTCCTACTAAAATAATCGAACTGAACAATGAGTTAACTGAAGATTAAATTTCACTTGTCTCGCAGAATTAATGACTTAGTCCCAAGTATATCAAGCAGTGGCTTGGAAGAAACACAGTTGAACCATACATTTTGAGACAAACATAAAGACTGTCAAAAGTATCTATGAAATCAAAAGCGTCAACCAAATGATAAGTATTATGACAGGGTGCTTTTCAAGAATTTATGAACAACGTGAATCTGCTGCTCCACAATCCTGCATGCTTTACAGCTGTCTACATCTGTGCAAAAAGATTGCAAAATGTACAGGTAAGATCACTTTGCACTGATGCCAATTACTATACAATATGTAAAGCAGCAAAAAGTCAAACCTTCTGTCTCCCAGTCACTCACCATGGATAACGAGTGGTGTTTACTCATTGACTGCTCTCCCTAAAACTTTAATATATTTGTAAGACTGCTATATGAAAAACACATTCCCCAATGGCATAATACTTTAAAAGACTCAAAAAACAAATAAATTAATTTAGCATGTTATGAAAGAATTAAACAATACCAACATATTTTTACTGTTCCCATGAGAACTACTATTTTCTTATAGTCCTGCTCTTTGCCTCTTGCCAAAAGTCAAGATGGCCCCAGAGAAAGCCAGGATAAACCTGCTAGTCATTTACGTGAATGGCAATTGCCATTTCTGAGCTTACATCTGGTTGGGGCCACCTTCCTAAAAAGGACTAGACAGAGTGACATTTCTTCTGACACCAAGTCCTCTGGGAGTTAACTACAAACACATTTCCACCTTGTTTTAATACTGTTTTAACAAGCAGAAGCAAAGTATTAATATTTTTTTAAATATATTTCCTTAATAGGATTAAAATTCTTCTGTGATTGTTCTGGCATTTAAAATAATAATAGGATTTTTTTTAATGGTATTTAGATCATCCTACAAGTTTATAAAGGGTTTTGTTCCACAGAATCATGCAAGATAATAAAATGTGACCGTACTACTTCTAAACCAATGTGGTGATGTGTCACTTAGTTAAAAGAATTGGCATATTTAGAGATAAATTCTTAAATACTTAATCAGAAATCCTAAGATATACCAGATAACATGATTCATCTTCTTTCTCGTATTTTCAGAAATGCCTGCTGGTTTCTATGGTCCAGAAAGGAAGTTTTCAATGAGCTACTCTTGGCCCTTTGCAAACTCCCTCCTCCCAAGTCCCAGGTCACAGTGCCACAGGAGAAGAGACCCATAATGCTCTGATAAAACAACATTTTGAACATACTGAAATAATTTTTACAAACTCTGAAGCCATCAGAGTCAACAGCAAAACCATCCTTGACCTTAACAGGGCCTAGATTTGTCTCTAAAGTCTCTTCACTACATAGCAACTTTGCTGGTAGACCAGAGGTGACTCCTGTGAGATGGCCACCTTGACTACCATGGTGAGAGCAGCCAACACACGAGGCAGTTCACTCACAGGTAAACGAAATTCTAACATTTTTAATTGTATGCACTGCTTGAAACAGGGGCAACTAGGCAGAAATCAGCTGGATTTGGATTTTGTAACATGAGAGGAAAGGTCCATGAGCCCATGAGGGAAGTACGCTACAACATAGTTACCCCTCCCTTATCTCCTCAGCATGTGTGCATCAACCAACCGCCACAGCATCCCATAAGTACATAGTGAAATGTGAATTATCTTATGGAAATGCTGATTGCAAACACATTCATACTTTGTTCTCTAATTCACTTCAGGTTGCCTGTTGTGCTGTTGGGAAGATAGCCTTGACACAATAGTTAAATTTTACTTAGTGTGATTCAGGCAAATAAAGGGCCTGATTTTTTTTTTTTTTTTTAACTGGAGACAACGTTAAAGCTACATTTGTAATATACTTTATTACAAACAAATCACAGAACCACAGGAAATGTAGTGTTCATTGCTCATGGCATCCTGGAACTATGAATACTACATTTTCTTATTTGATTAGAGACAAGAGTTTTTGTAGCCCAATACAAAGCACAGTGGTAGGAGGGAGGTAGGAAATGAAAGCATGCTGAAAAGGTATTACTAATATACTGTGATTTGATACACATGTTCTGTAGCTGTTGTGAACAGCACTGGTAACAAATTTTAATGTGATTAATGTCTTTTTAAAGGAATTTTGACCTTTCATTGACTGAATATGCAATAATGGTCAGAAGTGAGTGCATGAATAGGAAGAATATCACCACAGAAAGAAGTGGAAATCTACAATTTCAATTTGAAATATCACTACAAGACAAAGTCAGTAATAGGAGTATGTGTAATTCCTATGCAAGAAGATGTATATGATGGATTTAGAAGTAAACAAGAATATTTACATTTAGAACAAAAATTGGGTAGCTTGAGCTACACAATCACTGAAGGACTTTTCTTTGCAAAAGCTACTCCTACCTTCACAAAAAAAAAAAATGTTAAAACTGGCTTATTAGCAGCTGAACTCATGTGAGCTTGTAGATTTTACTTTTTAGATCTTTTCTTTTGAGATTGCATAGATATAAAGCCTCAGGTATTATTTATAGCACTAGAGAATTCACGGGAAAAAAAAATAGTAATCTATATATATATATTTGCAAATATGAAAGAAAACAGAAATGAAGAATATTTACACCAAATGGGCACAAGATAAAAAAATAACTGTATTAAATACACCTGAGTGCCAATCTCTCTCCCAGACTTCACTACAGGAACAATACTACTACCTCTTCACTACAGGAACAATAACAGAAGACTAGAGAGACTGCTCTGAGTACAGTTGGAGAAAAGGCAGAAAATTGGCTATCTTTCAAAAACATGAGTATTTTTCACTGGATATGATATAATTAATGTATGTTATATTCTTGGGCACACACTGTTGAGGCACTGCAGGTTATTTCTTCCTTTCCAAAGGAAACAGAAATCATAATCAATGCAGCAATACAGTAATCCATAAATTAGTAAAATCTGAGCACAAACGACTCGATAAACAGAGTACCAAGTTGTCTTACAGAGCCAGAAGAATCTCTGCATGTGAAAAACCATGCAAAACATGATACTGCCCTTTAAAAAAACTTGGGAAATCTTTTCTAAACTATGGGATACACTAAAGCTCTAATAATTTCTTAGAAATGAACAACCTTTTGAGTGTTTCTTACTTAGAAGCACTAGCAGCTATAAATGTGGCTAGATACATAAATGCCTACCTAATGGATAGGTTCTCTACTGTTGCAAAAATTGGTGCAAAGCATAGCACAAATATCTGTGAAATAATTTTTAATAAATTTTAATCATATGAACAATTATTTATATATTAATATTTTGGAAATCAGGATAGCTTTGACATTTCTGAACCACAAAAAATATTTTTCTTTGCACCAGCCTAATCAGACAGCCTTTAAGCAGGCAAAATCTAAACAGATAAAATCACAAATTAAAAAAATGAGGACATTATGGTTGAGTTTAGTGACATGAGCAAGTAAATCCCCATTAAAAGAAAGTTTGTCACCAGATTTGACAAGACGGTGGTTACTAAGCGCAGAATTAAATATTTTAGGCATTCACTGGAAGACTGTTCTTTTCAACAGTGGCTGCATTTTTGTTATTAATTCAACAATCCAACCACAGAAAAAGTAAACAATTTAAAGTATTCTTTTGAAAAAAGGCATCAGAGAAGAAAGATGTACTAATTACTGAACATTTCTGCCTCATCCATAGATGTGGCTCCATGATTGAATCCAGCCCAGCATTAGGAAAACTAAAGAGCACAAATTAAATACATGCAGGAGAGCTGGGCTTGGCTTCGTGCCCACCGTCATCACAGTTAAACTCCATTTCCAAGATCCACCATAACACTTTCCTCTTCAGCTTCCTCTGGGTCACAATGACCTTTGTTAAACATTATAACAAGTGATAAAATGAAGACTGGGAGTACATTTGTTGCGCAGTTAAAATTGAAAGGAACCAGGGGATCTGAACCAGATTGCAGATAAATATAATATATTGCTCAGCTACATTCCTCTTTGTTCCAGATGTGTGATTTGTTACTAGTTATAACAGAATGCAAGCTGTATTCTGTAAAGACTAAAACCAACACATTACAGAATGCAGAAGCACTATCAATTTACTAAAAGGAAATTGCACCTGCCTGCAATCTTGTCCTCATTTGACTGAGCCCTCTGAGAAGCACAATGATTTAATGCAACAGCTCTTCGCATTCGAAGGGTGTGGTTCAGCTCTGGCTTCACAGGAATGAGTCTAAGAGTCTAAATTTAGCAGGTAGTAAAAGTTTATCCATCAGAAAAAGAATACAGAAAAAAGTCTCTTCACTTAACTGTGTACATCTGTGTAGTTCATAGATTGTGCCCTGCCACTTCCCTGGGACTGACCTATATCAGTTGTGTTTTCAGTCTTGCAGTTCTCTCAGGCAAAGTGGGCAGCGTACCCACCGCGTTGCATCTATGCCATCCTTCTCACACTTTCAAAAATGTTGAGCTCTAAATCCTTAGAAACAAGTATGGAAGTTTAGCCACGTAGCTGTAGCCCTGAGTACTGGCCCTGATCACTGCAAAAGTAAACAGTTATTTAAAGTTACTCTATTAAAGTCCTCTTCAAGCAAAAATGTGAAACAAAGCTTTGTTTTTATTTGCTCTTTCCAAAAGACAAAGATAAAGGATGTAGTAAAAATAATCGTACTGCTAAAGGAAACAAGGCCTGCCATTCACAACATCCCAGTGTCAGGAAAAGGGAGACAAGTGACAGGGGAAAACTCATTTCAGTTGTTATTACTGTGGACACTGTTACAATTTTTATTCTTATCTGGTCTCAGCTCCCGACATTTTTTGATGATTTAACACAGTCCTCACCCAAGCAAAATTTACGTGGGGTTCAGTAACATTTTTGTGAGAGCAAAATTAAGTAAAACGAGGAAGAGCTTCTCATGCAGATGACAATGGTCCGGCAGCTGGGTTACACTGGGAGCCATCTGCTGCAATGAATGGGGATATTTGTGCCCCAAGGAACTGTTCAGAAACCTGTGTTGCCACATTACCCTCAATCCCCAAGCAAACTTCAAACGTACACATGCTGTCTCCAAAACACAGCAGGAGCTACCCGCACCACCAACACAGCTCAGTTCCTATCCATCACAGCTGCCCTCCCGTCCTGTGCAGGGCTCACACCAGGACAGGACCTTCTATTTTGTGTCCCAGCGTGTTGCCACTTTGCAGGGAGAAGTGCTGCACGCAAAATACTCTCAGGAACTCGGCAGGAGTCACTGCCTCACGCAGAGTCAAGGGACTGGGTAACCGCGGGGCTCACTGAGGAGGGGCTGGCCAAGCACTTTGCAGTGACCCACCTGTCCCTTTCTGCAGGTGCAGAGGAGCAGGCTGGTTCATGAGGAAATCTGGAGCCAGATTTTGAATTCCCATTATTCTACAGACTCTCTCATTTTCCAAATGATTTAGTGGGGAAAGAAACACACAGCTGATCACATATTAGAGCGAGCATTGTGCCGGAAGTCTTAAGCAGAGCTCCTTATTGGGGAGGCCATAAAGCGCTGCCAGAGGAAAGGACATGGGATGCTGTCATCCTGCATGAGGCAGATCCTTGAACAGGAACTAGAGAATGAGACAGTAACTCTGAGAGAATGCAGAAGGCAACCACAAGAGATCAGGTGACTGGTGGCATCATGTGTTGGTATGAGGCGAAGTCAGCCAACTCTCACCAAACAAAACTCCCAGCAGGAACACACAGGCAGGAACCCCTACGCTGCAGAACAAGACACCATATCCCATTAAGATACCACATGGGCAGAAGTTGCTGCGTTACATAATGGCAAGCTTGGCTCCTACCTCTCTGCATGGTAGGGATTCTCAGATCCCAAGGAGTTCACAATCTGGAGGAGCTGTGAGATGTTGCCTCTGGCCATGGGTGTGGCTTTAGCACTACCATAATTTCCTGACTCTTCTGTCTCTGTTGTCCATGTCAAGCGTTTTGAAGTGGCACTGTTACTTATTTCTAAGCTCAGTTGCCACTGATGCTGAACAGTGATCCATTGTTCCTATTGTTGCTTCTGCACTCCGTGGTTCATAAAAACAATGCTTAAGATGCAACTTCAGCACAGGGAGTCCCAAAATTGCCGAGTGTCAGAAACTGGAATAATCACTCTGTACTTGCCCTGCTTCTTTATGCTTCTCCATGAGCACCTTCTGCTGGCTGCTATCAGGAAAAATGTGCTGAGACCTTTGGTACAAGCATGTACTGCTCCCCTTAAAGTCTGACATTTCCCCCATCAACACTAATAGCTAAGGTTCAGTTATTTTGACTGACAATGCTAATGTTTTTCCTCCTATTATTTAAAAACTGCTTACAAACACCTTGATTTTCCATGTCAGTGTCCTTCCCAGATTGTACTAAATCGAGGAAGGACACAGACATGGAAAATCAATTGTTACATTGACTGAAGGAACCACACCAGGGGTGAAAAGCAATCTTTGCCTTAAAAAGAAAAGCTTGCAATAAATATTGGATCATATTGATATACTCTGGTTTGGACATAAATACCAAAAAAACCAAACACATCACCCCCATGAAAAAAAAAAAGTAAAAAAGAAAAAGAAGAAAATCTGATCTGCATTCTGTCACCTGGTCCTCATGAGGATTTACAGATTCAACAATAACAACAAGGGGATTTTTGAAGAAGGGGAAAATTAATGAAGATAAATTTTACCAGCATTCTTCAGCTTTTGATAAAATGTCAAATGGGTGTTTATTTATTTTTTTTTCCATTTTGAAATCCTAATTTCACCAGCTGTTTTCTTTCTCCCCATGGGAAAATTAGATAAATGTTTCAAAAACATAAGCAAGTGGCATTATTTTCTACCAACAGAATTCCCTGTTTCATTAAGAAATTCTGAAAGGGTTTCTAGTTTTTAAAAATAAAAAAATAAAAAACCAGAAGCTCTATATTTAAGAAACAAGTAAACAAGCATTTTTCAACACCCTTTGCTCACGAAAAAGTAAGAGTATGATGTACTATATGTGGAATGGAATAACTAATGATCAGAACTGCACAGCAACTCTGAATTTTAAACATATGGCAGAAGAGTATGTAGATTCCAAAGCAAAATAAAGCTTACTAAAATGACCTGATAATTTTGAAGGCAGAGACTCAAGATGAAAGAAATCAATGCCCACAGGACCCAAACATGCACACCAGAAAATGTGAGGGCTCTGGGGAAAAGCCTGTATGGTTTCCAAAGGGAACTTTTCTTTAAGCTATTTAATAAAACAATTGTTCAATAGATTCTTCCCTTTCTCTTGAGTAAGAGTCACTCCCAAAGGAAACAAAGTTCCATATTAATAAAAATATTTGTAAATTTATATATTTCGAAAAAACAGAGGTATGTATTTACTAAAGAATGGGTAACTTGTCTTTAAGGAACAACAAATGAAATTTGCTTTATCATTTGTTATCACAATAAATGGCAATACTTGAATAAAAAGCATTTTCAAATGCTTTGTCGCAGTATTTTTAATAATGTTTAAATTGCAAATGCCACACCAAACTGACAGAAAAGAAAAGATATCTGTATTATTCCTGAACTAGAAAACATATTTAATTTTTAAAAATACACAAAATTAATGACAAATTAAATCTTAAATCTTGAAAAAGGAATTAATAAATATTCCACATCCATTTAAGATTTTTTTTTAAACAATAAGCTTTGTCAGAAAGATACTTGCAAAGAGATATTTCATTTGAGATTATATTAACCAAAGTGATCTCTGCATATTTAAATGCTTGCAGAGGTTTGTTTCTGGCTAACAATTCAAATCATACGTCATAGCACAGTTTTGGATAAACAATGATCAAAACAGACTAGAAAAGCAATCATGAAAGGACTAAACAACAGAGAGAAACGATAATGATGAAATGTTGATTTGCCCCTGTGTGGCAGATTAAGGAACCTGTACAGAGCGGATGTCACATTTTTTTAGCAATGCATGTACCCAAATTTGCTTTTGGCAAACATTGCTTAACTGCTGCTGTTTTTCATGAAGTCAATGAAGACTGGGTTAGATAATGAGCTGGCATGCACTTTTGAAATGTTTACTGTGTTCCTTAAAGTGAGGGGAACATGCTGGTTCTTAAACTAATTTGTTTTTTGTTGTTGGCTTCCCCCATCTCTCCCTTAGTATTCTGTTCTCCTTGTCTTTGGAATAAACAGAAAATGACTGAATCTTTTTATAGGTTTTTTTTTTCCTCTTACAATTATACAACTGAAGAATCGGTAGTTTCCAAATGGCAAACAACTGAGCCATGTCAAGAGCCATGTTAATCTCATGTGTTCACCCCGTTGTTAACAATGAAGGAAGGGGGGGCGGGGAGGACAAAGTAAAATCTGTCTGTTCTGGCCTAAATGCGGGCCATGAACCAGGAGACATTCCACAAACAATGTAGTCTTTTTCTTCTGGCGGGGGGAGGTGAAGGGGAAGATGATGGTAGCAGGACTTTTGTGGAAGGAGAAGCTGTACCCATCTTGCCAGTCAATACAGCATTCAGAAAGCTTACATAGTGGGAAGAATTTCCCACCCATTGTTAACTAGGAACTTGATTTGAAAATGCAGTTTTTAATTAAAATTGGCACTTCCAAGCTTCATGCTGGCATCCACCATCTTGCTAAACACTGAGCTCATTTGTGGTTCCAGCAGTTTGCAAACGCAGTCTCGGAGGTGGCAAACCATTTCCCATCCTGCCACCCTTGCTTAGTCCTTAGTCCCCATCTTACCAAGAGTACATGGGAAATTTACTTCAGTAAAACAAAGCAAGGACTGTAGGATGTGGCCTCATTTGGCTAGAATCCACAGATCCCAGTCTTTATCACTTTTAAGGCATTATTAATGGAACAGAATTCTTCAGAAATGTTTGGAGGAAAACAGGGTCAGTTATTTTTGAGGCTTCTACATGCTTCATTTCACTCAGACATCCACAACCATCATTGTTGATAGAGATCCTACTGCTTTGCTCACATTTTAGCCTCTTCCCACCTATACTTCCAGACAACAGAATACAAAGATAGAAATTCTAAAGTATTACCACCAACAACAAAAATTTCTGGGTAGATAAGATGCAGAATGTAGCTGTTTCACACAAATGGACAAAATGGTTTATTTGTTTTGTTGATTTAATGAATAGATTAGCATATGCAATTCATTCAGACTTGAGGGATCTCAAATGAATAGTCAATTTACAGGTCTGCTGAAGAAATAGCAAAATATCTTAATAATATCTTCATTAAGAGATCACATCTCATTATTTAGGGCCTTTTTCTAAATAGTCCTCTGGGGGAAATTTTTTTTTAAAAAAGAAATCTTTTTTTCTAGCTGTGCATATTCTGAGATGTTGAAGAACAAGCTGGGAGGGTAATTTTTCTTGTTTTTAAATTTTATTTGGATTGATGTCTTTACAATGTCTAACATTGTTAGGTTCACTACAAAGGATTTCACTTCATCTTACAGTAAAAGAAAAATATTATGCAAATTGCATAAAGGACTTCACAAGACTATCCAGTTCATGTGAATACTAGCTAGCAAAGCAAGCTGTTGTTGGCTTTTGAAAAATCTGTCAACAATTAAGCTCATCAAAAGGAAATTCATAAGCCGATTTAGCAGAAATGTCTCACAAAGCCTGAGCCCTGTAAGGTACATTCATGTATTTAGTTCAGCTAAAGGTCTATTCAAGAATTAAAGTAATTACCAAAGATTCATATATTTGTACTAAAAGCTTGCCGAATGTACAAATCCAAATATAGAAAGAACCTCAAGATTTCTAAATTACTGCAATTTGGAGTCATTTGCAGAATGATTTTCCAACAGGAATAAATCAGTGTTCCAAGCCTTCTCACATTATTCTGAGAAATATCATCTTTCAAAAACTAGTACAAAAAAATTAAAGATATCTAACACCTACACTCAGTGTCCATTTACCAGCATCCATCTTATGTACCTCTGTAAAACAAAACCCAGACCTTCATTACTGCATTTAGAACATTCTATAGGCTTTATTTACACCAGAGGACATGGTTTTAAGAGGGTTCCACAGAATAAGAGAGTTCCTCAATCCTGACACCAAAGAAAGTAATCCAGCAAAGAATATGTCTGCACTGCAAACTGTCTCTCCATCTTCCAAAATCCTGTTAGAGAGCACACAGAGCCTTGCAAAAAAACAGTTCCTTTGTCTTGTGACTTGTCCAAACCATGCTTAGCAATCTAGAGAAGTCTCTTCAGGAAACTACAGGCTTCATTATGGAAATTCTCTCTTCACTGCATGTTAATTTGATTATTTTTATTCAGAATTTTGCACGTATACACCACTTGACCAGATCTGACTCATCACACTTGCCCTGTGTTTAAGATTTTATTCTAGCTTCTTCCAGTAATGAATTTGTGTTGATTTTGTAAGATCCTGTTCATGACCTTAAAGCTAGTTCATAGGGTCAGACCTTTCATTTTTCTGTGTTCAGCTATTACTTTCTGCCACTGCTCTTCCATTATTCAACCTCCACTCTTACAGGAATAGGACTTGGCTGATACTTATTTTTGCGAAATTCTTTGCTTTCCCATCTCAGGAATTTTGTAACTCTGTGCTTCAGAGTGTCTGATTAAATCTGCAGTTAGGATTCTGTCCTTAATCTAGAGTTCAGCAAATGTTTCAGCTACAGTCTGAGACAACTTATAAGAACAACACTAAAAAATTTACATTTTATTGGGAGAAATCTATTGGGGAGCAACTGCTACACTCTCTTTCCACATTTGTAGATGACACTTACTCATTGGCTACTGTTTGTTTCCTTTTATGTATAAACACATTGCAGATATTGCCAGGAAAAAAATCAATGTTGAAGTGAATTCAAGGTTGCACGGCTGTACCAGAAGTTTCACAGCTCAGTAGTAATTGTGCCATTTCTCCCCAAACAAATAGTCCAATACTTAACTTTATTTGACTGAGTCCAAATATTAAGACAGAAGTCATATAGGTGTGAAACAAGCAATTTCCATCCCATCCTGTAAAAATACTACACATACGCTCTACAACTATGATTAATCACAATACGGTTCATCGTTCCAAATCAGACTCAGTGATTTTTATAGACATCTGTTTTCTTTCACATTTACCACATACATGGATGTAGTGTCACTATTACAGAGATTTGACTCATCGAAAAACATCACAAGTCAACCACTAAATCAGTGAGGAATATGCAGCCCATCAGAAGCCATGAATAATATAAGATCCATATGGGCTTGGATAAAAGTTCTGAATTTGCCAGGCCATCAGGCTCTTTGCACCCTGCCTTGCTGGAGATGAGGTGGTGCTCAGCAAAAGCAAGACTTCTGAGCAGCCAGCAGCCACAAAGCTCGTGGAAGCTGGTGGACATAACTATCTTCTACTCAGTCTAAGTGAGGCAGCAAGAAAATACTCCTTTTGTTTAGCAATAAAAGTAACAATAGAAGCTACAGGCTAAAGCACGAATCAGCATGACAAGGTTGGAGGAGGAACTGGGCAGTGCAGCCTGAGGGATCTCCCCCAGAGTCAAACACAGAAGCAGGACTTGGACTTTGCTACAACTACTTCTTGTCAGAAGAAAAAAATGCAGGAGCATAAGAAGACAGGCCAGAGAGGGCTTTGCAGAGATCAGTGAGCATAGCAGTATGACCTTCAAAGAAAAATAGAAAGCTTTGGGGGAAAAGTGATAGGCGCTGAGACTGATCGTGGCTGGGAGCAGGAACACTGCAGGCACTGAGCTGGCCACAGCAGGGACATGCAGTGCTGGAGCCACAGTCCTACAGCCAGTGGAGATGCTGCTCCAGCCTCCACAGTGCCTGCCATTCCCTTCTGCCATGACACGGGGCCTGGGCTGCAAAAATGGGACACCAATGACAGGTAATTCACACCTGACCATTCCTGCCACACTGCTACCGTGATACCTCCCTGTGCTACACAGGGGGATGGAGGCAGCCTCTGCTCAGCGGTGCCAAGCAACAGGACAAGAGGCAAAGGGCACAAACTGAAGAACAGGAGGTTCCACCCAAACATAAAGAATTTCTTTACTGTGCTGGACAGACTGACCAGAGAGGGTGTGGAGTTTCCTTCTCTGGAGATATTCAAAAGCTGTCTGGACACAATCCTGAGTAATGTGCTGCAGGGCACCCTGCTTGAGCAGGGAGGTTGGACTAGATGACCTCCAGTGGTTCTTTCCAAACTTACTGAATCTGGATTATACTTCTTGGCCCAAAAATGTTCTCAAACCAGGAGGAGGGGCTGGCACTAAGCCTATGCTTCGATTGAAACTGCTCATCTGCGTTCAAATCTGAGTTCAAAGTGGGAACTCCACCCTTGGAGTATTTTCCTTGAGAGAGAGAGCATGGTTATTACCAGATCCAAGGCAACCAGCTGGCACATAGCAGCAGGGGACACCTGTGGACATCCTAATTTGGGGCATCATATCCCCCATGTCCCTCTGTGGGTCTACCTGTTATTTTGCAATTTGTGCTTGATGCAACTGAAAGACTCTCACTGACTTCACTAGGTATCTATTCACTAGGTAAATATCACTGATCAGATATTTAATGGAAATTCATAATGGAGAACAACTGATGAAAGGGTGCAGGATTTAGCAAGTATTTTTATGAGGGAATCCACAGTTGCTACCTGCTGTACACCAAAATGCATACCTGAGAAGCATAAAAGTAACAAAAAAACTTCTGGCTCCGAACTCATATTTTATTTCTGAATTCAGATATTTGAGCCCAAGAGACAGAAAACAAGCTTGATTTTCTTTTCTCTAGCTTTTCCTACTGACTTTTCTCTGAATTTCTCTACTATGCATCCCACGCTATGGTACCACTCTGCGTCCAGAGTACAGTGTTGGATACCTAATTTTAAGTTGTTACCTTTGTGATTCTTTACTGCCATAGGTTTCTTTCTAAATTGGTTAGGTTAATGTACTTTTACTAGTACAACAGCACTCAATTTTTACAAAACCCCTATTTGATATTTAAGCTGTGTGCAACTCTTGGCAGCCTACTGACATAGCAGAGAGACCAGGTTTGAAGAAAGCTGTCTCCTCCTGCAGATCTTCTAAGAAATATCTCATATTGAGCATATTAAAAAAAAGCTTTGAACATCTTCTGAAAGCTAAGCAGTTATGAGGGAAAGGAAAAACAGATTGGAGTAACTAAAGAACACAGAGAAGGCAAGTAATTTGTGCTAAGGCAGTCAGGAAATCACAAGCCTAGAAAGACCATGCAGAAAACTGTCTGTGTTTTGCCAGCGCTACTGAACAATACCCTACTGCATGGCTTTTTAAATAGTTTTTAACATTTAGCCCTTTTTAAATGTGTAATTGTGTTATGGATACTAATTTCCTCAGAACCAAGTGTAATTTATTCTTCTAAATATTTGGTCCATCTCTATTGTAAGCTCTTCTTAAGACAGCTACAAAATATTGCTAATATTTTTGAGTTAATAGTGTGTTTAGAAGGTCGTGTCAGGTTATTGCTGGGAGGATTAAAAGATTTTCTTTTCTCCAGAGCCCTTTGTTATAAGAAACCAAGGAAATTTAAAACAGGATTTATTCCTTCGAACCACGACAAACCAACAGAGTACCGTGGCAAGAGCATGAAGTAAGAGCACTCTGGGCCAGGAAATTTACAAAGAGAGCTTTCTTCAAACTCAAAAGTTGAGTTGAAATTTTAAAGCTCTTAATGGTTCTACATTAAGGGCAGTGAAAGACAACTGGTTTCACAGTCATTCCTCCTTACAAGTTCTCTCTCAAAAGACTCTGGTACAATAACGGGTAGGCTAGTGGCTGTCACTAACACAGGCAGACATTCCGGGCACATACAAGCTTCATTTGGTACTTGTCAAGCCAAGCCCTGCTGGCTGCTCCCACTGCCACTGGCAGGAAGAAAGGATAGTGGTGAACATCATTTCAGTGGAGAAACAGGAAAGACAGGCAGGAAGGAAGAAATGAAAAAGGAGGACCGGGGAAAGTTTGGTCTCAGATGTCAAAACAAATCTAGTGACAGTATAATGGATTTTCCCAACAGATGTTACTTAGAAACAAACAAGTCTCTCAAGCCTTAGGATCATGCCTGTAGGAAGTTTTAAGTTAGGTCTGCATCTTTATGAAAGTGCTGTCGTTATATTAGTCAACCACTAAGATAGCATAAAGATGATATCAGGATGAATGGTAGGTCAGTTGAAGTGGATGTGCCCTCTGATTTAGTTTAAAATTGGAACGCATCAGCCCCATGAAGTCACTGTGGGTGTCCCAAAATCCATTGCTCAGAAGTAATTTATTTGGAGTATGTCAAAACCCAGCAAATCCTACCATTACCGAGGCATTAAGTATTGTGGTGGTTTCTTCTTAATCTTTTAGAATGATCTCTCAAATAGACGCAGCTTAGACCTTGCTTTCTACATGTACCTTATTCTGAAAATCATTCTTAGATATTTTTTCTCCGTGTCATTTAAGTTAACTTAGAGGGACATTCACTGCTAAACATTGCATCAAACTGGTTTTTTGAGCAATTGAAAACAAGAGTATTGGTCACATGCTCATGTTCTGCTGGAACTGGGCCTATAAATACTCTGACCATTTCCAAATGAATGTGTCATGCCATAATGGATATCCTGAAAAAGAGCTGATGCAACAGCACCAACAGAAATATTTATATATCGTTTTTAAAGATTTCATCAACAGGTGGCTTTCATCTACTACACGATATTGCTAGTTCGCTACTGCAACACTGTGAGCAGATGTTTTTAAGCATCATCAATAGGATTACTCTAGAATTTTCTCATCATAAATCAGCACACTGCAATGTCCTTTCTGGTGGGCAGCTAATATATCCTGCTTCCATCGGTTCATCTATATGATAGTTCACAGGAGGATGAATGAGCTCACTTCTATTTGAGATGACAGCTTGATGCAGCATTTCAAGGCTTAGCCTAACATGCCCTTACTTGAGGTCAGCCAGCAACCAGTCCCAGAAAACATGTTTGTTAGATGTAACTGAAAACAGTTTAGCACTTGCATTAAAGAAATAATTAAACATGAACAGTGTGCCTTGATGTTGTTTAAATGAATGACACATTCCATGCCCAGAGCAGTTTTCAACCCAGTTCTGTGACAGACAAAACACAATAACTGATCCAAGAAAGAATTAATGAAAAGAGTACCAAGAGGTTAAGCAGCTATCATTCTGACTGAACCATATATTATGGTGCCACTCGTATAACATACCTCACCAGAGAAGGTGGAGCTCAGTCGCATCCAGCATGCCTCCACTAAAACAGCTGGCACTAAAAATCAGATGGGCTTGTTAGCAGCTTCTTCTTGAGAGCTGTTATATAAGCATGGAGACTGTAAACAAGAAAAAGAGACAGAAATGGAAAATAACTAGAGAAAAATTTCAAGAAAAAACATTTTTTATATGCATCTATCTTTGTAATTCTAACCTGGACTGAAAAAGGAAACCTAAGTTTTTCCTCAACTGTGTGGAGTCTAATTTAAAATAGCTTTTCATAGAGATTTGTTTTCAGTGTTTTCAGAGCTAGACATCTCCCAGAGACCCAGAGCAATGATATGATTGACATCTCTGCCCAGAATTTTGTCTTTTCTCTATAAATCATAATGCTAAGCTGAAAACGCTAAGCCAAGTGACTCTGGATATGACTCTAGATACACACCGCAAAAAAATCCACCAGGCAGAAGGCAAGAACTTAGAGAAATTAACTTTTATTTGGGTGCCTAAGAGGAACTGTGCCCTTTTCTATCTGACCTAGAGGCAGCTGCAAAATGGGGTAGAAATGAACAGGTTCGGATGCCACATCACTTGGTCTATTTGAATCATTAGACATGCTTTGTATTGTAAAAGAGTGTCCATTTCTCCAGACAGAGTTATCAAAAGAATCTAAAAAGCAGGTCCAGAAGCAGAGAGATATTTAAGTAACTGAATGCCAGCCTCTGATGTCTTCCTTTCCGAGTGACATTCCTGAGGCGCCCATTTCCAGGTATATTCTGAATTGGCTTGCCTAGTCTTAACAGTGCTTCCCAATTTAGCATCTACAAATGAGACTCCTCATTACACACAGAGTTTACGCATTTTAATTCAGAAGCACTATACTAGAAGGGCTACATTCAACACTATAAAATTTATTTCTTGTGTATCTAAGCTAAATTCAAAAGGGCACCTAGCCACAGAACTTCGCTTTTTGAGTGGCCTGTGCCATGTGAGGGAACACTGGTTGACATGAACGAGAAGAGACGGCTCAGCCCCAGACAGCTGGCGAAGTTACTGTGCCCAAGTGTCCCCCTTGCGCTCCCCAAGCTGATATTTGAGCTGTTCATAAACCAGCTGCTGAACCACTGGAGTTATTTAGCTCTTTAAGGGTGGGGTAAACAGCTAGAGGTGATAACCACATCAGCTGTCTCAAGCTGGCAGCAGCACATAAATCAATCAGAGGCCTGCAGGCACGCTGAAATGAGATACACAGACACCAGCACGCTAAGCAGGAAGCTGCTGAAACCAGCCAGTAGGAAATACAAAGACAAGTGCAGTAAAGATTGCACACACACACACTCACACTCACACACAGATACACACTCACAAATGGCTCAGTCTCAGCCTTGGTTTTCTGTTCTTCCTCTGCTGGGAGACTTCTAACCTACACCTTCCATAAGAATGCCAGCCACCAAGATGCCACAGCAGGTTTCGGCTGTCCTGCCCAACATCCATACACACCCCTTTTTATTTTCTTCCATTTAAAAAAATATTATTCCACTTTCCAGATGCCTATTAGTCTCAATGAAGAGACCTACCTCTCCTTCCTCTGTAGTAAGTGTCTGTCCTAAGATAGATTTTCTGGAAATCATTCTTTTTCTTGCCCCTCTGGATACTGCATATGGAAAATAGAGTGGGAACATCAGAAGGAGGGCACGAAGTACAAAAAATCCAGCCCTGGATAGTGTTACAACATTCTCCTGGCAAAAAGATTTTTTAATTCACCAAAACAGGTGAAAAATCTCAACATCTCCTGACTGAAAGGTAAGAACCCTAAGGAATGCTTGATTCAACACCACAAAACAGGCCTTTTTCTGATGAAATTATACATATTCTCTACACACTTTTTTTTCTGTAACCACAAGCAAGACAGAAAAGAAAGAGGATGAGAACACATTTCTTTCAGTTTTAAGATGTGGGCTGAAGACCCAGGGATTGATGTGGTCAGGACATAGGCAGGTGGCACAAACTCCGAAACAGAGTGATAGGTTCTATGGGGATTTCACTAGCAGAAACTAGCCCAGAAAGGATTGGCATAGGGGGAGAGAAATTAGGTGGGAAGGCAGGCGAATGCCAGTGACACCTAGAGAAATCCTAAGCACTAAAGAGGCATTTAAATATAATTCTTCACAGTAATCTTGCCCACTACTTCTGGTGATTCAGTTGCCTGCACAGAGAATTGTGCTATTCTGCCAGAAAGCTGAATATCTATGGGAACATATAGAGAATTTCAGCCATCACCTTATCTGCACTGATCATTTATTTTCTTGGGATAAAAGCAGCAGCTGTAAGAGCAGGAAAGTAAAAATATTATGTCTATTCATACATTCTTTTCATACAGTTTGGAGAGCACTTCCCCTCTCCTTTATGCTCAGCTCTGGCAGATAATGTGGCTTCCCTCTAGAACCACATGCACTGCATGTAAGGGTTGTGTCCAGCACTAACCTGCAGAGCCATTCTAAGTAAAAACACATAAAAGAGAAGTGTACTTAAAAATAGAGTCACAATCATGTACTGTACTCAGCGTGCTTAAACAGTGCACGTAATACAGTTCAGTGTAATAACCACTCACTACTCAGGTTTCTAACATGAAGGAGGATACAGAATAAAATTATAAATCGGCCTGGAACTAATTCTGGAGTACAGCCAGCCTCATGCAATCCATAAAAATTCCTGTGTCAAAATGATGTGTCCCATTGTCTTGATGCCTTGATCAAGGTTTCTAAGTTTCTCATTTTTATGACATCCTCCACATTAACAAACTTACAGTGAACATATGTTAAACTAACTGTACCACCACTGAAGTTCTGCTCAAGAATCTCCTCCTTTGCAATTTTTTAATCAGCATATGTAGCAGTGAATGCTGCCCTCGTGTAGCTAGTTCTATTCTGTAGAAATTAAAGAGTCCCTTGAAAAGGTAGTGAAAATGCAAACATTAATGCAAAAATTCCTGTTACCTGCAACCACCTTGCCAAGTTACATTCTCTATCAGCCACTGATGAACTGACTACAAGAAAATAATAGTAATACTTAGCACTCCTGTAAATAATCCTAAATCACAGAGTTGTCAATAATCATAGAGGTCTTCAGAAAATAAATTAGCATCCCCTTGTTATATGCTTAATATTTCCACATTTTCACTCAGGTTTCCCATTGGAACTTAAATGAGGTAATTAATTTTATTACAAGGATTTTTTTAAAGTTTGTTTTTCCATTTCCTTCAGTTATTTGCATGGGAGAATCAGAATGACAATTTACCAGAGCATATGGAATACAGATAGAATGCACAAGTACCCTGCATTTTCACAAAGCCTCCCCTAATCTTCTGAAAAGCCACCAAAATAATGAGAAAAACCAATCCATATTATAACACATTAAACCTTCTTAAGATTGTTAAGTAACCTCCGCACTCCTGGTGGGATATGGGTTCCTCCTTCCCTCCACTGCAAACTCCAGCCAGTAAATGGGAGGTGCTGTCGCCAGAAGGGCACCTGACAAGGGAGGAGTCTTGCCCAAGGATGTGTGCAATGCCACACCTGCAGTGTCCCCTGACTGCTGCACCCACTGGGGGGATTGGATCCAGCAAGACAGGAATGCATGGTTAGAGACCTCCAGTTCTTAGAGACTGAATACATATGAGAGCTATGGCTTTTGAAGCCAAATTCTTATTAAAAACAATAGACATTTGGGTGTACAGATCCCTTAGTCTCTGTCCAGCCAAAGCAATTCCTCTCCCCCCAGCCTCTAGCTGCTACCCATTGGTTAGCACTGCTGGTATAATTTTTTAGAAGGATTTGTTGCACAAAGAGAGAGACTTATTAAAAACAGCAAAGAATGTGTTGTGCCTCTGTAGCCAGAATCATAGTTTAAAAATCTGTGTGCCGGATTTTCCTGAATGCTCAAAAGATACAAAAGAGTCATAAACCCATAGGAACCACCTAAGCTCAAGATTGCGCTGGTTTTCATCTCCAGTGATTCAAAGGAGGTATGTTTACTACTGCACCTGGCACACTTTCTTCCAGAAGAAGCATTAAAAAAAAAAATCATGTTTTCATTAATATTTTTTTTCTCTTTAAACACTTCTCTTCATTATTTATTGGTTTAGATTGGTTGTGATTTGTTTTAGGGTAACAGTCCAAAAAAAAATATTTTCATCTTATTTTATGATTATTCTCTTTTGCTACAAATAACCACCGAGCTATCAGGCCAACACTCTTGAAATTCATCTTCTGTCTTTCCATTTCCCTCTATTGCAGGGTTGACTAAAATGCGTGAATGATAGTTACCTTTTCTGAGCTAACAAGGCGCCATTCTTGTCTCTGTTGAAGGTGAAATTCACCTAGGAGAACCAGCAGCTTAGTGCATATTTGTGACCAGACCCTGAACTATGTGTACAACCATCTCTTCTATTAGTTTCTATTTAAGTAATGTGAGTTCAGTTAGATATTTGTGATTTTGCCAGGAATGAAGGGGGGGGGGGGGGGGCGGGGAATAAAGCAGCCCTTTAAAAATTTCCTCAAAGCTGCTGGAGGACGAGTCAGCTGATGAGTATGTTTATTGCTCTTAAATAATTTGGGAAGAAAAGAGGAACCATTTCAGTGTTGAGAAACCTGTTAGTGAATAGACCAGACACTAGGTAAATTGTTATGTTTTCTTTTTAACTTTTTTTTCTGCTTTGTAGATGACTATCACGGCAAGATTTTTTTTTCCCCTCTTACAATTATTTCTGAGAAGAACAGAGACGTCCATTGTCAAACCAGTGTCCCAGGGTGTCAGCTGCCTGCCTGCCAGAAGCCCAAATCCATGATATTACAGACACACTGCCAAGTTTCAGCCAGTGATCCAGCCATTGCCCAACGCTGTTCATGAGCACTAATAAAACTGTCAGGTGTGACTCAGACCAGATCAACCAGAAGTGACTACTGGCTCTAGGGAACGGCTGGGGAAACAGGGACACAGGAAGTATTCTGGACAACCTTCCTAATGGAGATGAAAAATAAATCATCTCAGACCGTTCTATTTTGTTCCATGTTTATGGCTTGCAGGTTAAGGGAGAAACAGAAAATAGGATCTCAAGTTTAGAAAGATTGTGACACAAGCTGCACAACATGCCTTCAGCATTTTCATCAGAAAACCTGTAGAAGTTCTTCAAAATACATTACTATATGATTCCTGGATGAAAACTGATTATTACTGCATTGTTTTGAAAAGATTGACTGAAACCCAGGTAGAAGCAGAATGGTGGAATATTAAAATACACTTCAAATTTGCAGGGCATCTGGCTGTGAAAAGTAGAAAAACCTTCACAGGACAGATTGAAAGGGTTTTCAGTTAATCATTGGCTGTGAAATTGATGGCGATAAATAAAAAGTAAAAGTTCTGTACTTCAGAAGGAAAATCAAATGCACAATGACAAAGAAGAAAAAAAGCAAGTTAGCTACAAAGCTGTAGAAAAATCTTTAGTACAACCATGTGAAAACTAAGAAGTATGATTCTCTTGAAAATATGGTGTTTTATGAGAGGCAACTAGTTCACACATTTTGGTACTTGTGATACCTCAAATCAAAAATGAAATCCAGTTTTGAAGTGTATGTTTCAAGATTTATGGAGACAATCTGAGGTGTCCAGAGAAGAACAACAAAAAAAGCCCCACACACCAGGTTGGAATATACAATCTAGGAAGAAAAGCTGAAAGATTTGGGTTTGTTTAGTCTAGAAAAGAGACTGAGGAAAGACATAAGTCTTCAAATATGCAAGATGCTGTTATAAATATGACAGTGATCAACTGTTCTTCAGGTTCAGCAAGGTTAGAAGAATAGTTTCGCTTACCGTGTGGTAAAAGAAGATTTGTTAGCTATTAGGACAAAATAACTAACAAAAACAGCCATACACTGGAACAGCTCACCGAGGTTGGTCATGGAATCCTCATCACTGGAGTCCATTATGGAAAAGTTAGACAAATCACTGTCAAAAATAGTCCTTGGCTCAGCCACAAAACAGAGAGATGGACTGGTTGCCTGAGCTCCCTCCCATTCCTACACTTCTATGATTTACTAGGGAACATGCAGTTTCTTGCACAAGCCACTTTTTTTAGGGGTTTAGTAAGTCACATTGACTAATATATTGCATGCAAAACCTCTATCCTGATGCCAAGTATTTCAAACTCTATTTAAAACTTTACCACTGTAAAAACTGTTATGTTCTAGCAGGAAAATCCAGGAAGTAGTACTCTGCAATATTATCGTACCAAGGGAGAAGCCAAGCCATTTCAAAAGACCTTTCAAAATCTCATGTGTGACCACAAGGCAAGGTCAGAAAAGGCCAATGACATTTCTCTCAGAAGGTAAGAAACCCCGACACAGTTGGGGCTGTCACAGTCTGACAAAAGCCAACACACAGCAGTGGCTGAAGGCTACATGGAAATTGATTCAACACACTGTACAACAGGAACCCTCTGGTGTCCAGCACATCTGGAGTATAAAAATTAATATCTAACTAGCTGACACATTTCAGAAGCTTTCATCCTAAAGCTACATGGGGATAAACCTGGTGAATTTGTAAAGCATGTCAGATACTTAATAAGGAATCCCTGAATACTTAGGGTATCACATTAAAAAAGGTAATACTATTCTCTGGATCAAACTATAATCAGCTCTTTGCAGAAGGGCACAGAAAGCGCTTGAGGTTTGTAAGACCCAGCAGTGAGTCCATTACAGACCAATTGACAAAGGCATTGCTTCACACCATGTGTGACAACATCAACTCCAAAGAACCAAATTCCTGTCTCAGACCTTACATGCCACTGAGTAAAACCAAGAAAAAGGAAAGGAATACTCCTTTGCCAAGAATTAGAAGAAATGTTAAAGACAGCCATACTACTGGCTCAGGCAGGAAATACTCTTGGATGAACTGTGGTGACTCCACTCCACTTGAACAAGTACTGAAAACATCAAGCCCAGAAAAAGCCTATGTAGGCACAATAGCATGCTGTTAAATTCTAGAGCTAAAACCAAGTATCGTTAAGATCTTCAACACTCGAGAGATATTATCAGCTCCACAAAAGATGCACTGGAATATCCACAATGAGCTGACAAGGCATAATTCAGAAAAATACTTCTGAAGTCTCACAAACTGCAGTGGTATCCAGGGAATTGGTGTATGCTGTCTTGGTCAGAAAGAGTCTCCTGAATTATTTGCCCTCAGAAGCACTTCACAAAAGTGTCTGATGACAGCATGGAAGAATACAAGCTACCTGCAAGGATAATTCATAAAAACAACAGCCAAGGGCCTGAAGGAGCCCTTGCTAAAATGTTTCAGGCAAGCTTCTGCAAAACATCTTTCAGTTTTAGAACATTTCTACATACAGATTCTGTTTTTCAGAGATCCCATTCCTGCATTCCTTGCAAACCCAAAAACACTCGCTGACATCATTGGGCAATGCGTTGGCATCAGGAGTATGGGACTAAGCCAGCAGAGGCTGTGGGTAGCCAAAACTGTGCTGGAAATAGTTCATCCCGATTTGGTCAAACCAACTTTTGAAACCACAGCTGGTTCAAAAATTGTGACCCTCCTAGGATCTGCTCTGCGCAGATGACAGCACTTCTTACCTCCTCAACCCTCCCAAGCTCGGACCCAAGAATCCCTTTTCCTACACTTAGGGAAGCAGTTATTTCTGCTTCCTGGCCCAGCCCCATTCCCTTAGTCCCACTCCCGGAACCATTTCATATGCAATGGGCTACGCATCCTGCTGGTGAAGAAGGGCTAGGAGGGATTGTCTCAAAAAGATTTAGAATCTTATTAATGAATACAATATGAACTTCAAAGTCCTACTGGGGAGCACTATTTGTGTAATGGCAAGAAAGAAAAATAAATGTATCTTGAATCCTGACACTACTAAAGGCAGTGGAGAGAAACACCCAGGGAACCAAGATTTCAATCAACAATTTACTTGAGACTCATTCTTGTAGTGGATGGAAGGAATCTGCTTGACAGAAGCATAGAAAAGGAAACTCTGGATGGACGGAAAACAGAGATCACAAAAGCAAAGTGCAAGGGTTGAGAAAAAGCCAGAGTGAATTACAACAAAAGCAGCTAAAACAAACTAACTAAACCATGTTAGTTAAAATGGGAAAAAAAGCTTTGATGGTATTAGCTAAACAGGCTTCCTGTAAAGAGTCAACGGGCCCTTAATTTTCTGTTATTGTACTCTGCTTAAAGAACCTTAACATCTTTTTACTACCCAGACATATGACCACCATATAACCCAATGTGTATAAAGAGCAGGGATGCTGCAGATCCAGGACTAACTCTGTTCTCAACCTGGCCAATTAATTTTGGCCATTAGCTTGCAGGGGAGGGAGCAAGTCCAGCCCTTGAAGTGAAAATCTCTTATTCACATAATGAGGGTCAGTTGCTCCCATGCAGCTTTCAAAATCGTGGGAAGGCAAACCACCTCTCTTGTCCTGAGCATGTTATGATCAACTACATTTCTGAAAAAAACCTATTCTTGGATTTAATAGGTCTCATCCAGCTGCACCCATCCTACTGCTGTAGGTTGTGGATGCGTGACCTCTTTGACAAACCCTGAGAAAAACACAGAATCTCAAACACAAAACTCTGTTGAGAAAATCTCTTTCATATAGGGGGATCACTGTAAAGCAAAAATCCCTTTCCTTTCCTATATTAGAAGAGAACTGGCAATTCAATATTAGATTGTAAACTTGATTTCTCCCTACCCTGCACAGCACAGCACCAGACTTCCAACTATTGCACCCTCCTACCCAGTGAAGCAGGAAGATAGAACCATGATTATTATTTTCTTTACTTTTCAGGCAATTATAGTATACAGGGAGAAAAGAGAAGATAGGACAATGTCAGTATGACTAAGACCTTTAAATAGATCAGTTATAGTTCTGAGTATTCTTTCTGCAAAACTTCCAGTGAAATACAAGGACCAATTCTTGGTAATATATACCACTGGTACAAACTCTCTGTCAGACTTCCTGCCAGTTGCCTCAGATTTTGGATGATATTCAGAGATTGAACCCTCTGGATTACAAATATCCACAGGAATAAATCCCATTTTGCAGTTTTCCTCCTATTTGACTTCTGTGCAATTAAATGTCTTCTGCTACTCAGTTTCTCCTCAACCTCCAGAAGAACATTCATTTTCCTGCTTCAGTAGTGCCAGTGTTCAGATGTTCCAAAGAAAGAAGAAAAGAACTCTAAAAACTCTCCAAATTTCTCTATTGTACTGTTTGACAGACAGGGAAAACAACTTTTGACACTATGGGTTCTTTTCATCATGATGGGGAGCAAAGGCCTGAAACTAAATTTCCCAACAGGCATCACAAATTGATTTTGATGGTGCAGAAGACTGCCATTAGCTGGCCATTACATTATTGTATTCATGTCATAATAACCCTATTGCAAGTGGATCAAAAATAAATCACCTGAAAACTAACTAAATAAAAAATCTTCACACCTCAAAAGCCAAACAAAAATCAGCAGAAGTATTATCATACTTCAGCACCTTGCTTTCTACGAATATATTTTATGCTTCATATTCCATTTCTGGAATTATTTTTTACTTGGTTGCTATATTCACTTGCAACTGAAGAATGGGAAATAATTCTTCAAGCCTTCTTTAAGACTATAATGAATTGTGCAGCCAGGCCAGATTGTTTCAAGCTTTGCTTTTAACCTTTTATTTGGCTTCGGAGTGGAAAAAAAATCAAAATACCACAGTGTTTTCTTCAATCTTTCTATTAATTTCACACAGTTTCTAAAAACATGTAAGCCACATATCAAAACTTGAAATTACAAAGTCCCATCTTGGGATTTGGAAGAGTCTGCAGTTAGAATCTGTGATTAGTATCCTTTATCACGCAGTGGAATCTGTGTTCGATGGCATCAGAACATGGCTCAGTTAGAAAGCATTTTTACATAGACTAAGGCAAAATTTTCATGAAGTACTTGATAGTCAGAAGAAACTGTTTCTTTAATTAAGCAATACATATAAAATTTCACAACCTTCTTTGACAGCAGATGAATTTCACCTTGTGCATCCTTGACCAAATCAGAAGTAAATCGGTTGATACCAAAGGAATGAAACTGCTGTGGAAATTAGTTGCAAAATTGTCAATGACTTCAGATCCCATACATGTAGCTCACAGGCACAGCACTGCTCTTGGTTGGCCTACTAACCTTTGTGACTTTACACATGCTACACTTCCCCTTCCAGTCTCTGAGGAAAACCCTCTGTGCTGCTGAAGGTTCCTGGCCTAAGGTATCATTTTCTTTGTTTACTGTCTGGCTGCATAGATGTCTGGCACAGATTTCAAAGTACAGTAGCTCAAAAATATGCTCTGTGCATATGTGCATAAACCCTGTAGTGGATTGCATCATACATCCTGCATCTGAAACTAAAAACCCTTACCTGGCTCTCTCTGCTATTCATGGTTTACATGAAGCACGTAATAAAATGCAGCCGTATCAGTAACACACCTCAGTAGTTTAACACCATTGATTAAAGTGGATTTATTCCAGAATGACCTCAAGTAAATGAGTTCATTATATTTTTCTTTATGTGTGCAAGAAAAAAATCCAGAATACTCTGAGTTCAGCTCTGTTCACCTAATCCAGTTTCCATCTGTGCCAACATTCACAGTACCTACAAGAAATTCTATACTGTACAGTTAGTGAATTATATTTCCTCCAGTTTTGCAGAGCTTGGCACAGTCAAATGCTCCAAATAAGTCCAAAAACACATCAAAAAGAACCAACTTAGTATCAACAAAACAAGTCCCTCAGATCAATAAGAAAACTGTTCTGTAAGCTTCCAAGGAGGTTGCTTGCTGTATTGAATGAAGTGGATTGCATTGAATTTGTTGAAGTCAAGCATTTAAACAATATTTATTTTACATAACCTAGTGACAGAGAATCAGTATTAAACTGCCCAAAAGAACAAAGGCAGCAATAGGAAAATAGCAAGTTAGATTCCAACCCACCTTTTATTTATCCTTGTATATATATGATATATATATATATATATCTCCTTTTATATCTATGTCCAGCTTCAGTGAAACATTATAATCACTACTGTCCTGGAATCAGCTGGGATAGAGTTAATTTTCTTCCTAGTATCTGGTGCAGTGCTGTTTCGGATTCAGTATGAGAGCAATGCTGATAACACACAGATGTTTTAGCTGTTGCTGAGCAGTGCTCACCTGAAGTCAAGGACTTTCCAGATTCGCATGCTCTGCCAGTGAGGAGGTGAACAAGAAGCTGGGAGGGAGCATGGCCAGGACAGATGAAGCAAAGTTGTCAAAAGGATATTTGATATGGCCTTCTATGCTACGGAATATTAAGGATATTCCATAGCATAGAAGGCTATGCCCTCTATATGAACCACGAGAGCTGGCCAGGAAGGGCTGGGCACTGCTGCAGGGTGGGCTGGGCATTGGTCAGCAGGTGGTGAGCAACTGTATTGTGCTTCACTTGTTTCTCTTGGATTTTATTCCCGTCCCTCTTGTATTCACTATTATTATTGTATTTCACTTATTTTTTTCAGTTATTAAAGTGTTCTTTTCTCAACCCATGGCTTTTACCTTTTTCTGATTTCTTTCTCCAGAGATGGAGGTGAAGCTGACTGTCCTTTAGTTTCCTGGATCCTCTTTCTTGCCATTTCTGAAGACTGGAGTGACGCTGGCTTTCCTCCAAAGTTCGCGTGTTTCTCCCGTGCTCCATGAGCTTGGAGAGTGGCCTGATCTCAGGCAGCTCTCCTATACTCCATCACCACAGGCAGTGCCTTAGCACCAATATCTGGCAGCTCCCTCAGCACTGGTGGGTGCATCCCCCGGTCCATGGATTTGTGGGTCACATTTACCTAAATGATCTCTAACCCAATCCTGCTCGACCAAGGGAAAGTGCCTTACTTCAGACTTTCTCTCTTGCCTCCATGATCTGGGATTCCTGAGAGCTGGCCTCAGCAGCAAAGACTGAAGCAAGCAAGACATTCCATAACTCCACATGCTCCGTAACCTTCCTCACCACAGCACCCACTCCATCCAACAGTGGACCCATAATTTCCCTAGTGTTCTTTTCGCTACTGATGTACTTGAAGCTTCCCTTGTTGTTGTCCTTGACATCCCTTGCTGGATTTAATTCCAAATGCACCTTTCCGTAACCTCTACTACACATCTGAAGTTGGACAGAAAACACTGTACATGGTTGTGAGTGGACAAGCATGGATTTCTGCAGGTAGAAGGGTTAAGCATGTTCAATTTCCCATATTTCTTGACCAGCTGATCCTAGAGAGGAGCTCTAAAGCCTGCAGTCCAATTCTGCCTTCAAAACATTGCCAGTTTGCCCTCGCTGTTTGGCAAGAATGAGCAAAATTGTGTTAACAGTTTCTTTCAAGAATACATGTTAGTAAATGCCAAATGACAGTTGTAATGACCCTGATGCATTTCTCTCCTTAGGGCTTTTTTGTTTAGAAGCCGGTTGCCGCCCACGAAGAAAAGAATCATTCTTTGTCATGAACTCTCCCATCACCCTGAGCTTTCTCCATTGCCACCAGCACTATACCTAGTGAGAGTAAAGGAAGAAACCACCTCCTGTCAAAAAATGAGCTACTCCCACCTGGGATTATAGACACCAGAGCATGCATTAAGGACCTGAAACAGAGCCTGCTAAAATCCAGGGAGCCTTTCCATCAATTTTAACAGGCTCTTGGTCAGGTCTTGAGAGTCTATTTTTATGAAAACACTCATTTCTTCCCTTGTTTATGTAAAGAACCTTTTTTTTTTTTTTTTTTAATCCATGCAGAAATACTCTATTTGTTCTTGTATCAGAGCAATGGTTTAATCATAAGCTAAATTAAGAAGTGTCATTGTCTGCAGCCAAAGGAAAGAGGCTAAGTCTGACACAGCACCTGTGCACTGCTTCTCTGGCTCAGCATTGACCTTGGTTGACAGGAACATGTGCCTGAAAAACGCACCCAAGGGGAAACTCATCACAACATGAACAATCACAGTAGAATGATAAACACCCACACTGCGCAAGAAAGCTGCCAAATCCTCACAGCAGCCAGGACTCCAAGTGCATCTGGAAGGAAGTGTACTAAAAGAATGCATGTGTGCATGCACAAGTACATATATATGTGTTTGCACACACTCCCTTGCTCGACTTTGTGCCTGAAGCACCAAGTTTCATTTTGCAATAAAGTGCATGTGTAAAAATACCTTTCTGCTCCTTATGACAGAGACAACAAAGATTACCAGGTTCCACATATGCAATCACAACAGAAGGTTATGATGTCTTGTGGTGATTTAAACCTACTGATCCATTCACAAACATTTTTCTCCTTAACAAGATAACTGATGTGTTTAGCTCTGAGCAGCTTAGGTTTCCTTTTAATAATTTATGATTACATGCGCCCATAAGATCATCAAAGCTGTGAGAAGGCCATAAAAACACATTTAGTAAGAAATTGGTCTGTGTTTCCTCTTAACTAATGGAAGAAACAATGGGTTTTAAATGTTGCATGGATGGTTTTCTTGCACATGTGGTCTTACGCAAGATTCCTGCTGTAAAAGTCTAAGGTTGACAGACATCTTCAAGGATGAACTGAAAAGCCAAAACAGTCTTTATGGGCTCAGATCTGTTCACCCACACAGGTACTTGCACAAGGAGAACTCAATGCATTCATGCAGAGATCACTTAAACCACGAAACATCAGGTACATTCAGTGTTCACATTGTCAGAATAAGCCTTTCTGCAAAATTGCTTGAAATGCAAGAATGACCTGCTGTGCCAATGAAGACTGAAAACAATTCTTGCTTTATTCTTTCATCTTTCATCTAAACTATTTACAATCTCCTGCCACATCTAACTATCCACAGACCAGCAGTAATGAGGGCAATAAAAGAGGTTGAAGGTGCTTGGTTCTTCAGCATGAGAAGTATATTTGTAGCAACACAAGCAAGATTGCAAGAAATTCATTTTTCCTGTACCTGCATGTCAATCACAGGAGATTCGTATCACTCTTGTAAAAAGGAGACTTGGAAAGAGTTGCATCTCTGGTGAAATGTATGTATATTCAGGGCTTAAGCATAGGTGTAATTGCAATCTGCCTGTAAGAATGTCTGATAAACTTCAATTTGGAATGCCAAATCTGACACCTTTTAGGTAGCTTTCACATTGCAAGTGCCAACTCTGCTTAAGATGTGTGAAATCCTTGCTGTGGCTAGAAAAAGCTGTGGATCAGCTCAAGCAGCAGATCCTGCAGGGTGCTGAGCCACTAAAGTCCCTTCACAATCACTGGTGGAGCGCATTCTTTCTGGTGGTGTGCATTGCAGCATTTAGTCATGTAAATATGGGAAGAAACAGTGCATGGTTTTGTTTTTGTTTCAAAGACCGTCTGTGCCTGCAGACTTGCCAGAGCCAGCTGCTGTAACTCTGCATAGTGCTATTCTGCAAGATGGGCCAGAATCTTCCAGTGGCTGGGTGTGGTGGGTGCGAGGTCGCCTCATTAGCTGTTTGAAGCTGCGTGGGTAGTTTCCATTGTGGTCTAGCAGCCATGCAGGACACACCCAAAGGAGCTGGGTAAACTGCATGCAGGAATTAGCCCACGCTGAATTCCACACTTCCACAGTTGGATTGCTACCCCTACTCCGGCAAGTTGGTTGAAAGAGGGGTAGGTACATCTCCAGAGAGAGGAGATGGGTGAAACATTCAGACAGGGCACCCTTCTTTCTTCGTCCTACAGTGCAGGACACCACCCCGGTGCTGAAGAACAAGGTGTGAAGTGGCTGACTTGAAATAAGGTGAGTTTAGTAACAGAACAGGAGGAAGATCTGCTCAAGGGAGCATCCCAAAGAGAGAAAACACACACCAAGCTCTCATGGTTTCAACCACCTAAGCTGGAAGTTCTGGAAACCCTGACCGTAAAAGGAGTAACTTCCTACTAAGGATACAGAAAACATGGAAATCCCAGCATTTTCCAGACTTTCTGATTGCCGAACAGTAAGAACAGATTGCCAGCTGGGAGCCTGGAAGCCCTGCAAACAGACTTCCAGTCAGCCCACAGAGCAGGGCTGCCAGAGCACCACTGATAGCGTGGAGCTCCGCAACTGCTCCACAGAGCTGATAGTCAGAGTCACCTGTCAAATGCCATTTTAACTGAGAAACTGCAGGAACCAGAGAGTGCATTTATTTCAGAAATAAAATGTTTGTTGTTTCCAGCAGGAAATTATCACAAAATTTCTGTTTGGCCGAAAAATTCTTTTCATTTCCCAGACAAATTTTAACTAAAAAACCTCCCCGTGAAAAAAAAAAAAAATAGAAAGAAAGAAAACAAGACTTCCCATGAACCAGAATTTGTCTTCTTCAGCCAGTTTAAATCAGTAAGAAGTGGAAGCGAGAAAAGTGGGGAGGAGTGCTGTTAACCAGTATAAAACTTCTTGAGACATTTGCAGTGTCAGACTTGTTTTCCTATAGTCGGAGATGTTGATACCAGAAAGAACAACAGCAATTTTTTATCTCAGCCTTTATATGAACTGAAATTACCAAGGCTTAACAAGTTTCCACATGTCAGCTGAACCATGCAGTCTTTGTACATCCTCAATCCTTAAGCAGCACAAGACAATGTGGCTTAACAGAATCGTTTTTGTTACAGACTAAACCAAGTTTCATTGTCTTAAATATGCCTCAGTCCAAAAGTATAAACACTTACCATATTTTACCTATAGAATATCTGAAGCTGGAAGGGACTAACATCTCATTAATCTGCAGCAATTTGAATATATATATATAAGAAAAGAAGCATAATTGATTTGCTGCATCATTACTTTGCTGTGGTACTGCAGTGCCATTAGGACCACCACATGAGACCAAGGCTCACAATTCCCTTATTTAAGGTCCCTTCCCAGGCCATTCTGTGATTCTACGATTCCCTTATACAATAAGCAGGAGCAACAGCTGTTGCTCTATCCATTATTAATTAACTGAGCTAATTAACTAATAATTAATTAATTACTAGTTCTATTTACCCAACTGTTTCAGATTAAACTTATGTCTGAGTCTTGTGAGAAACCTCTCCCAATCACAAATGTGCCACAGATCACTATCTGGGCACATCACTCTTTTTAATATAAGGATGTGCTGCCATGCCCAGTTTATAGATTCAAAGTGGAACCATACTAAGTAGTCTAAAAGTCATGCAGGAAATCTGGTGTTGGAAAGTTTCAAATCCAACAGACTTCTACATTCCTTTTACACACCAATACCTCCTCAATGATCTCTCCCTTGACATTAGAGTCTGTCTCAGTTTCCCAAGTTATTGTCAGGAGCGTTAGCTTATGATCATTGAGTTCCTATTGGCATCAACTGGAGATTTGCAACTAATTTTAACAGGAACAGGCTCATTGAATTCAGAATCTAAAAATACCACAATGCTTCCCTCACATTGCAAATAGAGCAGTAGTTTAGTTAGTAGTTAGAAGGACTATGTGTATATGTATGTATGTAATAATAGAAACGTGTATATTTACAATATGTATGCTGTTGTAACAACAACAGACTTTAGTTTTACTTCTGTAGCCAGGAACAACCTGCAGACCTGTGAAACATCCTGCATCTGACTTCTGCCTTGTTTACTTTCTCAAGGTGAAAGTAACTTATCTCTCAGTCCATAAGATTTCAAGTCTGATACAGATTTCAAACTGCTACCATTTAAAGGTAACTGCAACCATTTAAAAGGAACAAATAGCCTTCATCTATGGAAATTATTCTATTATTTTACCTTAAAAGAGAAATGGGGGAGTACATGTTTCAACCTTGGGGTCCATACACAAGAGTACTAGCTGACCCTCCAACAGGACTGTGAAATATAAGGATCAAGTACCTCATGATTTGTTGTGATTAAGGACATGCTCACTTCCCAGCATTTGCTGCAGTTCTGGCAAGTCGTGAGACAGCAGACTTTAAATCTGTAACATGACTGATAGAAGTGTTGTTTTTAAAGGTTGAAAATGTTTTAGCACTAAATATTAAGTCACTCAGAGATTGGAATATGTATGGGATCAATTTTTCACCACATTTCATCAAACTTTTATGCTGTGAAAAACAGTGGGGTTACTCTGGCACAAAACCAACGCAATGGAATGGAGACTCATACCTGTGGTCACTAACATGACCCAGTTGTATATACAAAAGGATATGGGGGAAAAATATTAAGAAAGGGTGTCAAAGCCCAAACATGTTCTAAAATGATTTTCCAGTGTGACACTAAGTAAAATCAACATTGTTTCTTGATAAATACTTTAGTAGCATTTGTCGGAGATGTTTTACTTTTCGCTTACCATTGGGACTGCAGAATTTATGTCCATATCAATTGCAGAAAGTTGAACCACCTTGCCACCAAGCTGCGGATGTGCCTGCAGTAGGACAAACTGTGTGACACAGAGGTCCTGTGCCATGAAAAGTTACAGATGGAAGCAGATTCCAGCAAAAAGCTTGACATCATTCTGGCTGTTAGCCTGTGCTGTCTCCATTTCAATTCTGTCTCAGCTTCTTACTGAATCCAAGACTACCTTTTCAGTTTTGCCCTTGGTTTATTTTCTCATCATAATTACACACATTAAATGTCAGAGAAGGTTCATGAAGGCCATGAGAAGATTAGCCAAGCAGTACAGAAGAAATTTCTGCATTAGACAAAGCTATGAGACACAAATCATGGAAGATGGTAGCCTGGAGAAAAATGGCTTGGCAAGTTTAAAAGAAGGCTATAAAGTCAAAGAATCATAGAATCATTTGGGTTGGAAGGGTCTTAAAGTTCACAGCCTTCCGTTAGGAAATTCATTTGCAGCAAACAAAAATGAGAAGGTCCACATTGCTCTTTGCTCCTTTGGGTTTGTTTTCCTCAGTTTAGATCAGATCTGCCTTTGAGCTCTTTCTGCCAAACTCTTGACAAGTTTAATTTTGAAAACTGACAACAACAAGGAAGCTTTTAACTGTTTTTATATTAATCTATTTCAACTCATTTTTATCTAGCTAGAGGCAGGGTTTAATCAATTACAGGTTCTTTCTCTAAAGAAGGCCTCAGCTCAACTTAACCACAGTTTACACTGTGGCCTACATTACTAAATTCCAATGGCATTTAACTTTTCGAGGTCTTTCTTTAGAGTGGTAACACTGAGTTTTACATGATACACAGACAAGGGTTTAGGAAATGCCAGATGGTTACTCCTGAAAGGATTCACTGATGGACTACACCACCACTAATGGAAAACTGAAGAGCACACTTAGCCAGAACAATGTCAGACATTAGGATTTCTCACTACTCGTCACACACATACATACACAAACAAAAAAAAACCTCTTTCAGGCTTACTGGGAAGCTCCTGGAAGAGCCCAATTCTGCATTCCCTGCAAACCCCCAAATTCCCTTGGATTTCACTAACAATTTTGAGTTGCACAAGCATAATTCCCTCTCCAACTAGTAAGTTCTGCCAGAGCCACAAAAGGCATGACTCTCCTACAACTGCTAGCCAGAAGATTTAGCCTTTTTGAGCTCAAATTGTCAAGCTATTCTCTAGCTCTGGTAGTTCCAGGTTCAATTCCTGGTAATGATTAGGACAACAGTTACTTCACAGGGAACACAGAATCCATCTCTAAGTACTTCAAAAAGTCTTAATATAAAGGAACACCTTTAGGTTTATTTTAGTAGGCATAAATGTATATCCACATGCTCTCTCAAGATATGATTGGGGGAAAAAAAGCGTTGAAAACTGATTTGTAAGAGGAGATGCAAATTAATAATAAATGGTTATATAACACAAAATGGCACATAATATTAGGAATCATTAACTGCAATAAAAACCAGATGTCACTGTGTCTATAACAACCCTGCAAAATTCTACTTGTCTGTTACCTCTGGGGTTTTTCTTTTACATATACACTTACATGTTAAAACTTGCAATTTCCATGGCAAAAACGAGTCAAGGAGCTTTTATGTCTGAGCTTATGAGATTTGATAATTTTCTAAATTTGCCTAGCATAAAACACATAACAACTGCAAGCAGATGACTCAAAAAATCACATAATATTATCTGTGTATGTATTTACAGCTTGTGTTTAGGAGGAAAAACACATTCAGTGGGAGAATCACATCTTTTCAGGGATTTAAACAAAACACACAAAATAAATCAGGCTGGAACTAAGGCTTACAAGCAGGAAAATATACAGCAATAATTGCATAACAACCTCCCTGATTTTCTGCATTGGCTCAAGGAAGCTCACTGTATAAGCACACACGCTTTGGTACACTGTAGCTTAACACAGAAACTGCTTAAAATCCCAACCTTGGAAAAACTTCTGAAAAAAACTTAATTTTAAATTCTGCTGCAGTCAGTGGGACATGCTTATCCATATTTATATGCTTGGCAGCTGAGGACCCAAAAGATCTACAGCAGGTTCCTCTTTCCCTTTGCACATTGAGGTCCTTTCAGATCCCACCAACCATTTACAGAGCTCCAGCTCTCAGCTGAATAAAATGCTTACAATAATCTGGAGTGCACAGTCTAGACAACCCTCATCCTGAGAACATATTTGCTACCACAGGGCACCAAAAGTCTTCAAAACATTGTAAAGAAGTAGAGAATTTCCTTCCCTTTGGAAAGAGTGCAGTCCACTCCATGGGTTAGCTTGGACTCACCCTATCAATTGCTTTTTCCTACCTCCACAAAATGTATTAAGGGCCTGCTATCATACTCCATTCCTATAGTGATCAACTTCTACAGACACATAAAAGATCAAATTTCAGTATGTAAACTGTTACAATCCTTGCTGTCAGGAGCAGTAAAAGTCTACATGTTTATATGTTTAATCAAGCTGAAAATCATAATCTAAAGCAATAGGATGACTTGACTTCTGTATTCATGGAGAAGAAAGTGCAAGCTCTTTTTCTTTTTGCAGAAAAAATAACATTTACTGATAGGCAAATTTTAAGGAAGAAAAGTATGAACAAACAAAAGCTGTTTCATCAAATTCTCTAACAGTAACACAAAAAGGAAATGCCAAGATGCCTTACATTAATACGATGTAGTTTCTCACCCTTTCAAAATCATAGAATCGTAGAATGAGTTGTGTTTGAAAGAACCCTAAAGAACATCCAGTTCCAACCCCCTGCCATGGGCAGGGACACCTTCCACTAGATCAGGGTGCCCAGAGCAACCTGGACAACCTGGCCTTGAATACTTCCAGGGATGAGGCACACACGATTTCCTTGAGCAACCTGGTCCAGTGTGTCACGACCCTCACAGTGAGGAATTTCTTCCCAATATCTAATCTAAACCTGCCCTCTGTCAGTTTAAAGCAATTACTCCTTGACCTATCACTCCAAGACCTTGTAAAAGTCCCTCTCCAGCTCCTTTTTCAGCCCCTTTAGGTACTGAAGGTCCCCCCAGATCCTTCTCTTTTCAAGGCATTCGTGATGCCGAAAACCATGACACTGAATTACCTCATTTCCCTGCATAGTACAATCTGTTTATTCTACAATGGGAAAATCCCCTTTTTTGTTCGTCAGCTTCAAAGTTCATTTTGGTGCAAGATTCTCCTCAGATACAGCGATGTGACCACCTGACCTAAGCTGGAGTGTGGTAATACACATCCATACTGCCCTTCCTCCTGCAGCATCTTTTGCAATGTATGCTATTCACACGCCAAACACTCTTTCACCGATAAACTCCTTATTGGGAAATTAGGTAAACTGGCCAACTATGTGTACCAATTTAAGGTAAAACTGATAAAAACCGGCTAGAGGAACACACAAGCAGGGGTTTATACCAAGAGACAGGAAGCTTGCTGGAGAGGCAAGAGCAAGAAAAAAAAAAAAAAGGGTCTTCAGAAATTAGAACAATTTAATTTGTGCCTATATACATCATATACATTTACATCTCGCCATGATAATAACAGGATCCACCAAGAAACGGTATCCCTGTATGAGCAGAGGCTCCAACTGTTTAGTACAGGATTCTGCTGGGAAAACTTGTTCAGGAAAGGTCTTCCCCAAGCCCCCCACCAGAACTTGCAGGCAGTTTGTAACCTGCTCCCTGGCAGAGCTCAGACACTCACAAATTGAGATGACAGCTGGGCATGGTTTTATGGAGCCTAGCAAGGCCCACACAGCGCAGTTGGGTGCCTGCATCCCTTTGCAGACCTATCTGCTAGAATTTTACTCAAGTTTACACAGGCCATCTGTGTAACAGCCCAAGTGACAATGCCGGTGCACCGCCGCCCACCGCACCAGTGACTGAGCAGCAACGCCGTCTCGCTCTTTTCAACCACCTTCTGCCACAGATCTCTCCACTGTGAGCCACTGATTTGGAAACAAAAATCCGTGCAGGGTCATTTCTCATGGAAAGCAGAGTTAAACCCCTTAGACAGCAATCTGCAAGGCAGTGGGGGTCTGAGAGGCAGATGCCCTAGCAGGAGGTCTGGTACTGGTTAGAGAGCCACAGCCTCGAGTACATTTTGAAAAGCTTACATATTGCACAGTTCCTTAGCTACTCCACACTGTGCTTCTGTACACTGCACTATAAAATCTCCCAGTGCAGTAGGTGGGCTGGCTATTTTTAAAGTGCTTTGGATGAGTTTAGGCTGATTATTATGCCTCTTTGATTTTCCTCCTTTTTGCAAAAGAGACTGAGTTTTGACTCAGAAATAAATACATCTGGCAAAAGAAAACAAAGTCGGGCTTTATATAAAATTTACACTGAATATAAACCTAAGTCTAAGTTCAATGCAAATCATTTTGATAATTGGTTAATAAGTTAATAAAGATACTATTCATCAACCCACTGGAGTTGAACATTATAGTGATTTATAATTCTCTGGAATGTTTTTTACTGGTGTATTTATAACTGCTTACACCACATGGTCTTCACATGGCTAACCAGCTCTGCAGGATCTGTTTGTTATTTAAGAAAAGCATATTAATGAAATCTTAACATAAAGTGAGTGACCAGAAAATATAGAGACAGATATTATATTTTATAATCCATACATGAACTAAAAAATTACCAGGCCATTCTTTAAATAACTGCTAGCATATTGAGCCAGCAGCAGCAATTCATACATGTTAAATAAACAAGAAAGTAAAGGTTACAATGGAAAACTGTTCTGTTCTGTAAAAGTGGAACCTAGCAAGCTGCAAAGCTCATAAGATGCTGCTGAATCCATTCTCAGGTTAAAGAGTTTGAAGCTCAGCTTCAGGCAGTGTTTTAATAATGAGGTGTCTTATTAATTCTTCCTGGCAAGGGTTAGAGGAGGATGTTGTATGCACTATCTGTGTCCTCTGTCGTGCAACTGGCAGCAATGCTGGACTTTCCTAGGGCTCTGCACGAAGACCTCACCACTTCTCCCGACAGCAGGCACTCAGCGCTCAGACTGCACTCCCAGTTGCTGCAACAGAAGGGTTATGAACTCTTGCACTTCCACAAGTCCATTTCGAACAGACCTTCAGTGCCAATAGTCTTGCACAAAAGCTTGTTTACAGATTAGGAAAATGAACAGAAAAATAATGAAGTTGCTCTCGTGTCAAAATTTAACTGGACTCTAAATATTTGAGGACCCAAGGTCCTACAATTCACATCCAAATATAAACATAGACACATAAGGAATAAGGCAATTTTAATACAAAGATAATTCCTAGAACATTGTTTGAGCTTTATTGACTAGTTAGAAAGACAAACTAAACAGCCTGCTTATCCTGGAAAGCATGAGACCCTTTTTCACAAATGACTGATCTGTTTAGTGGGACACAAGACTGGACTCAACACATTTATACTGCGTGCACCCTCCAGGTCTGAACTTTGGTTATCTTTCTCCTTGTCTCTCTTCTTTGGAGATCCAGCACTAGCTGTATTAACACTTTTCCCTAGTTTCTTCTAGGTGGCTTCACTTTGAAGTGGAACAGAGCAGTGGAGATTTGCTTGCACAGCAACCACCAACCTTTAACCATACGGCAACAATTAACAGCAACTTCTGTCACCACCTCTTTGCACTGAATAGAGATCCCTGAACAAACAGACCCTTGCACACTAGCCCCAGGAGCCTGAGAGGCTGCAGAATCATCAGGAGGAAAGCCCACAGTCCAGAGTCTGACATGAACTGTGTGGACTAACAGAAAGTTACATCACAAGCCCAAACGAAGTTTGAACAAAGTGCAGCTACAGGCAACCCCTCTCTTCTGTTTCCAGATCAAATAACAAGTTGTTTGTTCGTTTGAACACTTTTGTTTGTTTGTTTGTTTGTTTGTTTGTTTGTTTGTTTGTTTTGCATCTCTTTCTGAGATCTTCTTTCTCTGACCTGTGTGTACTTCCAAAAGTTCTATCTGGACCAGGATATTTCTCACTGCACATGCTGCATCAGCAACTTAGCACATTGGAGAGTTTCTTTCTAAATTCAAATTTGTCCTTGTACTTAGAGGCGTATGGCACGTACTTGATGCCATATAGTTCTGCTTTATTTTGAAAAGTTGTAAAGTCCTCCAGGACCACATAAAATTTCTGGAGAAATGGGGAAAGAAAGCAGGAATGGGAGGTAGGTAAATTAAGAAGTTACTAACAGCAGTCTGTGAACTTCATGAACCTTTTACAGAAACCCCAGATGCAAAATGCACTATAGGGCTAAATTCCAGCACCCATTACTCACCCTGCTTTTGCAACATGAGTAAGTCATGTGTGGAATAAGATACTGCTCTGCATGAGACATCCGTGGTTCAGTATAACCTGGACCACACTGCATGAGGGATTTTCTGTCCCAAAAGCAAAGAAGAAAACTGAGTGAAAAAGAAAGTAGAAAAAATATGACAATGTGAAAGTTCTGGGTAAACAATATCAGAAGGACAAAATATGAGTTGCAGTTACGTATATATACCCTGAACTCTGATTTCAGTAGTCAGATTTTTATCATCTTTAAAATTACTGAAATTTCTTTCCAACTTTGTCCCAGCTGCAGCCTAGTTTTTTCCAAGATACTAAGTGTACCCTACCCAATGTGTGGGCTAGGCAGGCTTTAGAAATGGAAAAGAAACAAATTAGGAAATTGCCTCTTGCTTTTTCATTCTGTCTTTACTTTCCCAATCTTTCACCATTTCACATGGATTCCATGCTGTATCAGTACTGAGACATGCAGAGCATGTTAAATAAGGAGTATTTTGACCAAATGACAAGCTCTGAACACTGCTGTCTGCACAGTCAGTGGTCCAGTCTCCCTCTGTCTCATCCCATCACATTCTTCCAATGCAAGCCCCACACTTCCCATCTTCCTTCTGGTCTCTCCAAACACCCTCTTCTTTCCCTTTTTCTCTTGTTTATTTTGCTCCTGTATATGAGGACCCATCTCCACACTATCATACTCAATCTCTCAACAAAAAAGGTGACATTTTGTAACAAAAATAAAAAATTAAGCAATTGTGAGTAATGACAAAGAAGGAGGTGAGACTTAAAGAACAATGCACCAAGGAAGCAAAAATGTCTATACTGGGCTAATTTAATCTCTCTGTTACAGCCTAATTACAAAAAGAAATCCAAACTGAAAACATTGTTTGGAACCTAACCTGTTAAGTTCTAAAAATTTCCATCAATTAGTGGTTTTGGGATTTCCTGATGCAGCTGGCATCCAGACTACCATGCTCCATATCCATACATAAATTTTCTCAATTAATTTTTCATTGCCCTCTCATTTTGTATTTGTGAGAAACTAATTAATTGTTGTTTGAATCTTTTTACAGAACTAATACACAATGCTTCCATTAGTACCCTGTATGACTGCTGACATACCACATCCAATCCATACAGCCATAAAGTTTTGTTTCACATCCAGTCAGTAGTCACAAGCCAGTATTATCTTCAACAATTAAGCCAAAACAGCTATCAATACATCACATCTATTTTCTAGCTTCAAGCAAGTGTATAAGGGCAGCTTTGGAAAATATTCTCAAAATACCTTTTCCAATTCATTACTCTGTAGTGCCAATGGTCATGTAGTGCAAATTAACTCGTATGATTTTGGATGTAAGCCTGACAGTGAATGCCAACCACTGATTTTCCACAGCCGAGACTACACACATTCACAAGTGGTTGCAATACTTACAATAACACTTTGTTCAATGGCAAGTCTTAAAAGAGGGTTAATGTTGCCTTAAGAAGATCAGATGAACAAGGTAGTCACTGTAGCAGTTTTAGCCTACTTTTCAAGAGTTACTGAACAACATGTGATATATCTATATGCAGAAGAGAGCTTGTATTTGGAAACACGATTTTCAAGAAATTTCAAGTTTTGTTGACAGTTTTCAAGAATTTGTGTAGTTTCTGCAGCTGTATATCATAGGGCTTTCAGAATGGATTGACTCAGGCACGCCCAAGTATTCTTGTAGGGCTCTGTTATTTACAAGCCACTCAGTTTAAATGGCAGTTATGATTTGGCTATACTCATTACTTTGCTTTCATTGTCTTCACATACTTTCACATGTCTTTGTCTTGATATTGCTGGGCTTCCTAGCAACACGGAGAAACTTAAGATTTGCTCCTTCAGAGAATTCCTGGGCCCAACCCAAAGAGTCCCACTGACCACAGTAAACTTTGGTTAAGGTTAAACACGCAGAACACTGTCACGAGCAACAGCAAAATCTAAATCTGAATTAGAGGGGTAATATGGTCTATCCTCGTAATTTTCTGCAACAACAAAACCTTCAGAGTGGCTGAAATTCTGACCTCACTAACAACACTGACTAACCCTCTATGGAAGATTTCACTAAGATTCCACTGGTACATATACCTTACAAGTTAATTCACTTATACTGTTATTTCTAATTTGAGAGCCAGATGCCTAGAAAATTATCAGAATGTCTAGTCCTTGAAAATAAGTATCAAAGGAAGATATGAGGGCTGGAGATTACTGAATGTATACACTCAAAGTCTTAAGCAGTCAGTTCCAATTTTTCCTGACACAATTTTCTTAGCGGTTGTGGCATAATTTACTAACAGGGCATTTGTCTTTTTCATTTATTTTCTTTCCCTCTTTTTCTTTTAAACTCCCAGCTGCAAATCAATGCAAACTCATTCAGCGATTACCCAGGAGAGAACTTCTATTTTGTAAAGTGAACATTGTGCTTTGGGGACCTCTCTGAAAACTTTTAACAATGTTACACCCTTGGGCCTTTCTGTCTTCCAATTCCTAGCTTGAAAGCTTGCATTCTCACTAGCTGTCCCTTTTAAAGTATGCTTTTGTAAAACTTCACTGAAGTGAAAAATGTTCATGAAGAACTTTGGTTTATTATTTTAAATAGCAAAGGTAGCTCTCCTGCCACAATCCTGGCATCTTATAGATTTTTATATTTTTTTTACATTTTGGCCAAAAATATCAATAATATAAAGCAATTCCCAGTTTCCTATGTTACAGCCAACAAACTGATTACATTATTACTGGATAACATCACCTCTTTGGAATTAGGCTGCTAGCTGAGGTCTTATTATAGTAGTGAATTCACACTGCCACGGTTAGCAATGTCAGCATTTCAATTATAATAGTCTCTTCCTCCTCCTCTTTTTTCTCAAAGGACTGAAATTTGGACTTAAAAATGAACTTAAGGTTGAAGTACTGACAACATAATCCATGTCACTAAATCCATGGCTTATTATTTTAGCACATTTCTGACAAGTAGCTTTAGAGTATTTTTAAGTACAGGCCCAACTTCACACCTTCATCCTATATACAAAACTTGAGCACGTATACAGAGAATATGGCACTGATTACCATTACCTTCATGGCTTGAGCTTCTTAAAAAATGAGCTTTTAAAAATCTCTTCATTTTAGGGAGCCACTGCTTTTAAAACTGTGCATTCAGCTGACAGCTTGGACTGAAAGATGTGTTGCTGCAGCTTCACTTCAAAATTCTGTTTCAAAACAGGGATGTCATGCACGAAGCATGTTTCTCAAAAGCACTGCTGGTGCTGAGCTACACAGTGTAAAGGATCTGAAAAGACTTCACCTGGGAGCTCTAAGCAAAAGTGGGAGACCCACTGCAGGCTCGCCATGAAGACATCTGCCATACGTTTTTGCTGGGACGTGCCAAGAGGACTCCATGGAAACCGCAGGCAGCTAAAACCCTGCCGCGTGTTTGCCGAGCAGGGCAGAGCACACCGGTGATGACACGGACGCTGTCCGGCACTCGGACTCCGGGTCCCTGTCCCGGTGTGCGCCCCGCGTCCCCTCCCCGCCCGACGCTCAGCGGGCTGCGGGCTGTGTTTGCCTTTGTCCGCCGGCGGGCGGGCGGCTGTCCCCCGGGCGCACCTCGGGGACAGCTCAGGGCACAGGGCCGAGGCTGCGCTCGGGGCCACGGCCGGGGGTCGGCC